>JANEYF010002546.1:0-514402 GCA_029963845.1 Rhamnusium bicolor | reverse complement strand
GAAACTCATATGCGCTCCGTATCTGTATTTGTATCATGTATTGTAACGGATACTGTAACAAAATTTTGAATGTGTACGTCTTGCATTCCATGTTCGCGAACTTACTAAGAACATGAAGAGCGATCCGAGCGCCTGTCGGTAAACGCCGCGAACACAAAGAGGAACGGTCCAGTGTTGTGGACGGTTCGTAGCTGGAACGTGTCAGTGTTCCGATCATGAATCGAAACTTGCTATCATCATACGGGATACTTCTGGAGACGACATGTTGCTGTGAACTTGCTTCGAACACTGCGGGTCAAGATGATCGCAGGTCGTTACATCGACTATTCGCCTAGGCGTACATACAGCGAACTGTTACTGTAATTGTTAAATACATGATACAGATACAGATACGGAGCGCATATGAGTACCCGGCTTAAAGTGCCCTTCTTTTATATGAACCTGTTTCTTGTAATTTTGTGTCAATTCGTATAAATGTTATTGGAGGAGAAAGTCTTCTATCTGGATATTTTCTAGAATATTCTCTTTTAGCTGTAAAATATTTGCCGCTGTAAGCTTACATAATTTGGACTGTTTCTATTTACTGACCTAAAGAGGCATTTTAATTACATTCCATTAATATTCGTAACAAATCATATCTTTCTTGCTTGGAATACACTTCTAACACAATAATACGCTAAACAATACGGTAATAAAATTTTAGTAATAAATTATTAACAGATCTTAAAGGTTTTTATGCATTGTTTTTCTTAAAGTCACCTATGTTTAAAAGCATGTGAATGCTATCCGTGATGTAATTTAAGTTATTTAATTGCAATATCTCGTAACGAATAAAGATCACAGCCCCACAAGAAAAAAAATTGTTTGACCTAGCAATGAGACGAGTATATCCTTATGTATTTTTGATCGCTAATTCCGAATCCGGGGTCAAAAAAAGTCGTACACCCCCAAAAAAAATTTTAGAGCCAAAATACATCCCCTGAATCATTTTGTTTAATATTTTCGGGAAAAATTGAATGTATTATGATAAAAATAAAGGTGAATTGCAGCGTTCACCCTATCGGTATGAAACGCACCCCCATAGAGGGTGAGAACCACCCTCATCTGCCATCAAACCAATTGATAACGACAATGACTGAAAAACATCTAAAAATGTTTAAGTTTCGTTAGGTTTGCAATAAACTGACGTAGAATTCACGTAATACCTAAAAACTACCACTATAGCGTTATGAAAAACAACCCTTAACTTCAATTACAGAAAAAAGAAAGGAAAAAACATAAAATTTGATAACGATTTCATTATATGGATGTTCTTATTTGCAGAGATCCTTATGGCTAGGATATTAGCAATCATTTGTCACCAATCTTAACACCATTTGGGTATAAAACGCATCCCTGAAGGGGGTGAGAAGTAATCTTACGTTAGTAGCTTTTAATTCTTCTTTTTTTAATCTTTTTTTTTTTGGTATCTTTTAACTTTATTTTCAAACGATCTTCTTACTGACTGTCGTTTGTGTTGTTCTTTCATGTCTCTTTTCAGAGACCAACAGTAGTCTGCTATCATGTGTTCGTCCCATCTTCCTTGATATCGTTTTTCCATTTCGGCTATGTCCTGGTGGAAACGTTCCCCTTGTTCTTCACTATAGTCACCTAAATTTTCCAGGAAATAATCAAGATGGGAATCAAGAAAATGAATGTTTTTAAGTCATTGTCGTTATCAATTGGTTTGGTGGCAGATGAGGGTGGTTCTCACCCTCTATGGGGGGTGCGTTTCATACCGATAGGGTGAACGCTGTAATTTACCTTTATTTTTATCGTAATACATTAAATTTTTCCCGAAAATATTAAACAAAACGATTGATTAAAATGATAACATCATTTTCAGAGCGTTATCTCATATACCTTATTCAGGGAGTGTTTTTTGGCTCTAAAATTTTTTTTTTGGGGGTGTACGACTTTTTTTGACCCCGGATTCGGAGTCAGTGATCAAAAATACATAAGGATATACTCGTCTCGTTGCTAGGTCAGAATTTTTTTTTTTTGTGGGGCTGTGTAATAGCTTACATGTTTATATCGATGAAATCAGGAAAAAACGACGAATCAAAAGATAAAACAATATACAGGGTGTTTCATAAGAGAAACCAAAGTTGAAAGCTATATCTCTGTAATGAGATGCTCAATTGTTCTTTTTTATAAAAATTTGAATTCCTTGTTAAAAATTAATTAATAGAACATTTTTTACTTTTCTGATATCTTCAAAGGCAACTGAGTTACAAAAGAATCTAACATTTTTCCGTGATGACCCCTGTACGCCAAAATTCCTTAGCATGTCGACAAGGCTCAAATGGTGAACCTTGCTAGAAGCCTTAGAAAAATTTTTTAAATAAAAAAAGATGATGTCACTTCCTATCAAACACGAAGTCACAAATAAGTTCTCATATGTCAAAGGATGACAATTTATTAGTACCAAAATTTCGATTAAAAACAAGAAACTATATAGTACATTGAAAAACTGACAAAAACGTTTCAAAAAATTTTTTAAGGTACAACCACATGGGACCTTCACAGAATAATAGATTAGGCCCTTGGCCACCTAAAATGGCCAATTACAACATTTTTTGGGAGGTCCAACTTTTTTGATTATGAAAAATGTCATAAATCTGTCAAAATTAATTTTTCATACTTTTTCATACATCCCCTCACGATATCTCCGGGACCAATTGAGATAATCAAGTTTTTTTTTTTTTTAGTCGATAAAGGAAACGTGAGCGGAGGTGACTGAATTAATTTAGTCTTTATGGAAAACCTAGTTTTTTATAAAATTAGGTAATACTTTAACATTTATTTTTCTTGCAGTGTTTTTTTCAGTAAGCGAAAAACTTTTTTTGTTTTAAGGAATTTTGCCACAGTATATGCATACGGAATAAAATTAACATATCAAGGAAGTTTTTTAAAAAAAAAACGAAATACTTTACGTTTCAAGTTATTGTTATTTGAAATTAAGTTTCTGCGGGCAGGATATTTCCCCCGGTTCTACTGTGCTTTAATCAGTGTGCTATGCGTGTTGTGGGTGCATACTATTAAGTATTATTTTTGACATATCTTTAATATAAATTTTATTTTCATAAGCACTTAGGTTTTACTTATCATTATTTATATTGCACATTATTTAAAATCCTTTATATTTATACATTAAAACCAAAAATTGAATTAAAAAAAATACGAAATAATTATTTATTTTAAAAATATAAATTTAAAACTTGTTATAAAAATATTTTAAAAATCGTCAACGTCGGAATCTAAAAATATCTAGACAGTTCCTTGGTTGCAGCAGTTTGCATATTTGCACTCACTGCAGCATTTCAAACCTTGAGCAAAACAGGTACATCTGTTGTAACAGACCCTGTCGGAACATCTTATTGACAAACTTTGCCTTACAATATCGGGCACAGATTCTTGACTAGAAAAAGTTGCCTTCCAAACATTTTCTTCAAATGTCCAACCGTATCGAGTTGGATCTTCCATCTGCATGTATTGTATATGGCTATTGTACTAAATTTTTAATTGATACAGACACCTGGCTCCGTGGTCTAGAGGTAATGTACTTGCCTCAAAACTTCGAGGTCCCGGGTTCGATTCCCGGTCGAGGAACTGGGATTTTTCTGTGAGAGAGATTAATCGTAGTATCCTCGGACATTGGGTGTGTGTCCATTGTCTCTAAATGTGTAGCCCTCTCCCACACAAGGTCATTCCAGGCCTTCAGGGATAAAGAGGGTTGTAATTTCATGTGGTGTTTTTATTATTATATTATTATACCTAAAAAGAAAATAATTACATGTAGGTGTTTTGTTTCTTTTTTAGTAGGTATGGGCGATCTAGAAAAATAATTATTACCTTTTTAAATGTTGTCTAAAAGCATGGTCAGTAGGAGGCAGCTCAGAAGCTGGCCGATTTGTACTTGTTGTTAAGTCCCATCGCAGTTCATTTAGGGATTTTATATTTTTGTTTTTATTCTTATATAAATAAAGCGTATATTTTACCCCTAATTCCATCGCTTTATCCTCTGACAGAAAAGGAAGGTTTTCTAAATCTTTTAAATTATTTAAATTTTTATATAAAACATCGAATGCCGTTTTCTTCCCTATTTTATACATGGCATTAGTTGTGTCACAACCAGTTAGGCAATGAATCGTTAATACTTTCTTGCAAATTTCCTCTCCTAAATTTGCCACAATATTGTTAATTGACAAAAAATGTATATTCTTACTATGTCCTAATTGTATAAATATATTCCTTTGGGACATATCTGGTGTTTCACAGTAATAATGTAAAAGCAAAATCAGGACATCAGTATCAACAGATTTTACTAGAATTGTATTACCTGATTTTAATTTTGATAACATAAAATAAACATTCCATTGTTAAGCATTAAATAGTAATATGTAAAAACTCAATAAAAATAATACTTTTCGCATTCACATTACACAAAGAAGAGTTTGTTTCTAACTGACAGTATATGTATAATATAAGATTACTTGTATTCAATAGTCTACATTCTACACACTTGAGTGGCGCCGCAGTGAGGCGCATGTAGGATCGAAAAACTCGTAAATTTAAAAAACAAAATCTCGAAAACTATAAGTCGTAGAGAACTGACTTTTTTTTAAAAACTTCCTTGAAGTGTAAGCTTTATTTCATACACATATGGTATGACAAAATTCCTTAAAATAAAAAAGTTTTTCGCTTACCGAAAAAAATGCAGCAAGGAAAGTAAACGTTCCAGTTTTACCTAGTTTTACAAAAATATTTAATTTTCCATAAAAACAAAATTAAAGCAGTGACCTTCGCCCACATTTCCTTTATCAATTAAAAAAAAATACCTATAATTATCTCGATTGGTTCCGGAAATATCATGAGGGATGTGTGAAAAAGTAAGAAAAATTAAATTTGACAAATTTAATATTAATTTCGTAATAAAAAAAAGTTTGACCTCCAAAAAATGTTGTAATTGGCCATTACAGATGGCCAAGGACCTAGGCTATCATGCTGTGAAGGTCCCAAGTGGTTGTACCTTAAAAAAAAATTTTTCAAGAAGGAAGCTACTTTTTTCCCGTTTTACGGTGCACTAATAGGCTTGCACCTTGTTTGAGATTCACGCGGTATGTTCTAGATAAAAATTAGAGGTACTTTAAAGCGATTAATGGCCGATTTATCAATGCTTATTTAATCTCTAACTAGAAGATCATGTACAAAGAATAATTAGTAAGTGTATATTTATTAGAAATTGCAATGTACTACTAAAAAATGTATGTGGTTTGTATTGTATTGATTACTACAGCAATATCTATTTTCTTCTTTCAATAGTTGATATGAGAGTATAAGAATGTACCAGATACCAACGGTTGACAAAAAATATCTTTATACTGCCATCAGTACAGTACGGCCATCGTAAAATCCGGTCTAAGTAAGTTTAATAAGTTTAGACACATCGTCTGCTTGTATTTATTGCAAGTGTTGCACTTTTGTTGGTACCTCTGGAAGGCCTGAGGTCAGATCTCGTCTCACGAACGAACACAATTACACCGGTCGTGGGTGTATAATCGCTTCTCCTCGTGGACCTCCCACTCGTCCTCCAGCTCATTCTAGTGCCGGCTGGCGGACGAAGACAGATGATCCGGATTTCTTTTCCAGACCAAGAGTCCATATAGCACTGAATATAATAGGGGAATTAGCATACACTATACTAAAGCGAGTCCTGTAAATGGTAACTTTAGAATGTGCCATTTCAAAGTGGATACCTAGCTGGACGACTACGTTAAGTACACATTATTTAATAATTATTCTGATAAATCAAAATAACAAATCATATATTTAAGCCCGTGGTACGGTCATGTTAAAAATAATTTTCTTTAATTACAGTTTATTACTCCTTACTTTACCACCGATGAATGTTAATATTTAAGGCCGCTCTTGCGAGTATCGATTATGTATGCGAGCAGCTTATTAATGATCCTAACAATTATGCAGTTATTATTCATTATAATCAAGTGAAATAATTGATGATTGATATTCTCACAGGAAGTTAATGAAAATAAATGGAAATCGCCACGTCGCACAAACTTTAGAAACAATTGCCTATAAATATTAGTTTAATTTCTAATGAATGATCTTCAGACGTATGTGTAAAAAACACCGCGGAAAAGTTTTTATAATTGTAATTGTGTACCCGTATTTTGCTACTAATTAAGGTAAGTTGAATATAGACAAATGTAGCATAATATTATCTGGAATTGTAAATAGAGTTATTATCGAAAAGATATGTTCTCCAGGCTAAATAATAGACAATTTAAAAAATCATGAGAAACATAATTGACTACGCATATTATTCCAATGAATGAAGATGACCAACATAATTCTAACAAAACTGACTTGATTCCAGCAAACATTTTGGTTTAATTTGACGTCGAGACTACCTAAATTATGTATAATAAATTTAGTCGCAAAATTGGAATTAACTATATTTAAGTGTAATTTACGTTGGTGCGACGTGGAAGCGACATTTGGTTACTAGTATGTATTTAGGTACATTTGATTTCATTTCGACGTCAATTCGACATCGAGTTGTCTAGTTTTAGGTAAAATCTACGAATTTATGTGCAAATGGCAAATGAGTCCTGGTAAAAAATAGAAGAATTTTATACTTATTTGTTATTTTTTCTGTGCTTCGAAAAATAGCCATGCACCTCCAAAATATTCATTAATATGAAAGTTCCTCTTATCAATTAAAAAAATTATAATTATATTTTGAGCCAAAAGTATGATATACTTGTTGAATATGACTTAGCAAATATAATTATATATTTTTTTTAACCTTTTCATCAGTTCGTTTCAATACAAACTCATTTTGAAAATTTCAATTTCGAATCGTGCTAAAACTATGGTAAAAAAATATGGCGTCTTACGCTAATTTGACGTTAAGGACAACTGTCTTTGAAAAGGTAACTACAAGAGATAATTTACTAAATGGTTGAAGTCAGGTAGATAAGCTAGGTAGAATTTATCGACGTTGTAGACCTAATATTACTTTAAATGAGCCTAATGAAGGCGACCAAATAGGTTGCTATGTAGGTATAAATTACGTAAAATCTCCAACAAAATCTACTTAGAATATTCTACTATTATGACAATTTGCAGTCACCAAAAAGGTAAATATTATTACCTAATTATATTACCTATTTCGACTTTAAGAGAAATTTACCTTTAAGGAAATTTGTATTTTTAGTTGTTTTTCCCTTGCTGATTTAGTTAAAAGTACTTTTAAGGAAACTTGTGTATGAGGTAGATTTATTGGTATTATTTACGTAAATTTAAATATAAAGTAAAACCAATAGGAGAAGACAAATGCTATCGGTTTCAAATTTGGCACATCGCATTTCTATGAAAGGTTGCATTTATATTTGAGGTCAAAAACAGTAATTGAAAGTCATTGGCGTAGATACGGGGGTTAGCTAACCCTTTTATAGAATTAAGTAGTACGCCACTGGATATTTAAAAAATGTAAACTGATAAGTTGCCCATAGCATTCTAAAAAAAAAGAGTTTATGTAAAATTTTGATGAAACAAATTTGAGGAATACTATTGTACTGATTAATACCTTTATGGTATAAGCTGTTTATCGTACAATTTTTTAGAGTTGGTGGAATAGAGAAATTTGAAGCTGACCTTGTATTGTAAGAATGTATATCACTAACTGATGTTAGCTGATATTCTAAGTATTCAGGTAGTGCATGGTTTATTATTTTGTAAATGAATATCACTGCTTGAACATAGAAATAACTTTTAATATCAAGCCAGTTTAACAGATTTAACATTATACCAAAGTGCGTATTACATTCCAAAATAACTCACATAGCTTTGTTTTGCAATTTCTGCAACCTAACAACAGAACAACAGTAAGTAAAGTGAGTCAGTATCAGAGAGTTATACCCGGTAACTTTAGTTGACATTGATAAGTAGTGAGCTACTCGTCCCAGAAATCAAATTTTTTTACCAATTTTCTTTGAAATGTAATCTATATGACTTCCGAATTTTAATTCTCTGTCAATCACAAAGCCAAGGTATTTCATTTGATCTACCTGCTCAACTACCTGCTCGTTAATTTCTATATTTAAATTTAAGTCTCTAAATATATCGTACCAGTAGCTGTTGCTTATAAACATCCATATAGATTTTAATTGATTAACTTTTAATTTATTTTGTTTGAATTTAAGGGTGAACAATTTAAGTTCTTCATTTACAGTGGATATTAATTCTGTATAATCCCTACGGGCATAATATACGAGGGTATCGTCTGCAAAAAAATGAATTTTACATTTTGTGAACACATTTCCTAAGTCATTTATATATAAAATAAATAAAAGTGGGCCAAACACACTTCCTTGGGGAACTCCAAAAATAGTTACTTCATACGTTGACTTTGCATCTCCTACTCTTGTGCACTGGGAGCGACTGGTAAGATAATTTTCGAACCAGTTAATTAAAATTCCTTTTTCTAATTTACGTAATAATATACTGCGATCTATAGTCTCAAATGTTCTTTTTAGGTCAATAAATACCTATGTCTTTCTGAACAATCTTATGCTTCCAATTGAAACCAACCATGTCAATAATAGACGTAGACGTAGTCTTTAAGTTCAAAAGTGTGAAAGCAGGAAAAATGTTACTATACGTTTTGATGAACTTCAGTCTATTTCATACTCATTGTGTTCAGATGTGTTAATTATTTTGACAGGCCCGTCGAGAGGAGGGGAAAGCCGGTACAAATTACCTGGACACTGGTATAGTTAAGAGGCCCCAGCACAGTCAAGGGACCCCTGGCTCGCTTTACTGTTTATTAAAAATTTCATGAAATTGCCATCTCATATAATATGTTAGAAAAAAATATACCAACTTTTGCATTTAGATGCCAACTCTTTAATATACTTCTGGATATCATTATTGTTAATATGACAAGGCGGCATGAAGCGGTAAGAAATTTGTCGTTGTTATTTAGCATATTATGGGAGTATGCGGATGAAAACATACGTTTAGCCACATTAGAGGAACGCACTACTATGGTGTGTACTCAATACAATAAAGACATGAGTTCCAAGTTGTCAGAAGAATTGCATCATTTACGGAAAATTCACATTGCAAATTTCTGAAAGGCATATCTGTCCCTTACTGAGTTGTTAAATAAACTGATAGAACAAAAATTGAACCCAGTGTTTCCGAATGTTATTGTGGTTCTAGGTGTATTTTGTACTCTACCAGTCACTGTTGCACATGAAAAACATGGCGCTAATACGGTAGTACGAATAAAGAATATTTTAAGATCTACTAGTCTAGGATCCTAGCTTGGCAGATGAATCTGGATGCGCAGTGATTTAAACCCCGTCCTTCCAATGTAAAGCGGTTTGTTCGTCTCTGTCCCTCACTGACGATATTTTTTCTCGATCTGCGCCGCCAACTGCCAAGCTAGAATCGTAGAGTAGTACTACAGATGACAAGTTTAGGAACATTAGCAGTGGAAGCAATTTTGGCAAAAACTAATTTTCACCCTGTTATTAAATTTTTTGCTAGTCGCAAATCTCGAAAAGCGTTAATTTAGAATTTACATTTAAAAAATATGTTATTCAAAGCCAGTTTTCAGTCAGAATATAGCTGTGTTATAGTGTTCTGTTTGTTTTTTTTATTTGTTCGCTTATTTGTGATTTTTTATTTTCATTTCAGATAAATTTTTACTTGTTACATTTCAGTTTCTTTTTAATAAAAATTTCGAATAGTTTGGGTATTTAAATAATGATATAGGCACCATCGGTATAGAGATAAATTGTATAATTACTCTTTGGAAAATACTATTTATTTAAAAATGTCAGAGGCCTGGCAAAAGCTCTAGTACAGAGACCCGCTGTGGCTCTTGACGGCCCTGTACTTTCTCACTTGATTTTACAGTAGTTTTTTTATTATGTTTTGATAACTTCGATATTAAAAATGAACAAATTTAAAATCGTGTTTCTCTTGGAGTACAACATCACTACAATGATAATAGTAATAGTAATGGTGGGGGAGGCTGACGTCCGGCAAGAGGCCGCAGACGGGCCCTTTTTACTAACTTCCAGCTGTCCCCTCAGCAATGCCTTTCTCTTGCTCACTCGTTGAATCTTTCCGACCTTCTAATGAAGGTCAGAATAGTCATTCATTGCGAGGGAGCTCATCTCCTCCCTTCTAATCGCCTCAGAACCGATGATACTATGTCTCAGACGTCCAAACGCATCACACTGTCCCAGGAAGTGGTAAAATGTTTCTTCACCACTCCCGCATGCTGGACATGTAGAGTCTTCCTCAATACCTTTCAATGATAGATGCCTCCTAAGCCTACAGTGGCCTGTCAGAACTCCGATTGAGTAATCAGGCCGATCTCGATTTGTTCGGCCTCGTCATAAAATCTCCAATTTGCCAGCAGACCCTGTTGGTCCTCCATTGCTTCCTCAATGTCTCGTGGACCCACTCATTGAGGGCCGTTGTGACCTACATTATTGTAATACCTAACATAGGCTCAGATCCGAGACAGGGTTCTTCGGCTCCAAATTTAGCCAATTCATTGGCCTTCTCGTTACCTAGAACTTCGGTATGTCCCGGGACCCACATTATTCTCACTTGCTTATGCCTGGCCAGCTCTTCTAGGGCGTCCTCACACTCCTGAACGAGAACTGATATCGTCCTCGGGGAGCACACCGCTTTTAGAGCAGCCTGGCTATCGGAGCAGATGTATACCATCTGTTCCGCCCCGTTCCTAACCTCAACCTTACAAGCCACCGCTAGGATGGCGTAAACTCTGCCTGAAAGACCATGGTGTACGAACCTAGAGCAAAGCTCTCCTGTACTCCTTTGCCTTCCAGATATATTCCCGCCTCGGAGGACGGTCTAGTGATGGTCTAGAGTCTGAGGGGAAGTCAATTCATCCTTTCCTCCACTCCTCCTTACTGGGAAGAGTGAGAGTATTTTTTCTTTCCAATCTTAGCTGATCTTTCGCTTCTCTCACATTTAGGGCAGAGATGGCGATTTCCCTCTCCGTCAATTCAGAAATTGCTGCGTGACCTTCAACTCTATCTGAACATTGCCAGCTCCCAGATTCCCGCACCATAGCCTCCCTCTTTATCCACGAGGGAAGCGTTGGCAAGCCTAGCAGAACCTCCAGGGCAGCTGTCGGTGTCTTCCTCATTGCGCCAGTGATCCCTAGGTAGGCTAGTTTCTGAAATTTTGCCAGCATTCGGGACGTGATCGCTCTGCCCAGGCTCGGCCACCAGACCATACAGGAACCTCGGTCTGATGATCACCGTGTACAGCCAATGTAAGATTCGTGGTTTGAGGCCTCAGTTCTTACCTACTACTCGGTGCAATTGCCAGAAAGTTGCAGGCGACTTTTTGATGACGTCGTCGATCTGCGGCCCCCATGACAGTTTACTATTTAGAGTCACTCCCAGGTATCTAACCTCCTACGCAAACGAGATATGTTTACCATACATGATTGGTGCCCTAAAATCATCTATCTTTCTTCTCTTGGTGAAAAGGCTCATCTCAGTTTTGGATAGTTTGACTGAGAGACTGCTTCGCCCCACCATCTTTCTATTATTCTACAGGCTACCTACGTTCTGTTGCAAACGACGTTTAGGAAACGGCCGGTCACTAGGACCATCCCGTCGTCCGCATATTTGGAAGTTGAAGAGGTTTTGAATTTTAGGGCCGATCTTTCCATCTTCTATGAAATTTATTCCGTAGATAGTTACCTTGGATACAATTGGATGGTTTCCCTGGATATAATTGTTTCTATGGAACTTCTAATTTTACGTTGAACAGTTTATTTTAAATTAAAAATTAATGTCAATTTTATGACTCCTTAGAGGAATATTTATTTGTAAATCAAACTGTACAAACAATTTATGGTTATGCTTAGAATGTTTCCAAATACATCTTATGAATAAAAACTTGTTATACAAGCAACAGAAAGCAATTAAAAACATACTAAATTATAACAACTAAATCCAACACCTTTATTAGTGGGCCATAAATCGACTGCTTGCGATAAAACTTATTTTATTAATAATTTTAATATTTTACGAATATTTAAAATTCAATTCATTATGTATAATTTGAATGTGTCCAATAACTTTTCTGTTAATCTTTTATTTTCGTTTCAGTCCTACTTAATAATTTATTTAAAATAATAATAAAAAAGGCTTAACTACTGGTTTTTAACCATGCATTAATTAAATTCATAGACGTTTCTGTGAAGTTGTAAAGAATTTCGGAGGTCGAACAAAGAAGATATTTTTTGTATAATTAATCAAAAGATTAGAATAGATTAAAGGCGAAACCTTGAGCCCCAGACCGTTCATTCAGAAAAACGAACGAAAAAAATCATTGAAAAATATCTTATAAATTATAAGAATTGTCGACGAGGTGCCGTCTAATTAATAATGCGGGCTCTAGGGGCCGATACCCTAAAAAAATTACTTTGTATTCTAGACTAATTTAAAAACTTAAACACACAATAATTGCAACAACCTAATTGCCGGGCCTCTCTCTAAGGATGTAAAGGCGAGAATTGAGATTTTTAGCTGCCAAAGGACCGATCTGTGGTCTTTATTGACGTTCAGTACCGACCAACCAAAGTACCTGTTATTACCGACTAATTTGAGCGCAATTAAATATCCGTTGTAATTATCTCATTTTGTGGCGTCTGAACACAACACAACAGACTGATGTCTGACCGAATGTTTTGGGAAATTATCGGGGTAAAAGGTTGTAGACTCATATCCTGTATCAGATGATAGATTTCGATAGTGTTAATCAAATTTTTATATAAAAAAAAATATTACTTAAAATCGAGCGTTCTGGAGGAAATAAAGTGTAATGCAATAGAAACTTTTAGAAAGTGAACCTTTTTTATAAAATAATATCTAATTGAATTAGGGGTTATACAAGGATTAATTAACTTTCATTTATTATATCTCCGGTCTATGCTGTTTTTTCTTAGATGATTTATTTCCACCAATTAATTCACACGGGCTACTTTTAACACTTAAAAAAATCAATACGTTTATAAATTAATCATTTTCTTGTCCGAGGCGTTTATTCAAGAATGCAAAAACTTTCAAAGTGCACTAAAACTAGGGAGTATAATTTTACAAGACGATTCTAAAATGGCACCCAAGTGCCATTTTAGAAGTTATTGGGTTCCGAAGCATAGATTAAATATACGTACATAGATAGTTCTTATGTAAATATTTACCTCTCAAAAACCTGGACGACAAAATATTCATCTTGATTCGAGTAACGCCTGTTTAAAATATTGTTAATTTTGAAATAATAAATGCGTACAAATGGTTCATATTAATGTATTTACAGTTTGGAAACGAACAGAATCCTTAATAGGCACAATGATATAAAAATTTTGTCGTTCACATTTTTGTGCGGTATATATGGAAGTAGAAGTATATAAATATCTATCCCGAAGATGAAAAAGAGACAGTAAAAATTGGTGTAATATTTTAATATTTTCAATATAGAGAAATATCTTAATGACAATTTAGAATTTTTTTAACACCACACATATTTTATACAGGGTGTCCCACGACGAACTGCGGCGATTGATATCTCGAAAAGTAGACATTGAAAATTTTTGAAAATTTGGTAGTATACTAAAGTTGATGGGGGAAACTCGGCTAAAATATTTTCAAGATGGTGGCACTTCCGGTTATACCGGAAGTAGATGTCAACTTGCTGATTTTAAATAGGACACCCTATATATCATCACATTTTTTGGATTGTGCGCAAAATTCTAGGCCGATTTTTGTATCATATCCTATACCTAAGTCTCTCCATTTTTGACATATTTCAATTCTTATGTCAAAAATGACGTTTGCAGGCACTAAAAGAATTATCAATTTTTCCTATAAGGAAGCCTTTATTATTTAATTTGGATTAGGTTCTTTATTGGAAAAGACCTACTTTAATAGAGTTTTTATAATATTTTGATAGGTATTAATACAGAGTGTTTAAAAAATAAGAATGAAAATGAAATTTTTTATAATCTTATCCTATTTACCATTAAAAATAAGGGTAAGTTTGTGTATGGATGTCTATTCCGAAAATTTTTAGTTTTCGAAATATTGCCAATTCAATATTTTTATATGGGGATTTTCCTATGTATTTTAAGTTCAATTACTCTTAGTTGGCTATGACGGCGTTGGGTGCTAAACAAATGTATGTAGCTCACATTTACCATTTGACAAGTATTAATTATCATACCGGGGCGCTTAAATTATACGCACGAGGATTATTTAAATTTGTTTATAATCTATGGAGAATGTAACAAAGTTTTATCAAGAACATGTGAAATATTTGCTAATAGATATCCAGAGATATAAAAATCGTCTCTGAACAGTATTAAACGAATAATGGAGAATTTCAAAAATTCATAAAATAATTAAATAAATATAACTTAGATACAAAAGGTTCCTACATAAAATACTAACAGTATAACTACTTATACTCAGGAAAACATTTTATTTTAATAAGTGTTCAAAGTGTCCACCCTGAACTTCCAAACATTTTTCGCACCTCCGAATTACTTCGTCATGGGTGGCCGCTCTAATAGAACCTGGAGATAAACTTTCGAAAGCATTCCTTACTCTTCCCTGACAATCTTCCATTGTTGTGACTGGATGTAAATAAACCATATCTTTTATTGTTCCCCATATAAAATAGTCTAGGACAGACTGATCAGGTGAACGAGGAGGCCACAGAAATGGTCCATTGTTAGCAATCCACTTATCGTAAAAAGTTTCTTGCAAGAAGTTAACTAGGAAGCTGTTGTGTGGTGGGGCGCCATCGTTTTGGTAAAATATTTGCCTATGTTCAGCTAGCGGTAAATTGTTCAAATATTCATTATCTAAATCTTGTAATATATTTAAATATCCTTCTCCTAAAAAAAACTAATACGTAATTTTAAAAAACGAAATTATGTAAGTATTAATTCATTACCATTTAAGTTTTCTTCATAAAAATATAGTTTTACGACTCCATCATTTCTCACAGCACAGTACACGTTAAATCGCCAGGTTTCTTGCTAATTTCGCAATCTCACGGCATGGGGATTTGAATCACACCAGAAGTGGGAATTATGTCGGTTGAAAAGGCCATTTTTCGTAAATTTTGCTTCGTCAGTCCAAATTATGTTGTCCAAAAATCGAAAGTCGTCTTGTAACATTGTTAAAATAAATTCGCAAAAGTGAACTCTTCTGGCCAAATCGGTGTCCTTTAGATGTTGAACCGTAGAAATGGAATAGGGATGGTATTTGTGTTTCAAAAGAATTCTGTGAATAGAGGGCTTGGAGATTCCGGTTTGTAAGGCCACTTGTCTTAAAGATGTCATAGGATATGCCGCAAAATATCCCAAAATAATAATTTCGATATTTTCGTCATTGACAATTGTTTTTTTTTATGAATTGTTCGGAGACGGTTTTTGTTTCCCTGGATATCTATTAGCAAATATTTCACATGTTCTTGATAAAACTTTGTTACATTCTCCATAGATTATAAACAAATTTAAATAATCTTCGTGCGTATAATTTAAGCGCCCCGGCATGATAATTAATACTTGTCAAATGGTAAATGAGAGCTACATACATTTGTTTAGTACCCAACGCCGTCATAGCCAACTAAGAGTATTTGAACTTAAAATACATAGCAAAATCCCCATATAAAAATATTGAATTCGCAATATTTCGAAAACTAAAAATGTTAGGAATAGACATCCATACACAAACTTACCCTTATTTTTAATGGTAAATAGGATATAATTATAAAAATTGGAGGTATCCATTTGAAAAAAATTGATTTTTGAGAGTTTTCTCAATTTCATTTTCATTCCTACTTTTTGAACACTCTGTATTAATACTTATCAAAATATTATAAAAACTCTATTAAAGTAGGTCTTTTCCAACAAAGAATCTAACCCAAATTAAATAATAAAGGCTTCCTTATAGAAAAAACTGATAATTCTTTTAGTGCCTGCAAACGTAATTTTTGACATAAGAATTGAAATATGTCAAAAATGGAGAGACTTAGGTATAGGACATGATACAAAAAATCGGCCTAGAATTTTGCATACAATCCAAAAATGTAATGATATATAGAGTGTCCTATTTAAAATAAGCAAGTTGACATCTACTTCCGGTATAACCAGAAGTGCCACCATCTTGAAAATACTTTAGCCGAGTTGCCCCGTCGACTTTAGTTTACTAACAAATTTTAAAAATTTTCCAATGTCTACTTTTCGAGATATCGATCGCCGCAATTCATCGTCGGACATCCGTAACACAGTACTATACAACAATTAGTATTCCTAAACTGAAAATTGCGATAATCTTTCAGTTTCAAATTAACATGTGCTTTGTTAATTATCATATAAGGGTTCGAACTGCAGTATTTGCTACTCTTTACGCATCATTCATGTGATAATATCGAAAATGTTTTATAATATTTTTAATTTTTAATTTGAAACAGCTGTGTATGAAGTTGACAAAACTTTTATAACTGATATATTACTTTCGTGCAGTGATGTACATAATGCCTCTCAAACGTACATATAACAGTTACATAATTGATGTGGATTTCTGTTATATACATCATAAACGATTTAAATGTTCTGTGAAAGGGTGACTTTTTGTGCATTATAACTGTCGTATACGAATAAAAAACATTTTTACACATTTTTATAACAAATATATTTTTATTTTTCTTTTTAGATGTTCTAACAACTCTTATATAACCATTTTGTGCTTGTTAGGTTTCTTATACTGAATGCTAAAGAATAGCCTCACGCCCGTGCAGCATTGGCTTCCGATTCGGGGATTGTCTAATATCTGTGGTGGTGTTTATTATTTTTCTAAATAACTAAATAATATTTCTCTTACTTTTAAAATGTTTAGAATAAATAGGGGTTCCATAATTATTAGGGGTTTTAGACCATAATACCCATTCCTTACCCAAAAAAATAACATATTATTCATATGTCAAATTTTATATTATACGGTAATACAAATAGTTTAATTAAAAATGTGATTAACTAATAGAACATTTACGGCATTTATGAAGCTGTTACGACTCAGTTTCATTATATTTATAAAATTATTCCCTAAAAACTTCTGCTCAACTTACTTGGTTGCTGTCTGGGTCCCTGTATACAAAATTGTTTTACAATTCTTTATCAAAACTTTTTTGTAGACCTATTAATATACCTCTTCAAAGCCAGGGAGTTAGTTTTGTAGTGATTCTTGTAAATGCTGCCAACATCCTTTTTGAAAGTGCAATAAAGCAAAGGATGTCCCAAAAGCATTATTGCTTTTTAACAATTACTGCCAGAACACAAATATAAGGGCATTTATAACACTTTTTTATTATCTTACTCTGAGGGCATTGTTACAGCTAAAACTAATTTGTTGTGAACAGTAAAACAAGCTCTGTCGGCGATCTAAACAAAATAGATGTGTAAATCTGGAGCTATTATATATCAATTGAATGGTTTAATTCAAGAAGTTCGTAAGTGCCAAAATTGTAATATTGAGTAATCTCTTATTCGTAGCATGAAGTTTCGAATGTTGTTGTTAGATTTGTTCCAATAAGTACCGAGGTATTTGAATTTCAATCTTGCTTTGCACTACTTAGCTCGCGATTTTGCGTAAGAAGTCCATATGTTCACCAGAAGTCCTTCTGTTAAGAAAACGTCCTTTTGTTATGAAAAAGATTTGTTTTGCTGTTGAATTTTCATTTTAATTTATTGCATTTTTAGTGATAATGTATGAAACAGAACTACTATTAAACTGTGCTTGATCAGTGTTTGTAAAAAGTGAACATATTTCAGAGCAATTTTCCCCCACCGAAGATAAATGGTTACCCTCTGAACCAGAAAGCTCATCTGATCATACCGATATTTCTGCAGCAGTTGAGGTAAGTGCCAGTCAAGAAACTAACGAGGGAGATGAAATACAGGAATAAACTCGAAAGAGAAAACGTAAACATGATCCTGCAGAGTGGAAGAGAAACAGAGAAAAAAACCCAACGCAAAGATTCTGAAAGAAAATTAAAGAAAAAAAGCTACAGAATATAAAATTCTTGTTGCAGCATATTGAGAAAGAAGAGGACAGGGAACTCTATAAATTATTAGCCAAGAGACTGTAGAAGATGAAGACTATTCTGAGGATCAATCAGATTTCGAGGAATATGAATAATATTATTAATGTATTAATGTTTTCGCTGCAAAATTTTTCCATTTTGATTTATTTAAATCACCATATTTATGTTAATACCTTCGTATTTGTGCATTTGCCACTAATACTTCTGTGAAAATTTAAGAAATAAACAATTTTTTGGCAAAAAGTCCATAAGCATTTTTAATTTTAACCCTGTATACATGTATACGTTGCATATTGTTAGATTTTTTTCTGTCATTTGGTCCAGATCAACACGGTGCACTTTCCAATGGTCTATAAAACAGTGATATAATTTATGAATTCACAACTCAGTTCATACTTTCTATTGCAAATAGGTAAAAGTTATAGAATGTCACCTAGGGACTACATGCATTAAACCATTCAATTATTATTAAACAATGATCGTGTTATTAAATGCGAGACACATTGGAAAGAGGTTAAAGGTGAGCAATGAGCTACGAGCGATGAGCGTTACATAAAATATTCTTTCTACAACCGAGCCAAAAGTGCAACTTTGCGCTTCCAAAAGAAAAAAGAAAGTTGCACTTTTCCGAGGAGCGAGCGTTTTTTACTTTGTCGCTCGCCGAGCGACAAAGTAAACGCTTAGTTACCATGGAAACCATAATAAAGAAACGTTTAGTGTATCTGCGACTTTTGACACAAAAGTAAGCATAAAGTATTACATATATGTCATCAAACACAGACATTTAATACCCTTTAATTCATCGCCTTGCTGTTCACCACTAAAGAAGAATTCCAAAAACATTTAGATTTTGTTATACATAGATATAAATCATAAGACAGTATTTAAATAAATAATTAATAGGTACTAAAGCAATTCTTTATTTTATTTTGCAGTACCTAAATACCATTTTAACAAACATTTCTACAAAAACATGTGTAGCGAAAATTGATGCTCACGTTTTGAAATCTGAACTCTCAAATTTGAGGTTATCAATAATTATTAATTTTTACCAAACATTTTTATAAAAACACCGGTTATAGAAAAAAATCCTGTGTAATTCGAGCTCAAAGTGATATTGCCGCTCTCGCGAGATAGCCGCGCTCCGCTACGCGACGCGCATCAAATTTCTCGCTCAGAGCGACAATATATCACTTTGCGCTCTTAATACACAAATATCTATTTACCATTAGCCTTTCAATGATTGTGTTCATATTGACTAAGCGGTGCACAAATATACATATAAAATTGAGAAGTTTTTACCGCTCGTCGCTAATCGCTTACTGAGCTCTAATATAACGGTCCCATACAATGCGTGTAATTGGCGAACATAAGGCATTTGGCATCCCTTCGCGTATCATGTGGAAAGCGAACTTCGCCAAACGTTCGTTATTGGCGCGAGGCAAAGAAATGTGAACATTTACTCTGTATGCCTTCCGCAAGGTTCCACAAGATTCGCTAATTTTCACGAAAGGTTTTCCGCAGTTTTAATTCAGTTATATCACGCCGGTGCAGCGAGGTGTTCATTGTCCATTTTAACTGAATAATTCAATACTGAACTGAAAATACTAAACGTAACAACGCCGCTTGCCGCGAGCTCAAAAGGTACCCGATAATTTGCCGAAGGCATCTGTAGCCGAACATTCGGTAAGCCACCGAATAGTGTGGGAGGTATAGCGAATGCCGAAGTAAATACACGATTCGCTTATTCGCCGAATACACCTAAATAATTCAATACTGACCTGAAAATACTAAACATAACAACGCTGCTGGCTGCGAGCTCAAGGGTATCCGATAATTTGCCGAAGGCATCCGTAGCCGAACATTCGGCAAGCCACCAAATAGTGTGGGAGGTATGGCGATGCCGTAAATACATAAATACACGATTCGCTTATTCGCCGAATACACGCATCGTCTGGGGCCGTCTTCGGACTGAATAAGATTTACAGGAAACAACTACTCGGCGGACAAAAGCCCCGACTTGCATTGAATTAAACCTGCTAATCTTGTTTGGTAGATAAGATTATTTGTCAAATCCTCACCAGACATAGACCGGTTTCGAACTTGTTATGTTCTCGTCAGTATGCCATAAGTAATGAAAAAGACAAATAATAATAGCACACCAGGCTAGCCTAAAGAAGACAGACATAGTGAGTAATAAGTGTATCCCTCTGGTGGTCAGTGCCACTACCCGTCAGACATCACTGATGTCTTAGTGACTGATAGCGACCTGCAAAGCAGGTACCAAGAGCTGCGACCTCTAATCCTAGTTGGCTAAACTATATGCAGAATAAGATTTACATTTTGCTGGTTTATTTCAATTCAGGTTGGGGCTTTTGTCCGCTGAGTAGTTGTTTCCTGTAAATCTTATTCAGTATATAGTAGGGTTAGAACTCGCAGCTCTTATAAAGCTTATATAGTTGGGCGCCATGTATGAATTATCTAATAAATGTCTACTTAGATCGAGTAATGAATCACCCACAGAATTATAGCAAATGTGTACGTAATAATTTTTTTTTGTTATAAGCGAAACAAGAATATTTGCTACCTCTTTTAATGTTGAATATCAAAACTTAAAATGAAATATATGGATCTGGGGTGTCCTATTTTTCTCTTCGCTATATGCGGTTGGTTAAACTTCAGCCTCGTCTTTTAAAATCACCTTGTACTTGTATTTTTTTTTAACTTAATAGGGCACAAGAAAACAGTAGTCGACAATTTTTACAAAATAACGTTTAAAATTTACAATTAATATAAAAATTTGTAGTTTTAAAATTTTCTAAAAAAAATTGTTTTAATTTTTAATATTTTCGTTAAATCTGAAATTTTTATACCATTTCTTTCTTCTTAACTTAAAAACACAAAATTCATAAACTTTTTAGGAAAATTAAATTTTTAATAAATTATGTGTAGACAGGAATACCAAAATCTCTAAGTTCACTCTGCGTATATGTATAAAACATACCGAAAATTTAGTCAAAGTATATTTCAAAGAAGAGTATTTTTTTTAATATGATGATTTTTGTCAAGGTCGATCATTGACGCAAAAAATACTCAGTCAATAAATTTTGCTTAGGTGACTAGGACTAAGATTTAAAATAATTTTTTTGCAAATTTTAGCTTAATGATGATTAATTTCGTAGTAACCCGCCACTGAACATATCTAAGAAAAGGCACGATTTCAGTTCATACTTATTGAAAAAAAGATTAAATTGAACATGACTCGACTGATACCACTTAATGAGTGTTATTACCCTAATTAAAAAAAGGTGGATTACGTACTGCTCAACAAAGAAATTAACTCCATCAAGTAATTAGTAGAAAAAGTTGACAAAAAGTTTAATTATTAGAAAAACCTGGGCTATTTCCTAAGTTGATTGGCCAATTAATAATATGTTATTATTACTAAAAATATGTTTGAAGCAAATTATGCCTTTGTAACTATAATAAAACCTACCGTTCTTTTACCTTAATTTAATTTTATATTTCATGCATTACAAACTTATTTAAATATTCAACCAACCGATTAAAACCGATAGCAATATTTCTCAAGAATATGTTACAGTTTTTTGATAGTTTGTAAATTATTTTTCACATTAAAAATTACAGTTTTTCTAAATTGCTCATTTTATAATTTTAAAAGAAACGTGGAATGTTAAGGCACCTTGAAATATGTATTGATTATAAACACCAGATTCATTAGTTATTAGCATAAAAAGTTTATTATTGTTATTAGAAATATTAATACGTAATAAGTGATAGTCTATTAATTTTGTGGTATCTTGTTTCAAGCAATATCCTCAGGCAAAATTCTTCTACACAGTGAAGTAATTGCTCCAGTTCCATAGTATCTCCTACAGGTTCAATCACAGACAACCACGAAGATATGACTGCATGACTGACTTAGTAATCCCGGTAATATGATCTTGGGTATTATTGTTAGCTAGGTAAATATTTTTTCCTGAAGAAATGCTGTAATTTAGAAATATTTGTCGTTTCTTGAGAATTCGCCTTGCTGTTTTCAGACTAAAAATAAACTATATTTAGATTTTTTTTTAAATTGAAATCGTGAAAGATTCATACCTTTCAATAGATCAGTAAGAAAAAGATTATATATTATAAAAGGTGGCTCACCAGGAACTACATCGATCGAAGTAGGGAAAAGCATGCACTAGAAAATTTTTAAAATTTAGGGAATTACTAATGGCCGTACTACAAGTTCTTGATATTACTTTATCACATTCTCCATAAATAATAAACAAATTCAAAAAGTCTTTGTGGGTGTAATTTAAACGAGGTGGCATTTTTTGACATAAGAGAATGACTGGCATTACTGATTGTTTCTAATCATGGATAATTTGATAAAATTTTTAGTAAAAATTCTTGAATTTCTAAGAAAATCTCAAATATTTCAAGAAGTTGTAACTTAAACCCCCACAATGCTTATATCAGAAAAAAAAGGAATTTAATTATACTGTTACGCCACTGGACTGTGCAGACTGGTTAGATTAGGCTGGAATTGTACATGAATGGCCGGGAATATTCTGGAATGCTCTAGATTGTGTCAACGGATGTATAAATAAGACACACGGTGGGCCGAATCTTAGTCTGAAGTCGAACGTGAACGAGTAAAGAAGAAATATAAAAGAGACTTATAAGTGTTCAGTTGTGATTATAATTAGGACAGTGATTAATCTATTGTTGTTAATTGTTAATTAGTAAATAAAGTAGTGAGTAAGTGTTACCTGGACTTTCAATCAACGAATCTACGAGCGTAGGTGTTTGTGGAGATAGCAAACACGTAACAATTTGGAGTCGGAAGTGGATTGGAAGAGAAATTTCTGGAATATTCGAAAAGGTTCTACAGTGTTCTTCTCAGAAATTAGTGGTAACACGGAGAATTAAGCTACTGGACAGTGTTTGGAGGACTATTTCTGGACTGAATAGTGACTTTAAAGTGGATTTTCGAGACGTTTCTAGAACATTCGATTTAGAAATAACTGCAAATACGCGAGTGCCGCTAGTAATAACGTGTTGTAGACTGAGAAAAAGGACTACTAGGGAAAATTCTAGAACATTCTATTTGGAAACTACAGGAGATACGTGAATTGTGTCGACGGGAACGTGTTGTAGACTTAAAAACGAGACTATAAGTGACTTTTAGTGACAATTCTAGAACATTCGATTTGGAAACCACAGAAGACACGTGAATTGTGTTAACGAGAACGTGTTATAGACTCAAAACAAGACTTATTAGTGATATTTTGTGAAAACTCTCGAACATTCCATTGCACAATTAGTGGAGATAAGTGAATTTTGTCAACACAAAAGAAGTATAGACTCTAAATAAGACTTTCTAGTGCTGTTTCGAGATTTTTTTGGAACATTCCATTATTAAAATAGACGTGATATCAACATTTTACGGACTTAATAGTGTAATAAATTTTATTTTGAACTGATTTACGTGTCGTGAGTTAATGCCAATAAAAAAGAAGTATGGCGGAGAAACAAACGCAGGACTTGTTAGCAGCGTTGTTGGAACGAATGAACGATCAAGAAAGAAAAAGACAAGAAGAAAAAGAAGAACAAGAGAGAAGACGACAAGAAGAAAAAGAAGAACAAGAGAGAATACGACAAGAAGAAAAAGAAGAACAAAAGAGAAGACGACAAGAAGAAAAAGGAGAACAAGAAAGAAGACGACAAGAAGAAAAAGATGAACAAGCGAGAATACGACAAGAAGAAAAAGAAGAACAAGAGAGAAGACGACAGGAAGAAAAAGAAGACCAAGAGAGAAGACGCCAGGAAGAAAAAGAGGACTTGATAAAAATGATCGAAGGCCTGGAAATAAGACGACAGAAAGAAAAGGAAGAGCAAAGAAAGGAACGCCAGGAAGAATTAAGACAAATTATGGAGGGACAGCATCAAGTCATGCTCTCGGTCACTGAACAATTGAAGGAAGATGTACAGGCTGAAATCATGGAAGTTAAAGAAGAAGTCAGTGAAGTTAAAGAAAAAGTCAGCCAAGTTGAAGGAGAAATAACTGAAGTTAAAGGAAAAGTCGGTGAAGTTGAAGGGGAGATAGCCCGGTTGAAACAACAGTTGAGAGAGAAGGGAGGCCAATTAGTACTGTCGTCTGGTGCTAGGTTACAGCCACCTTCATTCGACGGTCAAAGTTCATGGTCAACTTATAAGAGACAATTTGAGGCAGCTGCACGTTCAAATAACTGGAACGATGAGGAAAAAGCAACAGCATTGGTATTAGCACTAAGGGGCCAAGCATTAGACCTGCTCCAAACAATTCCTGCCGCACAGCAACAAAACTTTAGCATTTTGGAGGCAGCGTTAGAACTAAGATATGGCGACCAACATCTCGCCCAAGTATATCAGGCTCAGCTTAAATCACGCAGACAACGAGGTGGAGAAAGCCTCCAGGAGTTCGAGGCGGCGCTAGAAAGATTAGCCCATCTAGCTTATCCTGATGCACCGATGGAATTTCAACAACAGTTAGCAGTTGGTACATTTATTGATGGAGTAAGAGACCAGGGAAGTTAGGCGAATTCTTAAGTTGGCCAGGCATAAGCTTAGTAGTGAGGCTTTAGTACATGCACTGGAGATTGAGGCTGCCTATAAGGATACCACACAATCATATCAGAGAGTACGAGCTGTGAGTGTGGAGGAAGACAAGCCAGACAACACAACACAAAACCTGATATCTCCCAGCAGAGACAAGACCAACAACAAAGTAGTGGGAGGCCGAATGGAGGCATCCGTTGTTATAAGTGTGGCAAAGTGGGCCATATCAAGAGAAACTGTCGTCAACGCAGCCCGGAAAGGGTAAATACTGCTGTGGTTGAGGAGCCACAGGAAAACTAAAGATGGCTGGCAATTTGGGGGGCTGCGCTGGCCAAGACATGTTGTGACCCCCGAGAAATAAAAGTTTCCCAACTTCGGAGAGTTCAAAGTAGTCTGTTGTTGGAGGGTTATGTAAATAAGAAGAAATGTGTGTTCACAATCGACACAGGAGCTACGTCATCAATAGTACGGGCAGGATTCATAACGGGTTTCAAAGTAAATAAAGACCAGAATGGATTAGTCATCCGAACAGCTACGGGAGATAGGGCGGCGGTTCATGGGGAAGTCGACATGGAGCTGCAGATTGGCCGCTTATGTTTTAAACATCAAGTTATCGTAGCTGACATTACAGATGACTTCATTTTAGGATTAGACGTTATGGAAAAATATGGATTTGTACTTGACGTTGGAGAACGAGTTATCAGAATTGGAAATGAAGAAAATATTCTTTCAACGGCAGATGAAAAATTCCATAATGTTAGGCTACTAACTTCGAGGACCATAAAAATTCCTGCAAGAACAGAGAAAGTAATTGAGGCAGTCCTGGAGGAAAATTCTGTGGGATACCGCTTTGGCCTCGTTG
Source organism: Rhamnusium bicolor (assembly GCA_029963845.1). NCBI lineage: Eukaryota > Metazoa > Arthropoda > Insecta > Coleoptera > Cerambycidae > Rhamnusium > Rhamnusium bicolor. Next base: position 488,688 of record JANEYF010002546.1, on the reverse strand, counting down.
AGAAGGATGACTCAATTAAAATGACAGACAATGTAATCCTGGCAAGGACGTTAACACGGACTACAGACAAGATACCGATTAGAGTGGTTAACCTAAATTCACACTCAATGACGTTCAAAGAAGGCGAAGCAATTGGCACCTACGAACCAGTCACATGGATTGCGAGATGTGAAGAACAAATCATTGGCGCTTCGTCTACAGATATGGACCAAGAAGTTGTAAAGATGTTAAATGCCCAGTTAGACCATTTAACTCCAGATGAACATAGAGAAGCTTTAAAATTTTTGAAGAAAGAAAGTACAGTATTTGCAAAGGACACAGAAGCTCTTACAAAGACCAACATAGTGCAACATCGGATAAATACTGGTGAATCAGCTCCTATTCGTCAACCACCTAGGAGGCTCCCATTGGCAAAACAAGAAGAGGCTTCTGCAATGGTACAGAAGATGCTTAAAGACGGAGTTATTGAAGAATCAACCAGTCCTTGGTCGTCGCCAGTAGTTTTGGTTGCTAAGAAAGATGGAACTTTAAGATTCTGTGTCGACTACAGGAAGCTGAATGACGTCACTAGAAAAGACAGCTATCCGTTACCCCGAATTGATGACACACTAAGTACGCTGGCAGGTTCACAGTGGTTTTCCACTCTAGATCTTCGAAGTGGATATTGGCAAGTGGGACTTCATCCAGATGACAAAGACAAAACAGCCTTTTCGACAGGAAGTGGCCTTTATCAATTCACTGTGATGCCTTTCGGCCTGTGCAATGCGCCAGCGACTTTTGAAAGACTGATGGAACTGGTACTACGAGGACTAACTTGGAAGACGTGTCTAGTTTACCTTGATGATGTGATGGTTATGGGACGGGATTTTAAGGAGCATTTGAAGAACCTTCAAGAAGTGTTTGGAAGAATTAAAAATGCACACCTGAAATTGAATCCCAAAAAGTGCCTAATGTTCCAGAAAGAGGTAAAATTCCTAGGACATGTCGTGTCTTCGGAGGGGATAAGAACAGACCCAGACAAGATTTCCTCAGTACGAGATTGGCCGAGGCCTTCAAATGTTCACGAAGTACGAAGCTTCCTTGGTCTATGCACTTATTACAGACGATTTGTGGAACGATTTGCTGATATTGCGAAGCCACTACACCGGCTTACAGAAGAGAAGGTTCAGTACCAATGGACACAAGAGTGCGAAAAATCATTCAGAACACTAAAATCAGCACTGTGTTCGAGTCCGGTTCTTTCATACCCAGAACGGAAAGGCCTCTACGTATTAGACACAGATGCCAGTAATTCTGGACTTGGATGTGTTCTTTCCCAAATTCAAAATGGACAGGAAAAAGTAATTGAGTACTTCAGCAAGACGTTGTCGAAGCCAGAACGTAACTATTGTGTGACACGGAAGTCCATAGACCATTTTCACAAGTACCTATATGGACAACATTTTAAAGTTCGGACCGACCATGCTGCATTAAAGTGGTTATTGCAATTGAAGACTCCGGAAGGCCAACTAGCTCGCTGGATAGAAAAACTGCAGCAGTACGATTTTAAAATCGAACATCGTCCTGGAAAATCCCATAGAAATGCGGACGCTCTCTCCAGAAGACCCTGTCGGGAAGACTGCAAGCACTGCCACCGGGTGGAAAAACAACAAGGGATAATAACTGTAAACACCGTTAAAATTGATGTTCCTGACGATTGGACAAAAGAGACATTAAGAGAAGAGCAATTAAAAGATCCAGAAACTGGTCCTATTCTGGAATGGAAAGAAAGAGGAGCCCGACCTGGCTGGAAGGACATTTCAGACAAGGCAGTGGGACTGAAGGCTTTGTGGGCACAATGGGATTCCCTTAGAGTAGAGGATGGACTGTTGAAAAGGGCTTGGGAAAGTCCAGACGGGAAGAAAATTTCTTTGAGATTGGTGATTCCCAGGTGTCGCATATCAAAAGTACTCCAGGAAGTGCATAATGGAACATCTGGCGGACATTTTGGCATCAACAAAACTCTCACTAAAGTACGCGAACGATTCTACTGGGTGAACAGCCGCCAAGATGTGGAGGCTTGGTGCCGCAAATGTGAAGTTTGTGCGGCAAGTAAAGGGCCACGGACAAGAAGTAAGGGCCAAATGAATCAATATAACGTAGGGGCTCCTTTTGAGCGAATTGCGATCGACGTAGCTGGTCCATTCCCCGTTACAGATGATGGGAACAAATACATCTTAGTTGCCATGGATTATTTCAGTAAGTGGCCTGAAGCTTATGCCATACCCAACCAAGAAGCAGCCACTGTCGCTCAAGCTCTGGTAGATAATCTAGTATGTCGATTTGGCGTGCCCCTAGAATTGCATTCAGATCAAGGAAGAAACTTTGAATCAGGTGTGTTTCAGAAGATGTGTCGCTTACTGGGAATTCATAAGACAAGAACAACAGCCCTACATCCACAATCAGACGGAATGGTGGAGAGATATAATAAAACCATGGAGGAGCACCTATCCAAAGTGGTTGAGAAACATCAGAGAGATTGGGACCGTCACTTACCTCTTTTCCTTATGGCATACAGGGCCTCCATTCATGAAACAACAAAACAGACACCGGCTCGCGTGATGTTTGGACGTGAGATTAGACTGCCATGTGACTTGGTGTTTGGCACACCAGATGAGGAGCGACTTTCCATAAATGACTATGCCGATGAAGTTGGTGAACGGATAAGGAACATTCATGAGCTGGTACGAGACCAAATTGCCATAGCAAGTGATCGCATGAAGGCTCGTTATGATCTTAAGGCGAATTCAGGAGGGTTCCAGGCTGGAGATTTGGTTTGGCTATATAACCCACAACGAAAGAAAGGCAGGTCCCCGAAGCTTCACCCGCCCTGGGAAGGTCCTTACACTGTTGTCACCAGACTAAACGACGTTGTATATAGAATTCAGCAAAGTCCAAAATTCAAGATGAAGGTGGTGCATATTGAGAGACTAGCCAAGTATGCAGGGAACAATGAATTGCCTGATCGGGACGTTCAGGCTTAAGGAGGGGGCAGTGTTACGCCACTGGACTGTGCAGACTGGTTAGATTAGGCTGGAATTGTACATGAATGGCCGGGAATATTCTGGAATGCTCTAGATTGTGTCAACGGATGTATAAATAAGACACACGGTGGGCCGAATCTTAGTCTGAAGTCGAACGTGAACGAGTAAAGAAGAAATATGAAAGAGACTTATAAGTGTTCAGTTGTGATTATAATTAGGACAGTGATTAATCTATTGTTGTTAATTGTTAATTAGTAAATAAAGTAGTGAGTAAGTGTTACCTGGACTTTCAATCAACGAATCTACGAGCGTAGGTGTTTGTGGAGATAGCAAACACGTAACAATACATAACTTGATGTAAAAAATACATGGTGTTCCATTTGAGTTAAGCAAGTTTTTGCGGTTTGAATTTTAGAAAATGTAACGTCAAGAATGAAAAACTTGCTATACTATTATTGAATTTTTTTAAACTGTAGAGCATAGCTCACCTTATGGTCTTTGTGCATGCCAAAAAGCAAATGAGTATCTTTTACACGAAGAAAGTTATAGAAGTTATTGTAAATCATTACACCTGTTAAAATTTTTTAAAATGTCAAATATCTCTGAAACGGCTGGGTTTAGGCATAGGGTATTCTACATGTTTTTGACTCAGAATTTTATCGCGATACATGCCGACAGATTTTTTTCCATAAAGTTATGTTTCTTCAATATAATTCGTCAAGATTCGTCCAAAAAAGCAATAAAAAATTTTAATTTTTTTCCCCAAAATTGTACCTTTTTTCTTCTTTCATTCATTATGTTTCTTCTGATGGTATCACATTCACCAAATTTAATCCGTCACCTAAAGTGTTGTTGACAATCTTAACTGCCAAATTTGGAAAGTCCCTCATTAGTATTTTTTAAGTTATCACGGATACACACATACACAGATCCACACACACACACACATCCATACATACGCACCGTAAAGGTACGTCCACACTCGCATAAATTTGAAATGCACAAACAAATTTGTGCCGAATGCCACACACAACGTAAATTTTTACTAATGTGGACGTACCTTAAGATATCATTCAGAAAATAATCATAATGGATTCAGGAGGGTTCAAAACGTATATATCAATCAAAATCTCGAGGTCGAAAAAAAAACACTATTACTTCCTTGTCTTAGGTGTAAGAAAGTAAAAATTGTAATTAAATAATATCTACATATCTCTTTATAATATCAAATAATAAAATTTTAAGGAGTATTTAATAGCATAGTTACTTAAATAGTAAGTAATACAAGAATTGCAAGAAAGAATTTCATATTTTAGATCAAACTAGTAATCAATAAAATATCAAAGTCCTTTTTGCACTAGGGCAAAAAGTAAAACTTTTGGCGCTGTAAATAGTTTTAAAAGTATTAACTTTTTGCACGATCGTAGAAAAAATAATTAGTATCTCTCGTTTACGAAAATTAAGGGGAAAAAAAATATATTTTACATAATTTCGTGACCTTCCGTTATCCATAAAAATCGAAACATCATCGAAACTCTCAAAGGTGAAAGAATGCCTGCGGCAGTCGTTTTCCCGAATCCGAGAGGGAGGAACTAGTCAAATTTTAATAATTCCTAATAGCATATTCATTCTGAGAAATGCGCGATATAATAGTAATAAAATAAATTGTAATTTCTGACTTACAAATGTACAAGTATATACAAAAAGGTTAAAAAAGATGTTATTTGCGTCAAATCGTTCTGAATGTTATGCAAGATGTGCAAAATATCTCAAATACCGCATTTTACGCATTTTATTGTCATAATTAACGCTGCAAATCGTTTCTCTATATCATGGTCGTAGAGTACAGATGTACTTACTGTCGCCGGCATTCACCTTGACCGCGAAACTCTTTCTCCAATTCAGTCTATTATTAGCTTTCGAGTTGTGTACACGTTAAGTCACTTGGGCGTATTGCATATTGTTTTTGTGTTTTTATTTTATTTGTTGTACTGTATTGTTGATATTAATTTAATAATAAAGCATGGCAAACGTACGCAGGGATAGAAAACGGCCATTTGCTGACAAACTGAATTAATTCATGGTGAATTCCCGGATTTATTCTATGATGGTGCTAAAATAATTTGTAAGTGTGCGAGAAAGATTTGATGTGCTGGGATAAGTGTGATTGTGAACTTCATGTAAATAGTGTACACCATAAAAATAAAAAAACTGGCGTGCATTCGATAACACAGTTTATGTTTGATTTACTATTAATGCTGATTGCCTGTGATGTTCCGCTGCACATACTCGATAAACAACCATTTCGAGACTTCTGGAATATATACAATGCCCAGGTGAAGTTACCAAGTCGCACAACGTTATGTTACTGTCTACCAGCTGTACACGTAGACATGGTAAATAAGAGGAAATGTGAATTAAAAAATACACGGCTGTGGTTATCTGTTGATGAGACAACACATTGTAAAAAAACTCTATATTAAATGTTATAATACGAGTACTGGACCCTCTTAAACCGACAGTTCCACTGTTACTAGCTAGCAAAAGACTAAGTCAGTTTACTAGCGAAACAATTACCAGGGTGGTGCTGGAGACGTTAGAAAAATTTGAACTGTCAAAAAGTCAAGTGTTAATGTTTCTGACTGATGGCGCCGTGACAATACGTTCGGTAGGCCGTTCTTTGCAAGAACAAGATTGTACGTTTATCCATGTTACGTGTAAAGTGCATACTTTACATCTTGTGGCAGAAACTATTCGAATAGGTTTTCCAGAGGTGGATGCATTAATAGCAAGTACAAAAAAAGTGTTTCTTAAATCTCCTAAACGTCTCCGTGCAATTCATAGTAAGTGTCCCGGTATTCCTGAACCACCACAGCCGATTCTTACACGTTGGGAAACATGGTTGCAGGCAGCTTTTTATTATGCTGAATATTTCCAACAAATAAAAGCTGTGATACTACAACTCAATCCAGATGAAGCTTCAGCTATTAAGGAAAGCCAGACAAAATTCGAAGATATTTGCGTTGAAACAGCTTTAAAAAATATTGCGAAGAACTATAAACCATTACATGAAAGCATAAAAAAATTAGAAAACAGTACATTGTCGTTAGCGGAGTCACTGCAAATAGTGGACGAAGTAAATCTACTGCTACACGCTATAGGTGACGCAACAAATGAGCGCGTTAAAGAAAAGTTCGTAAGTGTGTTAAATAAAGACACCGGTTTTACCAAGTTAAGACAAATATATGATGGTGCAGCCCCAGATCCGTTAAGTGTGTGCAAAGACTATTTTACGCATGCGTGTATTACACCAGTAGATGTCGAACGGTCGTTTTTAAAATATAAGAACATATTTTCACCAAAGCGAACATCACTCATGGAGACAACCATAGAAACATACCTGATGCTGCAAAATGGTTACACATCTTCTCCAGTTTGTGATAAGCAAGCCAGTTCATCAAGCTAGTTAAGAGAGTAAGTTTTATATACATTATTATAAATTGTAACAGTTTATTGTTTCTCGTATTAGTTAATTTCGCGTACGCCACTGTCCCACGGAAAATTGTTGACAGCCCTAATCATAATTGTGGTCTTATTTAAAAGAAAGAAAATAGTCATATCTCTTAGGAACCCGTTAAAATTTTGCAGAGGATATCAGGCACCTGTGACGCTGGCGGCATTTTTTAATAATTTGAATAATTACATATTTTAAATACAATTTTATTTATACTTGTAACCTCACCATTAAAGAGATAAGCCTGCGTATGTTAGATAAATAATAATAATTAATCCTTAATTAATTTTTAATTACAAATTCATAAGTCTGGGTTCGGCATTAAGAAGTGATATATCTTAAAACATTTTGCATGTTCATTTTTAAATACCATTAATTAAAAATTATTACAACGTAAATTTTATTTTATATGGTTATCATTTGTCTTTAACTTGGGCGTGGGCGAAATATATTACTTAATGGAATAACTAATTAATAAAACTTATAATGAATTACTAAACGTGGTATGTAGCTATAATTATAAACAAAAGTTTGATTCTTTCCTGGTAAAATTTGAATAATAACGTTCGTGTTATTCCTAAACAAGTTGTTAAATAACTGTCTCCCATTAATTAATGAGAAACTAGCAGATGACACTGATTGAAATTTTATATTTCATCTTCAGTACCTACTTAGTGACCCGAATAATCAAGCCATTATTACTGGAAAAAAGTGTTACTTTGCTTTGCTTAACTATTAAATATATAGGGTCTGCAACAATAATTGTTCCCTAAAGGGTAGTTTTTATGAAGCTTGGGAATGTTTATGTAAAACTTTGTATCAATTTTTTTTAAGAACAACATTAAAAATATTTGCTTATTTCAGAAATGTTCTGAAAAAACTAAAAAACGATTCTTCTTGTCTAACCCACAAATTACATTCCAATAAAACTTTAGTGCTTGTTTCATTCACGTGTTATACGAAAAATGTTATAAATATGCTAATTTCCAGATTGGTTCTGTTTTTATACTGCTGTACTGTACTGTTAATAATTTATCACCAATAAATTCCACAACTTGTTTTACATTTAAACAATTTTAATGTTATTAAATATACCTCTAAATTTATTAATCCAATGGGCCAACACATTGGAACATTAGTAGTTTTTTATACATTTAGTCTTCTATATATTTTAGTAATAGATCTATGTTTTATGCATAATCAAGAATAGAACACCTTTTCTAATAATTTTAAAGAACAAATTATGCTCTTAAATTATTTGTCAGGATGTCATTAATATCTGAGAAATCATAATAAATTTAGGAAGTGGGATATCTAGGTGTCAGGTTCATTAACTCATTAATATTGCATAAATTAATTATATTTGCAAACAAATCGGTTTTTAGTGTCATTTTCACTTAGATATATAAAAACGTTAATTTTGTTATGACCAGAAGACTGGAGTGCAAGATGTCCAATTAAAAATATATAAAGGCTTGTTTACGCTTCGAACAAAACCTAACCTAACTCCGTTGCGTAATACTGAACATATGTAAACTGTTGTATGTAATCTTGTAATTTCGATAAGTAAAATCAGAGCGCAAGACAAATTTTCTTAAGGTACGTATGCACATGCAACAGAATATATTAACGTAAATTCGTCCCGTAACAATTTTCCGTTGCGCGTCGAAGAAGGTGTTGAACATCGCCGCGCAAACATAATGCTGTCCCATCCTTATGATGAGGCAGTCTATATAGTTATACATTACTTAGTACAAAAGCGCAGGGAAGGACGCTGGTGGCAGGCGAAATTATATACTAGTAGAACATGGGCGTCGCTTATGCCTGATCCATACCGACATCCAATTAGGACTGACCAAACGCTATTTTGTTACGAATTCCTCTCCAGACATGTAAATAAGTGGTGCAACGTGAAAACGTATCATTCCATTAATGCGAAGCCCAAAGATCGACAACTGATAGGACGTTGCGATATTACGGTGTTACTTTGTTACGGAGTGCACGCGATGGAGTACGTATGAGTAGTGGTGAGAGGTATGTGAAACTTCTCATATGGTCCAAATGCTACTATTCGACCGACATCATAGATGTCTTTGTGACGGATACCGACTTGCGAAGCAATTACCGAGAGCGGCGACCTCTAGCCCAGATGGACTAAACTACTGTTATTAAATATGATTTGAACGAAACAACTACTCAGTGGACAAATACCCCGACCTGCATTGGATTATACCTTCAAATCATGATAGATCGGTAGCCAATATCATTTGTCAATTCCTAACCAGACATAGACCGGTTTCGAACTTATTAGTTCTCCTCAGTATGCCATAGGTTATGGAACAAACAAATGGTAGTGGCCAACCTGCTAGTCATATACTGACTAAGGTAAATTGAGTAGTGATGAGAGGTATGTGAAACTTCTCATATGGTCCAAACAATTACTATGTCTTGTTGCATGTCTATATATACGCACCTAATACAAGCTTGTAACATCGTGTTGTAGTGGTTTTCCTTTCAGTTGTGATCATAAATTTGATATAGCCGCTGTTGCAGAAAAGCTCAGTACACTGTGTTTCCTGTATTATAGCTTTTTTCCTTCTGTGACGAAGTGATTTTTCCGTAGATTGTTTTCTGTTATACTCACACCTAAGTGGGTTCCCCTTTCACTTTGATTCATCCTGTATCCTATAACTTGTATTAATGTATTTGAAAAACCGCTTTAAACAAAGGGTTAATTTATTTTAAGTCAAATACTTGAAAGAACAATTAGTTCCCACGATAAATATTTCAATGCGATTTCTTTTTCAGGGTATTATTAGTTGTTTATTATTGTGTTTATGTAAGCCAAGTAAGAGGAAGGAATTTAGTTTAAGGTTATCCAGTTAAGAACCAAGTTTAATATTAGAACTTTAGTTAACATAATTATCTTGATTATAAACAGTTATTTTGTCTTCACTCGGTATATTTGAAAATATGCAAGTTGGTAGAATGATAGTTGATACTAGGAATAAAAGCATTTATTAATAACAAATCCATTTCTATTTTTAAAATAATTTACAATATAAGAAATTCAGTAATTTAGTTTGAATATTAATCCATGACCGTTTTCATTATTTTCTTTTTGGAAACATAGTTTTAAAATTATAAGAAAGCGATTCCCAGCCTCAGAATATTTTATGAACATTTGTTTATATAGGGAATTTGTTTAAACGTATTTCGATAAGCTTACTTAAGAATTTTTACCCCTTCACATCAACCGCAATTCCGTTCCTCACGCAGGGAGTCACGTGACTTTCGCGTCATTCGTTGGGAACAAAACAAAATATATTTGATGATTATATATTATGCACCGATGAAATTCTAGTATCTAGCATATTTGAATAGAATCCGATCTCAGTGTCATAGTGAAGCCCCGATCCCTAGTATTTGGAGAGGGACTTCACCTAAAACACGGGTGAGATTACGGTATCTAGCATATTTTAGTGGAATCTGAAATAAGTTGAGTTTTGTATGTAAACATTTGCATTAAATCAGTTTATAAATAAAAGTGCGGAATTATTATTGTGGAGGTATGCAGTTATCTGTCGATTATTGTATACCCATCATGCACTGCAATATTTAAGTACAAATAACTTTAAAACGATATCGACATTTAGTAAGAGGGACTTTTTTTATTCAGTTTTTAACACTAGCGTCTCTTTCTGCTATAAATGTGTAAAGAAAATAAGATAAAGTGTTATGGCGAAATTTCACCCCTACCACCTTTGTAATTACTCCAACAAATCATGATATGTAGATAAAAATTTAACAAAATATGTAACATTATAAAATTAATCATGGTCCAAATTTAATTTTTGCAACTTGAGACATTTCGATTTTATTGGCAAATAACTATATCGTACTTATCCCCTTTAAGAGATCCTTTATGAATTGACTTAAGGCAACTGTTTATATACAAAACTCAACATATTTTTTATAGTCCTATTGCCCCCTTGAAAGAAGATATTTAATTATGGACACAACTTTAACTTTATTTAACTCTTTCACCCTGTAAATGGCCCACAAATAATAGATCCCAAGATACATTGAGTTAAAAATAAAAGCCTATATATTGTTTTACATAAATTTAATAACAACCTGTCGCCGCCTAGCTAAAATTATCAGTATTGAAATAAAAAGTATGGATTAACAAAACGAAGGCACAATAATCATTTAAAAACTGACTAAACTTTTCATAAATTGACTAATTTGTAATTTGTCTACAACATACACACTGTAATATCTTTAAAAAGTATTCAAAATAGATGCAGAAGAGCATTCGTCTAATTGTAAATACTAAACTAAAGATTTTATTTTTTTATTCTATTTCGTATTTTATTTATACTATCAATTTATATATGTTCTTAAAATTACTTCATTAACGGTTCTTGTTTTTGCAAAACAATACCTAACTCCTATACTATAATCAATATGTTTTATGCTTGCAATAATATACCAGTTTTTCACTTAGCTTTCGACATCACGAGGAATTGAATAAAACTTTTCATTATTACAATAATTTTTAGGTATTTGTATACCCTATACATGAGCAAACCATTCCTCCTCTTTTCTTATCGTTCCCCATTTTCAAATAAAACAAAATGCATACAATTGTCACAGTAAACCAATTATGCGTAAAGCACTTACACCACGAGTTATTTTTTATTTCGCTGACAACATACACGCCGCTCTGACGGCCGCTACTGCACTGATGCTAATGATGCTTATCAGAATAACGGGTCAGTCAGTATAACTAAGGCTGGGAATTTCCAGATTTTAGTATTCGAATATTCGTTCGAAAAAATATTCGAATATTCGAATTATTCGAGTATTCGGACAATCGAATAATTCGAATTATTTGAATACCTATTCGAATAATTCGAATATTCGAATACTCGAATAATCCGAATTATTCGAATAGGTATCCGAATAATCCGGATCCTCGAATATTCATTATTAATAGGTATAGCACTGAATACTAGTGACTAGTGAATACTCTATTTGAGTATTTGGTTGGATAGACCACAATAATAGTCTTGACGTAATCCACTAAGCAGGCAATTTGATTTGCTTTCCATACCCACAATAGGGTATGTCTCCTGTACATGTGCTTTAAGGGTCAGAATTATTTAGTTAGTATTTTATTTTAGGATTGAGGCGCTATTGTTCACATTTAACTATTGAAGCTTAAATAAAATGAAAACAGAGCTAGTTTATTATACTTCTGTGTCATAACTATTTTTCCTTTTCGAAAAAAATAAAAATGCTCTAAAATTATAGTTTTTGGAAAAAAAGGGGCAGATTCTGAAGGTAAAACAAAACATGAAAAGTCAATAGTTAATATTTACAGGTTTTCTAAAATTTAAAATTTAATTTTAATCACTGCCTTAATACAGTAAGAATAAGGTCGAGGCGAGAAAGAGATGGAATAGTTTGACTGGGAGTAAAACGTGCCACTAATGTGGTCTATTTATATATTTGGATTTTAGAATAGGTACCTACCTATACCTACTATCTACCTACTTTGGTTGGATGCATACTGCATACCTATTCGTACATAATTTAATAATATACTTTAATATTCAAATTTACTCAAATATTCGAATACTCGAATATATTCGAGTATTCGAATATTCGAGTATTCGAGTATTCGAAAAATTTCCCATTAAAATAATTCGTATTCAAATACTCGAATATATTCGAATACTCGAATATATTCGAGTATTCGAATATTCGAGTATTCGAGTATTCGAAAAATTTCCCATTAAAATAATTCGTATTCAAATACTCGAATATTCGAATACTCGAATTATTCGTTATCGATTCCCAGCCTTAAGTATAACCGCTCTTGAAGGTTCCCGGCGGCGAAGCCTGGGAATAAGGAGAAATAACCTACTGGTTAAACTATGGTTTCCACTTTGTATATTTAAATGTAGTTATATCAAACTATTTTTATAATTTTCGTCACTACGCATAAATAGGTACATAATTTTAATATATATATATATATTTCTATAGAAAACAATAGCCATTACAAATACCACACAAATAATGAAAATGACGCATAGTAATTTCCGATGTTTTAGGTGTAACCCATTAAAAAACACACCTGTTAATGATTTATAAATACAATTGGTTATGTAATTCATTCCTTCATTTAGCAAGTAAAAATAGATGTCAACGTGTATTTTTTAAATACGTAATTTAATTTAATGTAAGTTAATTGTATTAATTCCAGAAGAAACTAATTCGTAATTAATTGCTTTTAAAATAGTGTAATTTATGTAAAGGACATAAATACAGATAAGAAAAATTAAAATAATCACGATGTGATGTTAACTATTATTTGTAATTAAATTAAAAAATGACCAACAGCACCCTGGATTAGTAAATCGTTAGTTAGAATCCTGATTGGGGAATACAATCCCAAAATTTCGAGGGTTGAAATCCTGTAACATGGGGATTTAAATTTTTCTAGTACATGCCTAATAATCTAGTAAAAATATCTGATGTGGCCGGCACTTAACTTTCTTATAATAATAATAATAATAACACCACATGAAATTACAGCCCCCTTTATCCCTAAAGGTCTGGAATGACCTTGTGTTGGAGAGGGCTACACATTTAAAGAAAATGGACACACACCCAATATCCGAGTATACTACGATTAATCTCTGTCACAGAAAAATCCCAGTTCCTCGACCGGGAATCGAACCCGGGACCCCGAAGTTTCGAGGCAAGTACATTACCTCTAGACCACGGAGCCAATATAATTATTATTATACCAGTATATATCATCCTGATGTAAAAACATCTTTCTGTTTAATTATTCACTTACCTCAATTAAATTTTAATAGCGTACCTTGAGATGTTTCATTAACATTTTTAAATAATTAATTATCAGCGTCATTCGATACTGTCAATAATAATTCATGTCATATATTTCAATATTTTCTTCTTATTGGCACTGACATTTTTGTAACTAAATTAGACATTTCAAATGTCAAACTGTTAAATTTATCCTAACCCCATTTTATGAGGCCAAATGTGTAAAATATTTCAGTTTACATCAGCTTTATTTAAGCACTTGGATAATATATTTCATTCGCTTGATATAGTAGACATGATTTATCATTTTTCATCAAGAATATATTTTTTTGTAAAGTCAAATACAAAAAAAGTTTGGGTCCCGTGGACCTCCTTTTGCTCATCACCGAATTTTTCATTGTCTTTGGCCTTTAGAATAAGTGTACAAAATTTGAAAGCTCTATCTCAAAAACTGTGCCTGCTATCGCGATACTACAGACATGCGGACAGATTTTTTTCATAAAGTTATATTTTTTCATTATAATTCGTCGAGATTCGTCCAGAAATGCAATAAAAATTTTTAAATTTTTTTCCCGAATGGTACCTTTTTTCTTCTTTCATTCATTATGTATCTTCTGGTGGTACCACATTCACCAAATTTAATGTCCTAAAATGTTGTTGACAATCTTTACTGCCAAATTTGGGAAGTCTCCCTTTAGCATTTTTTTGAGTTATGGCGAATACACACATACACACGCACACGCGTACACGCCCACACGCACTCACGCTCTCACACACGCACGCACACACACACGCACGCACGCACCTACAGACATCTTTCGTAAAATAGTCAGAATAGATTCATGAGGGCTCAAAACGTATGAATTAATCAAAATCTCGAGGTCGAAAAAAATCACGATTACTATACTTTCTTATATTAGGTATAAAAAAAGTAAAAATAATCATTCACCATTAATACGAGTACAGCAGGTACGTACAGTATACAAACAGATAATTTTTGACAAGAAATGGAATATGCAGCAAGTTTTAATTGTCGAAATTTTTGTTTCTAAATTTCAGTTATCAAACTGAACAAAGCAGTTAAATATTATGCAGATTAGATTAAGTAAACATTCTGGATCAGGGTACTGCTATATACCTATCCATTTCTGTGGAGGCGGTGTGAATTTGTTTCACTAAAAAAACAATCAGACCATCAATAATTGCCTGGTTCAAATCCAATATAAATACGAAGAAATATTTGACAGTGGACCGGGGCTAAAAAAAATAGTGAATAGAACCTGGCAACTTAACCGTATATAGCAAAGTTAACAATTAACGCAGCCGCCGACCTGACAATTAAAATCGGCCTGGCGGACCTATGCCACCAACTCACCAATTATACTGGCAAATTAGTGTGTTGTATTACACCTGTGTCAACATCACTTCCTGAGACAACTAAAAAAACATTACATTGCTAAATCGTTTATTAAAATTACAAATTAATTTTTAATTTTTCTTTCAAATGTATTAATATACAAAAAAACGCAAAAAACGCCGCGAGTCATAACTAAGTTATTTCTTGTCCGATTTAAAAAAACCAAAAAAGTAAATTAATGGGTCTACAAATACTTTAGACTGGCACTAATTTTGTTTTTTTCAACATCTACCGTAATGTCAGGCGATAGTCAACTTTTTTTTCTAAAGGCTATATATTTTTTTACTTAGTCTAGTAGAAATTTTTTTGAAATCAACGATGTATCACAACTTGATTTTCGTGTAATGTTAGTTGGAAAAAAAGTAAGTAAATGTTTATCAATATTAATTTGGGCTTCTAATAAAATTATCAAGTGTGCCATGGAAAACAATCAAATCAAAAACCGACGCAAAACGTCATTTGAGCTTCTACATTAATCTTGTACTACCAAATATGCCATGGAAAACAATGAAATCAATAAGGCGACAAATGTCATTTAAGCCTTCAGATTTTTACTACTTTTTATTATAAATTATCTTTCCTTTGTGAAATAATACATTTTGATAATGTAAAATTTTATTGCAACAATGAAAATTATTATAAGTATGGCTCAAATTGTCCGTCACCTTGACGAATATATATTTCACATCGTCAAACTATTCCGTGGATGGCATTCTCAAAGGCACCATAGATTCTTAAATTCTGTTTTAGCCCTACAAACTTACGGATTTCTGGAACTTCTCTATTTGAAAAGCAAATCATGTAAAAACGTACCGCTTGGTTCCTATTTTTATTGCATTCGAAGTATACTTGCAACATGTAACGTGTTGGTCAGTTCACTGTTATTCATGGTTATTTTATTTGTTATTTCACAAAAAAACAACAAATTATAAGCAAAGGTAATTTATAATTAAATAACATTTGTCGCTTTGTTAATTTCATTGTTTTCTATCACTTGATAATACAAAATTATTGTAGAAGCTCGAATGACATTTTGCGTCGGTTTGTTGAGTTGATTGTTTTCCATGGCACACTTGATATTTTATTAGAAGCCCAAATTAATATTGATAAACATTTACTTACTGTTTTCCAACTAATATTGCACGAAAATCAAGTTGTGATACATCGTTGAATTCAGAAAAAAAATCTCTACCAGACTAAGTAAAATAATATATAGACTTTCACTTGAAAACAAAAGTTGACTATCGCCTGTAATTACGGTTGATGTGGAAAAAAACAAAATTGGTGATGCCAGTTTGTTATGTATTTGAAGTAATAAGTATAAATATGGCAGTGTCATAAGAATTTTAACGCATCGTTATTACCCAAAATGTATCGGAATATTGAAGCTACGACTGAGATATAGATAGTATTCACATGGAAAAAATATGTTATACTTGCGCAAAAGCTCGTATAAGTAGAAATTGCACTGTGGTTTTTTCGTTGTTAGATCGCAAGTTTTAATTATAACAAAAATTAACAACTAAAATTTACATTAATAGTAGCAAAGTTTTGAACCATTTTAAATGTGCAACTACTAGGAAGAGGAAACTCGACCAGAGCGCAGGACCCGTAGCTACTACTGCCTCACATGGATGACAGAAGGATATGTAGACAAATAAAAGCAAAAGCATAAAATGAATAATGAAATTCATACCGCTAGATACAATGTATTATTCAGAATGACTGAAATCTGTCATCGCATTAGCAGACATGGTCACAACTAATATTCGTTCTGCGTTCGTGGCTGTTAAATTTGAGCGATTTGATCTGTACATATGTGGACTCTAGATGCAAACTCGGTATTTGCAAAAAAATTAAAAAACTCAGGTTATGTTATTCAAATGTAAGATTTCATTGTATATAAGACTATTTAGCCCATAAGGTGCATAAATTAGTATTTTGCATTGTTTCGCCTTTTATTTTAATAATCAAATAACTATTGAAAGTTGTTTTACTGACTGGTATTTGCATATTTAATTTACAAACCTTAGTCTTTGCATAAGGTGGATGCAAAATTTGGTTTTTGAATCCTTTATTTATAATAATTTCTTAATATTATGTAATGGTTAAGCAAAAATTTAGTCTTCTAATCATAAATGTCTACAGTATTATTTTTAACACAATGAAAGTGGCATATTAACTAAATTATTTGAAAAAATATCATACGCGCAGTTTAAATGTCAAGTGGAAAAACAGGTATGGTCTACTAGGTAGGTCCTAAATCAACATTACACGTTAAATATTTTCTACATTTTATCATAAATTCTCATTACATGTTAATATGTAATATTTATTCCGTAAAATTACCTTTTCTAGTATAGCAATATTACAAAAACAACTGAGCACTGTTGACATATACACACTGGTGACTATATACACAATGATTTAACATATTTTACTGTGTACCGGATCAAATGCAAAACACTGTGCCGCAAAAATAACTAACCCTACGCGATCGTATAAGGCAAGGCAAACTGCGAAACAGAGACTGGGGAACACGCGCTTAGTTGCCTATAAATTATATACGATAAATCCCGACTTCCCGCAGAGATCCTGGTTGCACAGCCGGTTGTATATATTATTACGTTGTAAAACTGGCTAAAGTCATAGTGTGTAGTTCAGGCCTATAAAATACGATACGGATAGGTGAGAACAACAGACAGGTGTCGCGCGCATTCCTACAGAGAGAGAGAGAGAGATGGTTTTGAGAAAATGGCGATTGCTTAACGTTCAGTTACGTCTGGTAGAGTTTAAACAAACTATTACAAATTTCCCTTGCGGTGTTACAATGAATTTTACCATGATAAATTAACTCCTATATGAAAAAGTCTATCTGACAGCACATTTTTGTCACTTTGACAGCAATAAAAAAGGTGCATCGTTTTTTATCACCGATAAAAATATATAACAATTTATAACAACTGTATTTTTAATAACTGTTCCTTTAAATAATGGTATAAATAAAGATAATTATTGTTGTTTGTTCACATATTGTCGTTAATTTATCTTGCCAAAAAACACTCGAGCTTTTCTTTTATGAATAAATTTTTTTTAACTCAAAATTTTGCCAATCAGTAATTTTGCTCGAAAAACTGACATGTGACAAAATCGCTCGACCTGCGGTCTCGCGATTTTTTTCATATCAGTTTCTTATAAAATTACTGATTGGCAAAATTATTTCGTTACAAAGAGAAATTTATCCGATAAAAAAAAGCTCTTGTGCTTTTACTGTTGATAAACATTATTAGTGCTCAATGTTTTTTGGTGGAGCATTTCAAGTAGTTTGGTGAGTTAACGTCGCCTTGGATGAAACTGTAAGTCATTTCACACTAGTTTCTAAAATCATGCATAGTAGCAACTTTCCATAACTTGAAGTTGCCGTCAATCTAAAACACCTACTGATCTGACGACTGGACGACGGTGTCGTTTATGTGTATATTAAAAATATCACTACAATCACCACTATTGATTTTAAAAAAAATATACGTAAGTACTAGTTATGAGACATCTGTGTAATGACACTCAACCATTTTTACGTTCTAAAAGTATACAGGGTGGTCAAAAAGAATTATTAAATTTACAACTTTTTGAACTGAATTTTCTCAATTTTTTCAAATAATTTTTGGACTATGTGATGTAGGATTGAAAAACGAACATTTTTTTGTATGTACATTTCTATGGCTATTTGCGTCCATTTTCAATTTATTGAACAATAACTGCAAAATTCAGCAATAAAAATTAAAAATTAAGTTTTTTTTCAAGTAGTTCAAGAGAAGGTATTATAATAAGCGTGTTTCATGATGCCTATAAAAACATCACACCAACAACAATCCAAAATTTGAAGAAAAGGATAATAAATGCTTTTAAAAGTATCACTCCAGCAATTTTATGAACAGTAGAAACATCATTTCAAAGACGGATAGAAATATCTGTCAATCGAAATGGGCAACATATGGAGCACTTTTTATAATATATACTCTTGAATTGCAAAAAAAAATTTAATTTTTTTTACTGCATTTTGCAGTTATTGTTCAATAAATCGAAAATGGTTACAAATAGCCGTAGGTATGTAGATACAAAAAATTTTCGGTTTTCAATTCTACATCACATCGTCTAAAGATATACAGTGATTCATTTGAAAAAATTGAGAAAAAATCAGTTCAAATAGTTGTAAATTTAAAAATAATTTTTGGCCACCCTGTATACTTTTAGGAAGTGAAAATGGCTGAGTGTCATTACATAAATATCTCATAACTGGTAGTAACATATTTTTTTTTAAATTGATAATTGTGACTGTAGTGATTTTTTTAATATACATGTGTAAATGGCATAATTTCAACAAAAAAAAATCATTACATACAAGTGTTTGGGAGAGAGTCGATAATAATATAGGAATGGAAGGAGGCCACAAAGAGGTTTCAAAAAATGTTCTGATGTACATCGCATTCTATTTAACAAATTAGTTGACCTTGTATAATCGTCTTGGCTCACCCTGTATATTAGAAAATAATTTCCGGTTATAGATTTTTTTGTCTAAGTTATTATTGTTTTTAAATCAAGTTTCTAGCTATCACAGAACTAGACATATTGAAGTCGAACGCACTATGGCCCCATCCTGTATAAAGACTCTTTTTTATATAACTGCCGGCTCTGAAATATGATAAATATTTCCGTTGTCTGGTAATTACACTTGAAGCCACATTTATTTGCCAATTTTGTTCACTCCATGTATATTTTCGTTTTTCAAAAATTTGCAAAAAGTCGATGAAACACCATGAGTGACAGCCAAGACAAGTTCGTTCTAAATTATTATTATTAGTAGGGCTGTCAAAAATGTTCCGTGGGACAGTGGCGTACGCGAAATTAACTAATACGAGAAACAATAAACTGTTATAATTTATAACAATGTATGTAAAACTTACCCTCTTAACTAGCTTGATGAACTAGCTTGCTTATCACAAACTGGAGAAGATGTGTAGCCATTTTGCAGCATCAGGTATGTTTCTATGGTTGTCTTCATGAGTGATGTTCGCTTTGGTGAAAATATATTCTTATATTTTGAAAACGACCGTTCGACATCTACTAATGTAAAACACGCATACGTAAAATAGTCTTTGAACGCCGCGCCGTTAAGATCTGGGGCTGCACCATCACATATTTGTCTTAATTTGGTAAAACCGGTGTCTTTATATAACACACTAGCGAACTTATATTTAACGCGCTCATTTGTTGCGTCACCTATATCGTGTAGCAGTAGATTTACTTCGTCCACTATTTGCAGTGACTCCGCTAACGACAACGCACTGTTTTCTATTTTTTTTATGCTTTCATGTAATGGTTTATAGTTCTTCGCAATATTTTTCAAAGCTGTTTCAACGGAAATATCTTCGAATTTTGTCTGGCTTTCCTTAATAGCTGCAGCCTCATCTGGATTGAATTGTAGTATCACAGCTTTTATTTGTTGGAAATATTCAGCATAATAAAAAGCTGCCTGCAACCATGTTCCCCGACGTGTAAGAATCGGCTGTGGTGGTTCAGAAATACAGGGATACTTGCTATGAAATGCACGGAGACGTTTAGGAGATTTAAGAAACACTTTTTTTGTACTTGCTATTAATGCATCTACCTCTGGAAAACCTTTTCGAATAGTTTCTGCCATAAGATGTAAAGCATGCACTTTACACGTAACATGTATAAACGTACAACCTTGTTCTTACAAAGATCGGCCTACCAAACGCATTGTCATGGCGCCATCAGTCACAAACTTCAACACTTGACTTTTTGACAGTTCAAATTTTTCTAAAGTCTCCAGCACCACCCTGGTAATTGTTTCGCTAGTACACTGACTTAGTCTTTTGCTAGCTAGTAACAGTGGAACTGTCGGTTTAAGAGTGTCCAGTAATCGTACTATAACATTTGAAATAGATTTTCTTTTACAATCTGTTGTCTCATCAACAGATAACCACAGCCGTGTATTTTTTAATTCACATTTCATCTTATTTACCATGTCTACGTGTACAGTTGGTAGATAGTTACATAACGTTGTGCGACTTGGTAACTTTACCTGGGCATTGTATTTATTCCAGAACTCTCGAAATGGTTTTTTATCGAGTATGTGCAGCGGAACATCACAGGCAATCAGCATTAATAGTAAATCAAACATAAACTGTGTTGTCGAAGGCATGCCATTTTTTTATTTTTATGGTGTACACTATTTACGTGAAGTCCACAATCATGCTTATCCCAGCACATCAAATCTTTCTCGCACACTTTACAAATTGTTTTAGCACCATCATAGAATAAATCCGGGAATTCACCTATGAATTTATTCACTTTGTCAGCAAATGGCCGTTTTCTACCCCTGCGTACGTCTGATATGATTTATTATTAAATTAAAATCAACAATACAGTACAACAAATAAAATAAAACACAAAAACAATATGCAATACGCCCAAGTGACTTAACGTGTACACAACTCTAAAGCTAATAATAGACTGGATTGGAGAAGGAGTTTCGCAGTTAAGGTGAATGCCGGCGACAGTAAGTACATCTGTACTCTACGACCATGATACACGGAAACAATTTGCAGCTTTAATTGTTAGTATTAAATTTTGACGTACATAATTATTATTAATGGACCGGTCTCAAATATGTTCCAGGCCACTTAACTTGCCAATCCGTGCCTATGTTAAATGTTAGGAATTTGTTTAATTTCAAGCCAAGCTGGTTATTTATTTGATAAACTTACTAATAAAGGCTTATTTTTTCAGGTAAAGAAAATATTGTTTTCTATTTCCTCGTCTAAAAACATTATTTAGGCTTTATTACGTATACTATTGTTACCGGTACAAACTGAAGTACGACAATGCTTTAAAGCATTTTTCCTAGACGGAGATCTGTGCTGGTACAATGAATTATCAGGGGAAGGTCAAAGGTAATAAAACGGCAAAAACGAATATTGTATATGTGTATTTTCAGACTCTCGTTTTATACATCGGGTCGTGCTCCGTTTAAGAAATCTACCTTCACATTGCCCATATATACATTTCAAGGTTCAACATATATTAGAAATAATGTTCATTTAGAAGATGTGAAAATGTTAAGTTGCATGTACCACATATATTAGGTATCATCTTTGAGTCACCTACTAGGACAAAATAAGGATGATGGTCGTATTTATTGAAATAACAAAAATGGACGTCCAATGTGAAAATGTTAATAATTTTTTATCTTGACTTAGAGCTGTAGACATTTTCAATATTAATGTTAAAAAAGTAAAGTAACCGTAGTTAAAACTGCCATTTAAGTATGTACAGAAAGCGTATTGCCATGGACAGCATGACCCTAGAAATTGGACAAGGACGTTCTCCAGATGTATTCTGGGTGACTTTGTAACAAGAACTGTAACCTAGATAAATAATTTGGTGTGGTAAATAAATGATGCCTTTAGCATTACCGCAATTTTAACATACGTAATTTACATTTGACAGGCGATTACCTAAATGCATCTTAATTTTGATAAAACTTGTAACCAAAATACCAATTCCGCAGATGTCTCTAGTTTTTGCTATTGAACCAACATTTGCTAAACTTTTGTAAAAATTGTAACAAAGCAGTCAATAGTGCAGGAGGCAAGAAACATTCCGTTTAAAATATCCGTAGGATTCATTGGGGTTGATGATTTACATTCAGAAAAATGTAAAGAATGAAATTCTAACGGTTGCCAAACTAAATTTTCAGAAGTTTCTTTTTCACAAAGAACCATAAAGTTATTAAGGGAGCGCGCAACTCCAGCGTCATATAACTATTATAAAATAATTAGTAATTAATATTTTGATCTAAAATTTTTAAGGCATGTCTTTTTAACGATTTTTCACAACTTTGTGGAAAACTGTTTTAAAATTTTAACATTTAAAAAAAATTAAATATTTTTTGAGGTAAGGTATGAAATCAAAAACAGCATAAATATCATAAAATGCAAGTTTAATAAGGGAAAAATAAGCAAATAACAACATTAATAATAATTAATTAAAAATTAATAATAATTGATAAAAAATAAGATTAATAATAATTAATAAAATTTTATATACATTACAGATACAGTTTGGCAATTATTATGAATGCATTTACAAAGTGAGATACAGATTGTTATTTTTTTTAGAACTACAGGACATAATTTTACAGTGTGCATTACATTTAGAAGTCTTAATTAAAGAGTCCGGCAAGCGAAGTTTACACGTCCAAAACGACTCGACAACAGTGTAGCCCGTTCTAATACTTTGGAGCAGATATCAACATCTTAATAATTAACTTATTATAAACTTAATAATCAATTAATTAATAGTTTATTAATTATTATTAAGTTTATTAACGTTATATTTACCTTTAGCGAGTAAGAAATCAATTTTTTTTATTAAAAATTTCTTTTTAAAATGTTGAAATTTTAAAACGGCTTTCCACAATGTTGTGGAAAATCGTTAAGAAGACATGCCATACAAATTGTAGATCAAAATATTAATTACTAATTGTTTTATAATGGTTTTAAGACGCTGGAGTTGCGCGCTCCCGTAATAACCTTATGGTTTTTTGTAAAAAAAAACTTCTGAAAATTTTGTTCGGCAACCTTTAGAATTTCATTTTTTTACATCTTTCTAAATGTAAATCATCAACCCGAATGAATAATACGAATTTTTTAAACGGGATGTTTCTTGGCGTCCGGTCTATAAATTCATACTTTACTATATTCGTGATGCTATAAGTTTGGAACTCTCTTCTTAAGTAGTAGTAGTAGTTACTTATTTTACTAGGCAAGTAGGACACAATGGGCCCTTTTTACCTAGGGACCTACAGTTTAGCGTGAAGTCCGAACCACGGTCTTCGACTGTCAACTAATCCAACGCCTGGGCCTGCCTGCTGCACCGCTAGCAGAGTGGCAAACCTCCTGGGTAGGTCTCTTCGATCCTCCATCCGGACTAGCCTCTTAGCCTGCATCAGGCTAGCGGCCTTCCTGGGATTGTCTGTTGACAGCCTACCGACTGTTAGATGAGCTATCGTTCATCCATCCAATTGAAGGACTCGATCAGTGCTGCTTAACTTCACTGATCGAATATCGGAAATTAAACGGATGTCCATACCTCATCCTCCTAACTCTCTTCTTAAAGTCAAAGCCATAAATAATTTTATTGGTTTCAAGTGTTAGCGGACCAGCAGTGCATAGGTTGGTATTGGCATAACCGACTTATTTAAAACTTCTTTGTTGGATAAATGTAGCGTGGGTTTGAAACGAACAAAATTTAAAAAAAATATTTATGGCGTTAAATTTTTAAGAAGAAAGTTGCAATCTTACAGCGGCCCGAATATAGTAGCACACTGTTACGTTCAGCCTGGAGTAGATATCGTACTCTTCATAGCACTACTTAAGTCATGCTTCACGTTACTGATGATTGTTTGTTTAGAGCTAATACCGTTAAAAGCAATACAAGTTTGATACGAGCAGACTTCAGCAAAAATATGATACGTTAAACCAGAGTATTTTGGATCTAGATGAGCTCGATATTTTGTAAATTATTTAAGTAACCGTTGACAACAGGTTTTAACTTTGGCTGCATTAAAAAAGTCTTTCCTTGAGGTGTTTTTAGGTGGGCAGCGTATTTGGATAGATCATATTTGAATAGATGATTTGGGGAATTTTAACATTTTTAATCACTATGAGAAACCATTCTTTAGTATTGGCTTGCATTCTGTCGACTGCGTTAAGTGCTGGTAATTCTCGAAAATGCCCTTATCTTCGGAAGATTCCGCTAAAGCAGTTGCTTAATTGATGCCTGCTTTAGCATCCGCGAAGCCGCTGAAAAATTGGGTTATTGCCGATTCAGTGTTTTCAGGACAGTTGTTCGCTTTCGAGAGACCGACAAATACCGCCGGGATCTGGAAGAAACCGAAGCACAACTCCTCGTGATGACTTTTTTCGGGTTTGGGGATCAGACCATGTTTACTATATGTCTTCGGGATCTCTCAATCCGAATCCGGGATCCGTTTAATCCCATTACATCAGGGCTTTGCCATAACCTCAATAAATCCAATAATTTAGGCTTTTCAGCCCTAAACCTAAGCTATTAAACCCCATAACCCAATAACACTGCATCTTCATTCTTTTCATTAAACAACGTTTATCCCCAAAACAAAGGTGAGACCGTCGGCATTACCGTTACCCGATGTACACCACGAGGAGGTTACACGATCGGATTTTGTACATCATGTAGCCCTTATAAGACCTGTTAAAAAAAATAAATTAAACAATGAATAAATAAATGAATAAATAACTTTATCGATTAATCAATGAATAAAATAAATAAACTAAATATTCAACAGTCTGTATCTTTTTTAGAACTATATCTGGTTCTCTTCTCATCAAAAGATCGATGCAATGCTTTACGCTTTCTATTTTTCTTTGGTGTGTCTCTCTTCAGAGTCTAACAGGAATTTGCTATCAAATGTTCATCCCACCTTCCCTGGTAGCGAGTTTCCATCACTTTTATGTCTTGGTGAAAGCGTTCGCCCTGTTCTTCGCTGAAATCTCCAAGATTATCGGGAAATTTATCGAGATGAGATTGCAAAAAATGTATTTTTAAATTTATCAAACATCCCAGCTTCTCAAAGTCGTTAACCAGCTTGACAACGAGTTTTTCATTCTGTTAACTTTTCGTATTCCCTAAAAATCTTCGTGCCACGTCTTTGAAACTGAGCCAGGCTACTTTCTCAAGTCGATTTATTTTACTAGTGAAATGAATCGACTTGAGAAAGCAGCCTGGCTCAGTTTCAAAGACGTGACACGAAACTTCTTAAGGAATATGAAATATCCACAGTATGAACAAATCGGGAATCATCAGCCCTGACAAGTCGCGGTATCAGAGGTTGAGTGTAATTATTTCTGTTACATGATTATTGGGCTTCAGGTTATAGGGTTATTGGGTTATGGGGAAGTCGGGTTATGGGTTTTCGGGGTTAACAGCGTGGGTTTTGTGTTTAAAGTTTGAGTCACAGGGTTATATGCGTTTAATAGTGCTGAAAAGCTTAAATTATTGGGTTTCTTGAGGTTAAGCCCTGACGTGACGGAGTTAAACGGACCCGGGTTTCGGATTCAGCGACCCCGAAAACAAATAGGAAACATGGTCTGATCCCCAGACCCGAAAAAAAATGTTTTGTTTGGCTGTGAATTATTTCTATCCCTGCGAGGTCGACATATGACTGCCGTTCAAATAAAGAATGAACTACAATTGCACCGGATCAACATATGCGATAGAACTGTTAGAAGAGGTTAGTTGAAACTAATTCTTTTGCTAGAAGACCAGCAAAAGACCCCGAGCTTTTCCATAATCATCGTGTGGCCAGGCTCAATTTCGAACGCGAACATCTCAATTTGAATATCGGGCAGTGGAGCAATGTTCTTTTCGCCGATGGGTCCTGATTTTCCCATATGGGCGAGAGAGAGGGGGAGAATGTGGAGAAGGCGAGGAGAAAGATACGCGCAATGTAACTCTAATGAGAGGGTAAGCTTTGGTAGTGGGTCTACAATGGTGTGGGCTGGCATATTTTACGCGGCTTGCACAGAGCTTGTATTCATAGATAGAGATGCTTTTACGATTAGAAGGTTCATTAATGGACATTCTAGAAAAGCATGTGGTGATTTTTGCGGGGTTTATTGGTGAGTAATTTATTTTATTGCACGATAATGCCTTGCGAGAATTATTAGAAACTATCTCCATGACGTCGGTATTGCAGCCCAAGAATGGCCAGCATGTAGTCCTGATCTATATCCCATAGAACACGTATGGTATATGTTAAGGCAACATTATTGACAGTCGTTAACACTACAACAACTTAGAGATACATTACAGGAAGAGTAGGATAATAGTCCTCAAGAGGACATTCAATACGTAATTGAAGGCATACAACGTAGGCTGAGAGTGTAATCAGATGCTACATCAAAGTTGCAAATAAACAAAAATTACACATTTTTTAAAAATATAAAAAAGTTGAGTTTTGGCAGTTTGAATATTTATAAGTTAACGGTTTTTTTATGAACACCTTGTATAAAATACATATTTTCTACATCAGCTAATAGTTAAAATATGGCACAAACTACCGTAATGTCAAAGAAGAATAATTAATCTTCAAAAAAAGTCCAAAATCAATTTTCAAAATGATACCTGCCAACGTCAAAATTCCATAAAAATATTTTTTATCTCATTAGCCATCCAACAAATTTTAAAAATATTTTACTGCTGATTAGGCCATCATAACACAATAAAAGAAATTGGGTCATTCTATTTAAAAAATATATATTCTTGCATCTCCACTTCTACGGATCGTCCTGTATAATTGTTGGTAATGTCCTTTTTCTCACAGTTTAATTAAAATTATGAACCATGCCTCTATCTCCAACGAGACAGGAGATACAGAAAAAAATATGGCTTATTGACACCCTGTATAAATAGTTAATGTTCATTTCATTAATGGAATTTGATCAACTAAAGATTTGACCATGGAAATTAATAAGAGTAACAATTATTAATAAGATATAGACAGTTAATGATTTTACGCGACAAAATAATGATTATTTAAACTGACAATAAGATGAACTTTTTGTAATTTGGAATGTTGTCTCTTGTACTCATAGCACATGGACCGATATCGCATGCTTAAGCACGATTTACTTTATAGTTTATCATATATTAGGCAATACCTTATTCATTCGCCTGTTTTGCTGCCAACTATCTCATTTACATCCTAATTATTGATTTAATCATATATCATATTATTTGCAGATGATTAGCTTTGCAGTGGAAGACACAAAGCAATATTAATAAACAACCTTAGTTGGACTTTGTAATTAATTGGCTTAATAATTTATTTTAATATTAGATATATTGCTATTATGTAGAAAAAACAAAACAAGAATTGATGGCTCTATTTATTTATTCTAAGGTAAAATGAAACAAAATTAGTAAAACTAATAGGTAAATTTTGTACATATTAATTTTACTTTTTTTTTGGAGATTTCGAACATCTGTATTTAGACAAATCAGACATAAGTTTGGGAAAGGAAATAAGCCAAATTTAGGTATTAATATAATGGGTTCTCCGTATTCGGAAAACATTGTTTTCTCAAAAGCCAGACAAGCTAGAAATACAATTTACCTATAGCATTTTTTGAACTCTGTAAAAAAAAGTTAACTGTTTTTGGTCAACTTTTTGAGTGGAAATTACATGTCTACTGGTCTAGCCCGGTAAAACTCTCTGACGTCATGCGCAGAATCGAACGAAAATGATACAGTCTAGTATCATATCTTATTTCATGCACATATTGCAATGTTATTCTCTTTGCCAATAATAGTAGACATGTTTCGTTTTAGTATGTTTAATTGGTGGTAGTACTATATAATCGTATACTATAATACACTACTAATGTAGTTGAGCGAACAACGTCGAGTCATGGGGCAGATGTATGTAACTGTTTAGACTTTTGGGTGCGCCTAATGTGCTACAACTCGTAAAATATACACATTTTATATGGTCATTTTTTGACTTTAAAAGAGACAGTGTGTTTATTTACTTTACCACAAGAACTTTCACGAATAATGGTCATATCATTATGATGTTACCCCTCGCACCAGCTTGTTATACTGATGGCTCCATAGGAGAACAAAATACGTACACTAACAGAATATTAGGAACCTTTTATCAATTATATTAATTCAACATTTTGTAATTTCTAAATTTTCATGGACAATCGTCTATTTTTTATCATGTTCCTAATTAACCTTAATTTTCTAGTATCTGTATACTGTTGTTCTCAAAAGCATACTTAGTAACCTTACTTATTTGCCACTCCATATTTGAGAGGGCCAAATTCTCTATGTACACTTTTCCAATTAAACCTTCGTGTGCAACATAACACATCATTTGACAGACGACATATTGTCCATCTGTCCAGCGATATGTTACGTTGCATTTTTACTACTCTATGTAACTGTTTGTTTATTTATTTATTTTTATATTGGCAACACAAAATACTTAAACAGTTGGTTCTGAGGCTGCTGTTAAATATTAGCGAAACGTCGGCTATTTGAAAAAGTAGTTCTTTTCATGGCCTAATAGCAATAGTTGTAACTTCCTCACATATATACTATATACAATATATCAATACGTATATTGACTTGACGTGTTACTGTTTCGATTGCATGCTATGAAATTGAAAGAGATCACTTTTACATGCCAGTGTTTCTGAAAGCAGAGCGCAGCTGATTAAGTTGACTGACCGACATACGCTAATGAATATTTTTGTTACAAGTGAATATGGACCAAGATTTTGAGATTGAAAAAATAATAGTTCAAGAAGCGCAGTATATACGACGCGTGGTATGTCCGCTACGTCATGACTGTAACGTGAAATTTAATTAATGATTAGTTTTCTTCTTTCTTTGCCTAATCGCAACCTCACACCACTGGCGGTTTTTCTATAGGGTCATTTGGTCAATGACCTCCCACATATAAATAAAAAAAATAGAGCTATTCATTTTCTGAAGTTTAAAAACATATATATATATATATATATATATATATATATATATATATATATATATATGTTAATATTCTTAAAAAATATATTAAAGTTTCTAGTTCATTCTATGCACAATACTATTCAAATATCTAGATCAGCAGGATTTCGTATCCCCTCCGAGTACTGAACCTCTGCATTCATATTCATTACATTATTCATTTATAGAATTTAAAAATCTTGGGTCAATCCACAACTTGTCCTCAAAGCTTAGCTACGGACCGAATTTACAACGAATTAAAGTGAAATAGACATATGCGCGAATCGTCGAAAGCAAAAAGAGACAGAAAACACTGGCGGAGGACAATGTCCCTGACACATTTTATGAAACAGTAACGCACGAAGTTCAGTAGAAACAGTCTTAATGCTGACTAGATACGCGTTGGTTGGTAAATTCTTGTCACGTATTTAATGTTTTTATTGTGAACATTTTATTAATAAATCTCTAATTGTCGTGATATTAAGTAAAACAATGTTTTTGGTGTTTACTATTAAATATGAGTGTTGTACAAAATATATTAAAACTGAAAGATGGACATAAGTTGGGTTATGAAGACCGAGTGAAATTCAAAGTTGGTGGCCGTCCAAAACCCTAATATGACGATTAATAAAGAAGATAAAAGACTTTAATGAAAAAGTAATTGACCACTTTGCATCTCAAAAAGACCGGAGGATCGACTTGGAATTTAAATCACTTTAAAAGGTAGGTAATACAGTAAACTTTTCTAATTGACCTCCCTATCTCTTGCCCCACGAACCGGCACTGCCCCACACATATAGTATATACATGAATTCATACTTATTTCCTTCAACAATCTGACAAAGCTAGTTACTGCGTAATAGCATCAGTATAGTATCAGTTTTCCAGATTTAAGAAATACAGACGAAATAAAATGCATTTCCGGTTCGTCGACTAGCTACAAGAGAGTTAAGTTGTATATTGTGACTGTCTGCATTATTAAAAATGTCCAGAAGCCGAAGAAAAATTACATAATATTTAATTTATTTCACTCTCGGTTATTGCTCGGCTATTCTAGTTCAAAATGTTTCATTTACCACGTAGGATTCATTAGTTAGGCAGGTAGCAATAAAGTAGTTAAATTGCAAAGTTGTTCGACAATAATAATAATTTGTAATCTCGTAATCCCGTTTCACTACCTCCGTTCTTTTTTCCTCTTAGTTTTTCTCCTCATTTGTTGTCCGTTCTCGGCACGCACTTCCCTCCACACCAATTCTTACCACAATTAACGCTCCATACAAATATTTGAAATATTATTATCACCGGTGTAAATGAACCTAAACGTCTGCGGGCTATAATTGGAAGAAGAATATTTATTGTGCATTGGCACATTGGACCAGTCCGTTAATTAGCCCCTCAAGTAATTAAAAATACGAGCAAATATGATCAGGACTATTCCACAAGAATAACGAAACTTTATTTATGGTTCATTCATTATTTGTTTACTGACTATTTACTGCAAGCTTGACTGCTTTCAGTTGTTGACCATGGCCACGCTCAAAGACTCTGAGATTTTAGTGTTGATACAAAAATTATGGGGCGAGTCGTGAAAATGTAAAGCTGATAGATTCTGAATGTTTGGCAAAAAGCGCAGTTTCGAATTTTTGTATTTTTAAAAAAAATGGTTTTTCTAAACTCATTAATTACATCAGTCGAATTAAAAGAATAAT
This sequence comes from Rhamnusium bicolor, assembly GCA_029963845.1. Lineage (NCBI taxonomy): Eukaryota > Metazoa > Arthropoda > Insecta > Coleoptera > Cerambycidae > Rhamnusium > Rhamnusium bicolor. The sequence goes on along the minus strand of JANEYF010002546.1, from coordinate 457,515 downwards.
CTGTTTTCAATATAAATTGATTCTTACAAATCCTTCATCTAAGTAGCTTTCTAATCTTACCTCACTAAAGAAAAATCCATATCTATCTCAGAAAAATTATCTGCACCATTCAGTACTGCATACTGGAGTTGTTCTTGAAACTCTAGCTAGTATGTTGTACTTTATGTACTATGTATGTGCTAGTATGTTGTACTTTAATACAAAAACTCTTGAGAGCCAGTTCCTATTTTAGAACATAGGAACACCACTTTCATCCCATAGTTGGAGTTGGGTGATAAAAGGTAAATCAGCTACCGTGAAGAGAGTATTGCTCTTGGGTATGATTAACCTACAAATAATACTCGAAATTTTACCCTAGTATAAAAAGAAGCTTTTTGTTAAATGTTCTATCTGAAACAATAAAAAAGGCCTAAAAGCTGCACTTACAACTACTCAGTACGGAAATAGAATTATACTACTATATAGCAAATTTTAAAGAACTGGCAACGCGTGATAAAAAGCTGAGAGCACTATACTCTCTGCGATGAACTTATAAAAAACAACAGTAGCTCTAAGCTTCCAATATTAAAAACACAGTAATCACTATTCAGATAAGCAGTAAAATGGCACACAACAAGACAATTCAATGGTAAAAGTAAATAGCAAGCGCGTAAGGGTCAAAATGGTTACCAGAAAAAACTCAGACAGTGCCATAAAAAAAGCTTATTTTTGACAGCAGAAAGAAAAACTTAAAATAGGGAGAATTGTGGTGGTACATTAACGTAACAATCGTTGAGTGGGGAAATAAACGGAAGCAGTAGGAGAAATTTTTGTTACCATACTTCTCGGAACAGTACGAAGACTCGAAACGAGAGGGAAGGAAAATAAACTAACAATAACGTTCTGTCAACCTACTGCATACTGCTCAAAACCCTGCTTAAAGCAGAAAGCTAACGAAATGTCGGAAAGATAGAGAAAGAAACAAGGTAAATAAATGGTTGCTATGTTGTGGTGGTCGTTTAGACGATAGCTTTCCGCAATTCGTTAAGTTACTTAATTCAGCATTGAACGGTTCCTCCTCAGGCGATACTGAAAGGCGCAACTGCTTCTGCATGCTGGTGTTCCTGGAGGCAGAGTGCAGTTGATTAAATTGGCTGACATATATCATAAACCAATATTTTCATTTTAAGTGAATATGTTTCAAGATTTTGATTTCGAGAAAAAATAGTTTTTTTTTTTTTTTTTTTTTTAATATATGAAGGAAATTTGCTTTTTAATGTTTCAAAATATTTTATTAGAAACTCTACACGTGTTTCGGCTTTTTTAGGCCTTTGTCAAGAGTACAGGCCTAAAAAGCCTAAACACGTGTAGTTTCTAATAAAATATTTTTGAAAACATTAAAAAGCAAATTTTCCTTCATATATTTAAAATATTTAATAATGTTTCACAAGGAGCCAACCGCAGAATCAGTTCAGTGTAAAAAATAGTTAGAAAATTGCAATTGATATGACGCGTGGTATGCCTGCTACGTCATTTATGTTACGTGGAATTTAATTACTGTTTACTCTTTGCTTTAATTTAATCATTATATAACAAAGTTTTCTCTATTCTTAAAAATAATTAAATGAAGAAATCTATTAGTGAATGAAAGAAAAATTAATAGCCAAATACATTTATTCAAAATATCAATTTATATGACTCTCTTCTTGGGAGTAGAAAGCGGAGTGGTTAACTAAAAAAATTCAAATAAATCTTAAGACCAAATGATTAAAAAACAAAGAAATATGCAGCAATAGGGAACTTGCCTATAATTTTAAAAATAAAAATAATACTAGAAAACATAGCGTAACGTTGTAATAAAACGTGTACTTCACAAAAAAAATAAGATTTATAATTCCACGCGATCAGTATGAAGGATCTAAACAGCGATAAAATTGTGGCCCGAAACGAGCTACTATTGACTGTGACGTCACACCATACAATATTCGGTAGTCATCGCGCCGGGAAGCAACACAATCAGATGTTTACCAATTCCAATTCCAATTTAAAATCTTTATTCACAATTAAAGTAGATTATTTACAACTTGTATGGGGTACAGAGTAAGATTTATATTAATATATACATATATTATATACAGAAAAAAGATAACCAAAAATCAATTCATTCATAAAATACTTAAAATAATAATACAAACAAATGAACAAAGTATGACATTCTATATAAACATATGTACAATATGGTGTTATTAGACTGTGGTTGATTTGTTAGTGACTGTTCTGATATAAATATATAATTGTGTTTTATAGTACCGCTTATTGTAGTTGTACAGATATTTTAAAATGACTGAACAAGGTTTTTCAAAGGACCAATCTGACAATTTGCCTAAAGTGGATGTTTATGGTGGCATGTTTTATACAAAATAGTGAAAGTTTTTCCCTTGGAGAGGTCCGCGGGGTCAAGGCAGAGAAATATGTATTTTTTTAGCTTTTAGTAATAATTTATAAACATAAAATAGTTATGACTTGATCATGGAATAAAATGAAATAACTACAAAATGCTTAGTCGCAACTAGGCATTTTTAGCAGACTTAGTCTTATGTTTGAAAGAATTTAGGGTAATTCTTTACAACAGCCACTTCTATTTTTCGTGTTCTTTTTTGTACACACGTGTAAAGTGTCTCTATAGAAGACATTTGCTGCAAAGGAAATATTGAGCAAATGTATAATTACCTATCGTAGGTATTTTCGTACTATGTTTTGGGGCAAAGGGAAATAAGTGATTGTGTCGTGTTATCATTCACATAATAGATAAATGTAAGATTTGAATAGAATAAATTAAAGGGTAAAAGGGGAAAGGTATTTGCAATATACTATATATGCTAGAGGTAAACATTTTACTCTTCTGCAGACAGTAGTGTTATTGAACTTTTATATAATTGTTGCACATTCTGTAGGATACTCTTCGCAGTTTTTGAAAATAATCTTGTGTTTGTCTTATAAACTTCATTCTTACAATACCTAATGTATTGACTACATATTTCAATTTTCTCCCGATGGTGCCGACTGTATTGGCGAAACGCGTGGCAGTATATTTTCTAGTAAAACTAAGATTAATTCTTACAATACCTAATATATTGATCACATATTTAATTTTCAACTTTTTTCATCTCCCGATGATGCTGACTGCGTAGGCGAAAATTTGTGGTAGTATATTTTACAGCATTTTGGTGTCTATAGAAAATTACTTCAATTTTAGTAGCACATTGAAAATTGCAACCCTCTGTAGATTCATATTTTTAAATAAAATGTCCTATAACTTTTTTATTTACTATTTGATTTTTTTCAAAAACAATGGATTTATTCCTCTAGCTAACACTAACTTATAGCCCAAATTTCAATTCGATCGGACTTTTCTTTCTTTAGTTATCGTGCTTACAAGAAACGTGACGGACGGACAGACGGACGGACAGATGAACATACGGACATTTTGAAAGTTGTTCAGAATTCGATGACGAACGAAATGATTTTTTCTCTGCGAGCGATATTAACGATTTTAAAAATGTCCCGATTAAATGCATACTCTTCGTATTCGTATTTGCGAAGAGTATAATAATAAATAGCTGTTTACTTTCGCACCAGGAAATTACCTTAACTTAGTATCACTAAATTATATTCTATCTACTACTCTTACTTTCTAACATTGTATACACATTCTTTCTTTAATCCTACCCTAATTAAAATTCAATAATTCGGAATTCGGAATATTTTATTGTCCGCCTGCGAAAAACTAGTAGATAGACATATAGTATTTAATAAATGTACTTACATTAAAATGATCACACACTGTAGAGACCTACTGCTCTGTGAAATGTCTTTTTTCATTTCTTCTACACGCTTTTTGCCATGTTGATCGACGATTCTTATCTTCTGGCAATATTATAAATACTTTATCTGGCACTTTCATTGTAGTATTCTTACATAACGGTACAATGCAATATTTAAAATAAGGAATTTTTTGTTTCCATTTTAAGATACCTTAAAATTTATCTGAAATCAAGCGGTCAGTAGTGCTGGGATCTCAGTCGTCGTTTGTAAATTGTATGGTGTGATGTCGACTACTCCGCGCTTTTGAACCTGTTTGAAACGGTTCGCTCGCGCGCGAAACTTTAATAATTTATAACAAATTTATTATTGGGAATTAAGGCGTCATATTTTGCATATCTTATTTTTTAGTATTGTAGAACATTTTTATGAAGTAAAAAAATGTGCAAGTTCCCTATTGTCAATGCAAATCAAATGAAAATATCAAGCAAACTTATTTAGTTGTTATTGGGCGCCACCATCTGTTTTGTTTGAGTTTAAAATATACAATTATTCTCATTAACTAACAAATAATCAGCTATCTTTAAAAGATGGAAAATAGGCAGTTTATTCTTACACAGTTAATGATAATTAGCAACAAATATATGTACAGCATATTAAATGAAATTAGTTTAAATGCACCAGGCGCACTGGCAGGTTTTACTATAAGTCAATTCGATAATTTATTTTTCACGCGCGAGGCACTCAGAGCACAAAGTAATCGTTGGTGCCTAGGTACCTAGGATTCGAAGAAAACGTTTTGCAATTTTTCAAATTTATAGACCTTCGGCTATATGTGTCTATACTTAAATAATCTTACTTGCAGCTCCTTGAGCCAGAGCACGGTCGGAAGCTTTTCCCTTATCACAGCAACTGGTTATTTCATAACTTCCTAGCTCACTAACGTTGTTCCAGGCAAATTCAAGGTAACGCACACAACTGTTACTTCATCATGTCTTCAACTCGTCTGCTTCATCATAACACACTAACGTAGTTTAAATAAAATGCGCTAAAATGCCACACTCCGGGGTAGTGAGCAATAGGATTTGATGAAATTATTACTTATCTTCCAAAAACAGTATGTTACAATTCTACTAAAGAAAGCGTAATACATTGAAACTACCCTCAGAGATATAAATCAATATGTGTACTGCCTTCTGTTCCTAGCAAGGTAAACAAAACAAGATAGACTTGCAGGATTCAAGGATCAAACAAAAGATTTGCATTTGTTTTCATTCGTCAAAAAAATATTAGATGCTTATTGGCAAAATCAAACATTTTGACGCTACCTGGTGTATAATTTTCTTTTCTTAGTTGGATTAGTCTTGTGTCAGTTTTACTTATAACGCATGTTAAGAGAAATATATCACACTTTGCTGAGACAGTTATGCAAAAATGAAAAGAAAAAAAAATAATTAACTACAATGATTGCTTTAGCAAAATGGAAGAAAAAATGTAATACAAAATTTTTTATAACTTAACTAATTAATGAAGACAGTTTGTTTCTGTAATAGCCTTTAAAAGATAAACATCTTTTTGAAATACATTAAACTTAACCAAGGATTTAATGAAATTATATTGCGGTCTCCCCAATATCACTAATGAAAAATTTTAAAAATTTTTTTTGTCGGGAGAAGTACTAAATAATTTTAATTTAATTACAATTGTACTGAGTTCAACATTTCATAAGTATTTGTAATTACTGAAAACCAAGAGCTATTATATATACATACATATATATATATATATATATATATATATATATATATATATATATATATATATATATATATATATATATATATATATATATATATATATATATATATATATATATATATATATATTATCATGTATTTTAATATAGCTTAAAGAAATCAACATCAATTAAAATCAGGGTTAGATGTGGATGATTAAATGAAGTACCTATACAAATTAATAAACAATAAAGGTTAAAATCAACACATTACTCACTGTTTGCAATATATGTTGCCTAATCAAGTAATGTTTACTGGAAAATTGTGAAATTATTAACACTTTAATCACAAATCGCTATCTCTACATTAAAACGTTGAAAGGAACACTTGTACTGACATAAAACTTATTGTACAGATGCTAAGGTGAGAAACCAGCATGCTCAACACATTTTAGCTTCTCACTTGTAATAAAATTCACAAAATGAAATTAAAAAGGCACCCTAAAATCATAAAAATCATTCATTCAACTTGATGTGTAATAAACTGTGTTAGAATTAAGTAAAATTGTCAAAAATAGAGTAAAAATATTGCATAAAGTTTAAATTTAAGACAGAAAGACACAGTGTTAAGGACAAAAACCAATTAAATAAAAATAATAGTGAAAGTTTAGTGTGGAATTAACTTTACATAACAGACTTAATAGGGCACATAATGAGATAGGTTTTATAGCAAAATGATCAGTATGGAAAGAGAATTAAGAAAGATGTTAGAAAAGGTCATTGTAAACAATATAAAGAAAATTATATTTTTCCAAAATACAAAGCAAGGATATAAAAAAAAGAGGAAGTAGGCGAGGTGCAAAAAGGATTTTTTTTTGACAGCTGACAAGAGTGGAGGCTAAAAAAGATTATTAAGGCAGGAGCATCTCCAAAAAACTTCTCAAGAAGAGGAGAGTTTGAAAAACCTGAAGAAGAAAAGGTATGAATGACTTGTGGGAAAATAGAAATCAGGTAGAAAAGTCAAGAACAGATTTTATAGTGAAGAATTTAAAATAGACAAGGAACATTGTGTAAGTGCACAAAAACAATTTTTAAATGCTAATAGTGTTAACTTATTTGTATTTGTAAGTTTTTTTAGTGTTATGACCATTTTCTTACAATTGTCATATAGTCCTGTCAATTGAAGGGTGAAAATTTTATATAATTTAATTTAATACCAATTATGGAGTATTCAAAGCTATATGGTAATTGTAATTGAAAAATTATTAGATATTAAGTTAGTTAGCTACAGAGTAGGTACTATTAAGAATTGTGGAGGTGTTGAAATTGCACATCATTTAATACTAATTGTTCAGTAAATATTTTATATTCTGTGGCGAAATATATGTGTTTGAGTATGCAAGCTATTTCTCATGTATGATTTGTATGTGGGCTAATAATAGTCAAATTAAGAATCTTTTCTCAATTAGAGAAATATAAAAAAAACAAGTGTCTTGCAGTAGTAACATTTAATAATAGCCAAATATAAATAAATCACAAAGTTATTTATCCAACCAGTAATGTGAGTCGGTGAACCTACTTATTGACCCTGAGTTGTCGAGAGCTCATAATAAAACAGATAAGTATAAAATACTTTGGTGCCCAATAAAATAATAAACTTAATTAATTAAAATAAATTAAAATAATTACAAAAATAAAAAACGTAACAATATATATATATATATATATATATATATATATATATATATATATATATATATATATATATATATATATATATATATATATATATATATATATATATATATATATATATATATATATATATATATTAGAAAAAAAAAGGATAATGGGTATTGTACGCAAAATGGATGAATCCGTCGACACGTGTTTCTGAGTCACTAGTAATCATGACGGTTATAAGTTGTAAGGATAGGCACAACTTAGGTTCAACAACACAAAAGGAAACCACTGACAGGAAGCCAGTCGCACATTTGTGGCTGCAATTGAAAGACCCTGGCTTCCTGATTACGAGTAGTGACTCAGAAACACGTGTCGACGATTCATCCATTTTTGCGTACAATACCCATTATCCTTTTTTTTCCTGTTACATCTCATCCCGCAGTGACCTTCTATTCTTTGTTGCTCTAAACCCTGGGTAGGGAATATCACGCAGGTAGCTATAGTTGCCTCCGTGGCAATATTGTCTGATGCCCTGTAAACACGGGGTCTTTCAATTGCAGCCACAAATGTGCGACTGGCTTCCTGTCAGTGGTTTCCTTTTGTGTTGTTGAACCTAAGTTGTGCCTATCCTTACAACTTATAACCGTCATGATTACGAGTAGTGACTCACAAACACGTGTCGACGGATTCAGCCATTATCCTTTTTTTCCTGTTACATCTCATCCCACAGTGACCTTCTATTCTTTATATATATATATATATATATATATATATATATATATATATATATATATATATATATATATATATATATATATATATATATATATATATATATATATATATATATATATATATATATATATATATATATATATATATATATATATATATATATATATATATATATATATATATATATATATATATATATATATATATATATATATATATATATATATATATATATATATATATGTATATATATACATATATGTATATATATATATATATATATAATATACATATATATATATATATATATATATATATATATATATATGTATATTATATATATATATATATATATATATATATATATATATATATATATATATATATATATATATATATATATATATATATATATATATATATATATATATATATATATATATATATATATATATATATATATATGTATATATATATATATATAATATATATATATATATATATATATATATATATATATATATATATATATATATATATATATATATATATATATATATATATATATATGTATATACATATATATATATATGTATATATATAATGGAAATAAAATGTTTTTGGCAGTATCATAAAACAGAGAATTTTCAGTACGTACATCCTTACTCCAAATTTTATTTGGCTGTTTCTTGTAGTGGGGAACACCCGGTATATATTTATATTATATCAATTAATAAAACATGACATAGTCAATGAATAAAATATTTAAAATTCACTGCGGGATGTCCACTTTGTTAATCTGAAAATTTAAATCCGTACAAGTTACAGAAATTTAATGAAAATGCTCGGTATTTTTGACCAATAAAAAATAAATGATGATATCTTTATCCTATTACGTTTTCTGTCTTTATTGCATATCTAATAATGCTTTTTTGTTCTTAATTTATGTTCTTAATCCAATCTTACACTCCTAACAAAGACGCCACCGCCTGCATTTGTCGAAAAATGTGTTTACAGGTCTAAAGTGTTTACTGTCAAATTAAGGCTGAAAGAGATTAGATTCTTGTTTGAGCTATTTCTTTGACCGAGACGTGGAGGTATATCTGTAGAGGTTGATTTATTTCACACAACCTATTAGTACCATTATGGGTGGGTGAAACATAATTGTGGCTGGTAACCTGTAATTGGTTGAGGTTATCATGAACGTGATGAAACATTCTTGATTTGTAATTATTTTTTAATCTCATGGAAATATTTGATTTTTGATACAGAGAGCCCCAGGGAATTTAATTTTTTTTCTCCTACACATATACAGTTTTGAAAAGTTTTATCTAATAAACAAATTACATTTTATAAATGGTAAAGGGTGGCCGACTACTATTAAAACAATTAATTGTGTCAATCACATTAGGTATTTTTTATCAAAAATTTTGATTAAGAGAATTTATTCAAAATCACCCCAAAATGATAAACCAAAATATGGTTAAAAATAAAACAAAAATTTGTACCCAAAAAATTTTTAAATTCAAATAATTCAGTCATTTATACAGGGTGTCACCCTAGTGGGTATTTGTTCCATATCTCTGTAATAGTTACAGATAGACAAAAAAAGTTAACACAAAAGTTTCTCACATTCATTATTCCATACTCTAAAAATAATTTTAGTCATAACGAAATACCCTATGTATTTCGTTTTGGCTTCGTAGTAATCAACTTTGTTATGTTAAATGTAACATCCTGTATATTATTACATATTTCGTTAGTGAACGTCAAGAGCTTTCCAATGAACTACCATAATATGTACTTTGTTTGAGTAGTTCAGGAATTGTTTGAAATTATGTAGAAATTTTGACGTATGTACACCATTACAAGAGACGTTGTATTCGTCTAATTTGAAATATTTTCAAATGTTTCGATACGGTGGTGAATTACAATAGAAAAGTGCTTTCAAATCATGTATCCGGTTTTAGATTTTTCTACAGGATGTCCATAATTTTGTGTCGAACTTGGAGATTTAAAAACCTGAATAACTTTGTTATTTCAAATGGAACACCCTGATGTTATTTCATATTCGATTAGAGAATTTCAAGAGCTTTCCGATGACCTAACATACTTTATATTTATTTTCAAATTCTGAGAAACAAAAGTGTCCTTTTTTTTGACACATTTTTATGCAAATGTTAAATAACCGATAAATAAAGAGGTTAATAGTTTGATGCTCTTTTTATAAAATTGATCCAATGGCAATCTATGAACAAGTACATTACCTTATAATAATTAATAAGTATTTAGAGTTCGCTGATTTGTTGCCCAAGACAAATAATGGATTTCTCTAAAGAATAATATTCCACTAAATCAGGAACAAGGAGAATTTACTAATATTCCTAATTCGAAAATTTTTCAAATAAGTATGTATTAACTGAAATACATACATTGCATATCTGAGAAAATACAATAAAATCAATTCAACCAAAATGCACTACCTTTAATTAACATATAACAAAATGGGTAGTAGTAGTAGCTACTTATTTTACTAGGCAAGTAGGCCACAATGGGCCCTTTTTACCTAGGGACCTACAGTTTTGCGTGGATTCCGAACCACGGTCCTCGACTGTCCACTAACCCACCGCCTGGGCCTGCCCGCCTACACCGCTAGCAGAGTGGCAAACCTCCTGGGTAGGTCTGTTCGACCCTCCACCCGGGCTTGCCTCTCCCCTGCATCGGCTAGCGGCCTTCCGGGATTGTCTGTTGACAGCCTACCGACTGTTAGATGAGCTATCGTTCATCCATCCAATTGCCGGACTCGATCAGCGCTGCTTAACTTCACTGATCGAATATCGGAAATTAAACGGATGCCCATACCTCATCCCCAACAAAATGGGTAACAATTAACTTAAATTATTATTCTAACAACTGTTCAATGTGTGACCGTTTTGATTTGCGCACAAATTAACTCTATTGTAGAAAGATCTAGTGACATTCATTAACATTTCGGGAGTAATTGTATTAAATGCATTTGTTATTTTATTTTTCAAATCATTGGCGTCTCGGTTCTTCTTGATAAACTATGTTTTTTAATAGTACCCCAGAGAAGAAATCTAAACTTGTAAGATCGGGCGATTTTAGAGGCTAAGTTACTGGACCACCTCGACCAATCCAGCGTTCTGGTAAACTTTCATTCAGGTACTCTCTTACCTCAGCTCTGTAAAGAGCTGGTGCACCATTGCATCGTGTTGAAACCATAGTCTAGCTATGATATTTGGTGGTATATTTAGTAATAGGTCATCTAATTCATTTCGCAAGAAATTTAAATACTTTCGACCTGTTAGATGTCCTTCAAAGAAATAAGGTCCGATAATATGTTTGCCCACTATTCCAGCCCATACTTTCACACTGAAACGATTTTGTGTATCAACTTCCCGAATTATTCTTGGGTTTGCTGTCGCGTAATAATGAATATTGTGACTGTTAAATCGGCCGCAGTTATAAAATGTAGATTCGTCACTAAATAAAACGAAGTTAAAAAACAGGGATTTTCATTAATTCAAAATCGTGCTCAATCAGAGAATCTTAGTCTATTCTCAAAATCGAGGTTTGAGAACTTCTGGTGGCGTTGTATATGATAGGGATGGAACTTATTTTTCTGTACCACCGTATTTATCACACTCTTTGAAATATCGAGTTGGTCACAGGGCTGCCTTACACTTACATTAGAATTTTCTACAATGGAAGTGCAAATTGCAAACTGATTTTCCTCTATACTAACCTCATGATTTCTTGAATATTTTTATATTTAATACTGAATGTTACTTGAAATCTAGTTTTCAGCATTTCAAAAGCACTCAGTTGTGGGTGTCTTCTATCTGGATATGCTGCTAATAAAGAATTTTTACTGCATGCTCCCAACATATAAAGCATATCAACTAATGCATTATCGTGAAAATTCATTTTTTTTAAATTATTCCTGTTATATTAAACGCACAAAACCACAACTAATAATTGTCACAACTGTTACAATCAATTATGACTTCTGGCAGTCTCTTATATTTTGTTTCCACGGCTTACTTGAAATTAAACTTGTAATTTTTAAATCGTTCGTACCTAACTAAGTAACTAAAAAACTGATGTCCAACAAAAAAGGAAAATAATAAACACTATTATTAATCTTGTTTTAATCATCTCCAGATGATGCCAACTTGTTTGGCGATACGCACGTCGAGTGCAGTTTATGGTGCTTTGATGTTTCGTGTAAAACTACGTCAGTGTTACTATTATTAATCTGAAACTGATCAGCGCAGTGGCTCCGTGCTTTCGTGTTAGGTTTAAGATCAAGGAGTCCCGGGTTCGAAACCTGCCTAGACTATGGATATATAGAAACGTCTTTAAAATTCGAGACGCTTGTATAGTTGATTAGAGCGTTGTTGTGTGGCAGAAGACGGCTAATCACTGTCTATCTCTTCCGAGTTCAAGTCTCAGCTGCGGCATCTGGCAAATGTCAGAGGGAATGGTTGTTGTGTGTGTATGTGTCTGTCCTGGTGGAGTGGTGGGATAGTAATGTACTAAACTCTGTCAGAACGTAAAATATAAATAAGACAATAAAAAAACTGAAATAATAACCCTTAATAGAGGGGAATTGACTGTAAATTACAAATCGGGTAGAGGATCGCATGCATGTAAACATTGCAAAAGACCACGGGTAAATATGAAATAAGTAGTTTGCTCAGCAGTATCGTGGATATTTTAGGTCCAAATTCAACAATTTTGTTTAGGTCCAAATTCAATAATTTTTTTCTTCATTGTTTTTTACGTATCTTACAAATGATTATTTTTAAGAATTTCTAGAAGTTACAATTAGCTCAACAGCTTCAAATATTTACTTACATAAGCACTTACCAAGTAAAGTCGATATCCAATTTAACTAGTACACCGTGTACAAAAAGAAAGAATAGTAATCATAGTATGTTCTTCCATCGGGTAAATATCCCTTACCACTGCTTAACGGACCATATTTTTGCTCTAGAATAGAGTGCAATCAGGATAGCCTTTAATCGTAACAGTGTAGGTGCGATTGTCCTGGTAAATAATTAACACATTAGCCAGTGAACAAGAGCCATTAATCGTCTGGCTGACTATATTGACGGCGGCGATCATTTTCATAATTCATAATTTCATTAATTTGTTACTTGAGGCTTTGTCACGATTTTATGTGGAATATTATCAGGTTACTGAAGTAAAATTATCTTAGTAATTATTGGTAAGCCCAAGAATTTATTAAATGCATAATTAATGGTTAATTACCGAAGGGAACAATTCCAGATAATTCATAGTGATGGTGGATGCATCAATTTTTTTTATTTTATTATGATTACCGTCTTTATCTTGTTTTCCCTTATCTCTAATCTTAGATATTTGATGCTTTCTTACTTAAGTGAAAATAGAAATAGTATGTTATTAACACTATCTTTATTATATTGCATTCGATTATAGGATTCTAACAGAAAGACCACAGTCGGCTGTGGACAGGCTGTTATAATGCAGAGAAAATTTATTGCCTCTTAATTTCTAATCACCTTTTTAAACGACTTTACCGATCCCTTACTTTACCGGACTAGACCAGTAAATATATACTTTCCACTCAAAAAATGGATCAAAAACTTCCTCTTATTAGATTATGTCAAAGTGACGTGAAGTCGACTACGACCAGATTTTTTTAATTAAAATACATACAATAAATAAATTCTATTTGTTTCTTCTTAGGTTTGAATAAAAAATAGTGTATGGCACATGGACGAAAATGTTTTTCGTAATCATATATTTTTCGTACGAAAACCTGCATTTTTCGTCTCATAAATAACAATTTTTCAAAATTTGATTAATATACCTAATTAAAAACTGTATAGATAATTTTTAAAAAAATGAGGAGCAAAGATTATGTTATCAGCTGAAACACTACCTACATTTCATAGAACAAGATTTACTCTAGCAACTAATTACGAGAAAAGTGCGACCCGCTATTAAAAATATTTAAGAAATTTGGTAAAAAAACACTGCATCCTCCTCATACCGGAAACAAACTATGAAGTTGGCAGAACTAGAGTATTTTGTTTAATCTATTGTCTCTTTCATTTGTAGTGTTGTCATAGTATCTTAACATTTATTGCCCGCATGACAGAGGTCACAAAAACAGAAATTTCGAACATACCAAAAATTTTGATTCTCGTCAGTGGTGTTTATATGTACTGTTATTTATCGAATTTATTTGTTACTAGCGTAACCCCGTCGAAATTCGACGGCGGGTGTATTGGAAAATGCAAGTGAGTGACGACAGTTTCATGTTACAGCACCTCCTTAAATTTCTTGGTGTAGTAGATCATAATATTTCGTCATTATACCATCAAAATGGAGGATGTGCTTCTTATGGACAGTTATACATTTTAGACTTTTCTAGGTGAACATGACGTAAACCTCTCTTTTGGAACTCAACAGTGTACAAATATGTTAGTACTACTAGTAATTTAAACTTTTTATTACAGCAACAAAGACCAAAGTAGCCAGCCGAATTTTTTTCACATGAAAAGTACCGGGCGGAGCAATAACTACACATGTTGTTTAAGTTACCTAAGTTGAATGGAGTTACATTTGAGATAGTATCAGAAACGGCACATCTATATTGAATTGTAAAGCAGGTTTTTCTTTTTCGTATTTTAGACGTTTTTGTGTGCGTTCGCGTCTCCTTTCCCTGCCGCCAGTCAACGTCTGTCTTAATTTACGTTTTTTTGAAATATTGTGTTGCACAACATTACAGAGTGCGTTTTCCACATCAGCATCATTATTGACAGCACGAAATTCTAAAACACTATAATGTCCTGCATCAACATTACCAGAAAAAAGTAAATTAGAAATAATATTTCCAGTACCATAATCAAGAGTTTCGTTATTATTATTATCTCTATACACTCTAAACAATTGATCAGGAAACAGCTGACTAATACAGTGCAATTCGACATGGCCGGCGAACTAGCCATCTAAAGACAATAAATTTTCGTATTCAGCGGAATTTGTAATCGGTAACCGATACGATGGATCTCCAACAATAAAACCTTCATAATATTCCCATTCATTTTTAATTTTTTCGACGACTTGCATGCGTATCTCGAGATATTAAATAAACAATGCGAAACAGAACGAAATAAACAATTTCCGTCACCTACAATACGAACAACATGTCGGTTTATAGGTTTATCCCTAAAAACAAATAAAAATAGTAAACTAAACTAAAAATACTTAGCTTAAATTCCTATTTGCAAAGCAAGTAAAAACTCGAAGTCACATATAAACAATCCTGTTTGCAGCAAAAGTAACTGAAAACTCGAATGTAAACAATAACCGAACAGCACACTGGCACAGATTCTGTGACACTGGCACAGTGGTTGTCTCTGGCCAAACCGGCTAAGATGCATTAGTTCCATTTCTTAAGAGGTCGGTGGTAGAGGTCACTTCAAGTAACGCCGCGCTTAGCATACGCTAACATGCATTAGTTTTTGTTTATTTTGTTTTACATATGAAAATGGTGATTAAAAAATATAAAAATGTCTCATGATCCATCTGAGGGTAGACACCTTTTATTGAAAAAAAAATGTATCAAAATTAGTGAAGCGGTAGCCGCTTGAGGAACCGGAGAAGAAAACCCTTTGAGCTTTTATATATGTATAGATTCATGCTTATGTTTAAGTTTTTAAATATATACGTTTACAAGGAAAACTTAATTTAAACGGTCCTGAGGATGTGTCAAATTACATGAAACGTCGACTAGTGATACTTTGGTTTTCTTGCTACCACTAATTTAAAAATAAAAATTTTAAAACTGATTTCTACAGAATACACAGACTTTTAAATTTTAGAACTAAAGAAACAAACTTGGTACGCCTATGATACTTAAAGTAACGATTTTTCACTCATTTAAAAATGTTATAATTGTGCACCATTGCATGTATAATTAAACGCATGGTATTTATAACCTTATATAGAGGTAATTAATACACTTACTGTGGTATTTATTGTGAGATTTTATAATAAATTATCACTCAGACATACATATGTGTTGCTTAACGAGAACACTTCATCGAGTAAAAGCAGCCTGTTTACAGTATTTTTTTGTAATAATTCTTTTGGTCATGAAGTATGAAAATTTCTACAAAATTGGTTTTTTATATTAAGCTATATGACGTAAAAAACTATGAAATTTTCAAGGCGATATCTGCAAATTCTTTTTTTTTGCCACATCTGAACAGATTTTTTACATATTTTGTTCTTCTAGCACTATAGTATTTTTTCTTATGCCATTCTCTTCCTTTTTCTATCTCCTTGGGACCTTCTACCACCAGGGCCACACTGGCTTTAAGAAACGCGCGGCTTCTGGCTGACCAGAAAGGCTAAAATATTTGTTGGTGGTAAAAAGATACATTATCTATTTATTTATTTATTCTGGAAAACAAACAAAAAAATTAAAAATATTTATTTTTTTGTATAATGTGATCAGTTGAAAATTTTACTTTCTAAACCCATATCTTGTTCTTAAAAATATAGCTAGATAAAAATATAAAAATGGATACGTAGAGTATTTCAAATTTTCTTATGTCCTATGAGTTTATGTCTGTCTTAACAAACATACAGGGGGATGCCATAAAGGTCCCTTTTTTTAATCAGACATATATCGTTAGATATTTGAACAGTGCTTTTCCTCCCCATTACAAATATATGTGATTATTGTACATTTCATCTTCAAATAACCAAGTTATTAAATTTAATAATATTCTTAAAAGTTTGAGTTACAGGTAAATTGTTTTTTGCATACATAGATGGCTATGCATAAAACAATGAATGATTTAAAATATCAATTGTTGAACTGTCAAATTAATTTCAAATGGTCGATTTTGATTACTGTTTACTGCTTAAAGAGTTTTAAGCATAAAAATAAATAATTAAAAATACCGATGTATTCGGTAGAAGAATGTAATGATTCGGGAAATGCATATTTTCTTTCGAATAAAAGTATAACTAAGCCAAACGTTTATACCAAAGAATATATCCCCAGGTAATATCTTGTAAAACAATTTAAGAGGAAACTTTCGTTTCTTATTAAAATAAATTATATGAATATGAAGAAAAATATATCTTTTATCGAATAACCCTAAAAATCTATGAGATCTTGATATGTCTTGTGGATGAATATATTCAAATTACACTCATGAAAAATAAATTTCCTATAAATTTAGTGCTGTCTAAAAATTTAATGTTAACGATTGCATTTTTGCAATGATATATTAGCCTGGATAGAACAACAATAATTTTATTGAAAACATATTTTTCACAGGCGAGGCTAATTTTACTTTGAATTATTTAATAGAAGAAATGAGCACGTAGACTTCTGAAAATCCCCTATTTCAGCGCCAAGGTCGTCAGTTTATAACAGTTTGGTGTGAAATGTCAAACAATAAAACTTTTGAGCCGATTTTTTCCGAGGGCTGTTTAAATGGAAGAAGATACAAACAATTGCCGGAAAATTAAATAGAGTACTTTATAGACGATATTCTTTTAAATATTTCTTAACAGATAATCTGGCACCATGTCACTCAAGAAATGAGCTGAATTTTTAAACCATAAATCTCAAATGTGGAAAGACATAAATGGCATTATACTTATGGCCTTCACGAAACAAGAAATAAAATTAATTTAAATAATAATTCAGGAATATTTCAACTAGAAAAAAATTTTATAAAAATATTAAATCTCTTCTTGGAAAATAATGGTGGAATTTTCGAAAACTTGTTATAATTTTGCTTGTTTTTTGTATGTTTTAATATATATTTATATTGTTAATTTTATTAGAAAATCATTTATAACGTAAACTTGTCTTTTTCGTATATAGGTGTATTTATTTGAATAATTCAGTTACTAAAAGATCGAATGTGAAACAATCACATATATTTATAATGGAGCCGAAAAGAACTATCCAAATATGTAAAAATATGCACAATGTCCCATTTAAAAAAACGTGACTATTTGGCGCCCCTGTATATTCATTAAGTTAGAGAAAAATTAATAGCACATACAGAAAGTTGGTGAAATATGCCACTGAATATTTTTTGTTTTTTTCAAACTATATTTTTAAGTATAAAACAAGTATTTAATAAATAGAATTTGCGCCGACACCCTGTACAAAATAAAAACAAAGGATCAAATAGGTATAAAAAACATGAAAAATTCAAAACAGTCAACTCTTAAAAGATTGTGGTAGTATTAGAATTGTTGCATAAGGATTCGATTATGTTTTCGATATTATTTTATAACAATCGTTGAGATAATTGAATGCCGCTCTGGGATTTATTAAGGCGTCGGCGCGTCTGGTATCAAATGACCAGGGGGCGGCGAGTCCTATTTCCTGGCCCAGTCCGGCCCTGTTTACCACCTCATGGATATCTCCTTCAAGATTCGATGCAACTTAAAAATAGGTTTTGAATTTGCGTCCTTGAAAAAATTTTATTTGCTCCTAAACAATTTTCCGAATAGGGCTAAGGATAAGAAAAATGCTACCATTAAAAACAATGTTATCCACTATTACTAGGAATATACCTCTACTCTAAAGCCCTTATTACAAAGCAAGGAGCAATGGGAGTTTTTTGAAAAGTAATATTAACCAAAAATAAAACTTTTTTTCACAAAAACATTAGAAATTTTCAGGGAAGCATTTCCGGACCAATGTTCATAGCAGTGGCGGTCGGTCCATGGAAGCAAGGGAAGCAGTGCTTCCCCCTGGGATTATTATAAAAAAAACACATAAATAGAACCTAATGGGGAACGTGCCAATATTTTAATAATGGTGGAAATAGAAAATAGACAATAAAAAAAATGATGACGTATTTCTTGTTTTTTCTTAAAGATTTTTTATTTTTTTTTAATTAAATAAAACAGTATTAGAGTGGGGTCGTGGTGGGAGGCATGACGTACTTACGATAAGTTCTACCTTTGTCTATTAGATGGCGCAGCAGTCTCTTACCTGGTTGTTCTTCCAAGCATTTTCAGGTGCACAAACGGTAGTGACCAGTAGCATTGGTAATCACCAGATAAATTCTGATTTGTTAATCAACATTAAAATCACTTTCAGCCAATGATATTCCAGAGATTGTTACTCCTGGTTAGATTATATGTGCACGAAATACCCTACTATGTATTACCATTATTTTGTTATGGATGGGAAGTCGATTTTATGGTTATGTTACCAGAGAGATTGTATTTTGCAATTTTATTGTGTTGTCTATGAAAAACTATAAGTAATAGTTAGTTATTTTTGTAATTGATCTATTGATCATTCATATTTAAATATATAATAAAGACACTGTCTTGTTATTTTTAAGTGGCCATATCCTTTTCTGTGGTAGAAATAAGGAGAGGTTAGTAGCTATTTATTATAAAAAATATATTTATATAAATGAAACAAATAACAAAATTTTTCTAGAGCATGGTTTATAAATGTTGCTTAGTTATTATCAGGAGCGATTTGCAAGACTTCATTTAAAAATTTTCACACAAACCAACGGGAGTTTGGAGTGTTCCCGGAAAATCGCTACATTTCATAAATTGCTTTTTGGTGCTGCTCAGTTTAGATTTTTGCCAGTAAGACTGTACTTCTGTTACAGCTGGTTCTTCGGACCTTCTATGAAGCCAGTATAAAAAAGCAACAGCATGCTTACAACCTCCTAAAATTATTATAATTTAAGTATACAAAATATGATACATTTATGATATTGTACTACCTTCACTTGCAACGCAGTCATGACATTTACAAGTTCAATTTCACTGTTGCTTTCATTAATCTCAATAACACAGTTGTATGCTTTGTTGCTTATCCTATGTTCAGGCGTAACCTTACATTTTAGAACACATTTCTCTTTGTCACGTTTTAATTGAACATACCCTATGGCTCTGTCACCGTACGTTTCTCTGGTAGACCTAAAAAAATTTTCTTTCATTGCTTGTTGATTATTTACGTGTAAAACTATCTTACCTAACTACTTTTGCTCCTTTCATTTCCGGTGAGAAATAGTCCAAATTTGACACATAAAATTCATGAATCATATCCATAGACACTACGGGTAAATTGGTAGAATTCGCCTTTTCAAATCCAGACTCCATTATTATAAATAAAATCAAAATAATCTCTAACTAATAACAGCCTGTTTGACCTAACCTGTACGTTTGCACGATACCGGCGCTAATAAACAAATTGACGCGTCATTTCGCCCGATCGGTAAAGTAGAAGCTCTGCAAATAATGTTATGCACTTTGCAATGTTTGAAAAACGTACTGACGTCACTACAAATGTTTAATTGTTGATTAATAAATTATTTAAAGCAAATTTTGAAAAAGTGAGATTTGTGTATGTTTATATATGTTAATTATTATCTAAAGAAATCGAAAAAATGGAAAAAAAAATTAAATGCACGCTCCCCATTATTATTTATCACATATATTAATCATTAAAATTTACTTTTACCCAATTTCAATAGATACGGCCCTGCTTTTCAGCAGCTGATATAATGTTGCACGATAAAACCGTAACGATGACGCACTCGATTAATCCAGCCAACACGAACTCGCGCAACATATATATAAGCAGAGACAACTGTCTCTGGTAAGTAGGTAACTTATTGAAATGCATCCCATCCCCACTTCATAATCTTGATATCTGAGCTATATAGCATCGTAATACGTTTTATTTTATAGATTTTAATCTCGATTTTAATATCGATTTTAATATTATACTTAATATTAATCTTCCTAGTATTATTCTCAGCTTTTGTGCTATATTTGTAAAAACTTTTTTGGTGTTTCTAAACCTGTGGTGCGGCGACAAGTGATTTTTAAAACGTTGAATATTAGTGCGCGTGTACGCAGATTTAGAATTACTTATTAAATTTGGAAGCTGGTTCTAGCACTGTGGAAAATATTATTTGCGTTTGTGTGGTGTGCAATTTGTTGAAAAGGGGATTTTCAACATATTCGTTTCAAGATAAACTGGATATTATTAGAAATGGGAAACCAACACCTGATTTAAAATTCTTAAAAACGAAAGTTAAATCATGCTATAGGTACTTTAATATTGAAGTGTACAGTGCTAATCAGTGGTTAAGGGGTTGTGAAAATTTGTGTAAATTGTTTTGTGGGCCATGTGTACTGTTCACAAATGAAAAAGGTGTTTGGAATAAAAATGGCTTTTCAGATTTAAACAACATTCACAAAGTGACAAAAAGGCATGGTAAGTGTGAAACTCATTTGGGAGCGGTACTAAAAGAATAAACATTTGGAAAATCACGAATTGGAGGCATTCATTAGATCAGCAGTTGAAAGAAAGTGTTAAAAGGACTTATTGATATTGTTTGTTTTCTCGGCGAAAATGAACTTAGTTTTAGAGGTCATACTGAATCTCGAAGCGTTGCTAATAGGGGCAATTTTATCAATTTAGTTGATTTATTAGCAAAATACGATACAATTTTAAGTAACCATCTGGAACATTCCACGATATTTCGCGGTACATCAAATCATATTCAAAATGATTTGATTCAGTCGATAAGCAATATTGTTTTAGAAAAGATCAAGCAAGAAATAAAAAAGCTCCTTTGGTGCAGTTATGTTAGATGAAACAACCGATATTACGAATATTAGTCAGTTGTCAATCGTAGTACGGTACATAAATCCAAATGGGAAATTCCAAGAGCGCTTTTTAGGATTTTTAGACGTAGCAACGCCATGAACGGCCGTAGCTTTATATACTATAGTTTGTCAGATAGTCGATGATCTACAGTATGGTGCCAAACTTATCGCCCAAAGTTATGATGGGGCCGCTGTAATGGCTGGTGAATTGGGGGGCCTGCAGGCCAAAGTAAAAGAGAATTTTCAGAATGCAATATTTGTACATTGTTTTGCGCATCGATTAAATTTAGTTCTAGCTCAATCTGCAGCGTGTCTTAAAGAGTACAAAGTGTTTTTTTTCAAGTATTAGTGGAATGGCTGCCTTTTTTCAAAATCATCAAAACAGACACGAGAATAAAAACTTTTTTCAAGAAATTTAACCAGTGAAGAGCGGCTTTCAAAATTGTCCCTGTTAACAATAGAAAGTGACTTTGTGAAGATGTCCAAAAATTCAAACTTTTACGACGAAGTTATTTCCGACATCGCAAAAAAGGAGAGGCGGATTAAACTACATTGTAAATAGGTAGGTATGTGCATGTTAACTACTTAACAAACTCTCTATTTCGCTGCGGGTTCAATCCTCGCCACTGGCGCTGGCAATGTCGGTGGATATGGTTGTGTGTCTGCGTTTTTTTCATAAGTGTAACCCTCGCCCGTGCAGCTTCGGCTTTGGAATCGGGGGTTGTCTAATTTTTGTGGTTTTTATGTTTTATGTTCATTGAGGAGTGGCGGTCCTACAAGTGTACTTTTTTCTAGATATCATAACTTTGCAGCTTTCGACATTTGTTTTAAAATGAGTATACGGAAGCCACGTCCCTTTTCTTTTAAAATAATTTTTGCCTCGCTTCGCTCGGGGCCTCGCGCTACACATCACTCTATATCACAAACTGCTTCCTCTGTATCAAAACTCACCGCACGCCCCTGGTTCATAGGAACTTTTTCTTTAAAATTGTCCAGGGAATAATCTCCTGAAGTTTTCAACATCACATAGGAAATATCCTGTACACTAAATCAATTGTTGTCAGTGTGGTTGTGTAAATAAAGTGGTTATTAAGTTGTACTTAAATCAACTGGTAGTTTATTAAAACATTATAGCGTAAGATGGTATTCAATTTTTTGAATTGATTTAAACTTATGTCCCGAAAAGTGCCCAACACTCTGTAAAATGATAAATTTGCACTCCTCTGTATGCCTGAATTAAAATTAATGATATAGATAACCATGGCCAAGTCAGCAAATTGATGTTTTCCTACAATCTTTTTTTAAAAATTGAGCAATTAATATTTATTATTTTTTTGAAATGCTGCTCATTTCATGAGACTCGCTGTATGTACACGTGTGTGAACATTATAAACAAACTGTTTTGTTTACGAAAGCTAGAGCATTGACCATGACTTTAGAGGTAATAATAAGTACTAGTAATTAATAATTTCGTTCTTACGGGAGTGGGCTAAATTTTTTAGAAAAAGTCGTATTAATTATTTTAAAGTTAGTATTAATTTAAAATGTTTGAGTTTAAAAAATAATGTTAACTGTAAAGAAGAACGTTGTGAAAGTCGATCAAATATACTAATCTTATCGAGAATTTTCCGCTGATTATAAAAATGTAGGTGGTTTCAAAAAACATCCGCCAAATTTTAAAGCATAATATTTGGCGAAAAATAGGTGGAAAACTTCACATACTCTTATGTCTTTTCGTTTATAACATACAGGGTGTAGAATATTAAAAAGAAATCGTTTTGTCTAAATCTCAAAAATGCCAAGAGTTAGAATATTGAATATTGACACATGTTAGTATCGTATAAGTAGGCGTTTTCATGTATAATCAGTAAGCCTGGCCAAGCGATTGTAGTTTCAGGGTCGGGCCCAATACCAATGCCATCGCGCGCTTGTTTACGATGACGATGACACGACACACTTCAGTTGTTGTCTGTCGGTCGATGCATAGAGTACTAATAAATAATAAATAATGTTGAGCGTAAAGAGTAGAAAACGACCGTACGCTGATAAAGTGAATAAATTTATCGGTGAATTTCCGGATTTATTCTGTTATGGATGTAAAATAATTTGTAAAGTTTGTGATCAAGACTTAATGTGCCGGAATAAATACGGCTGCAAAATTCATGTCAATAGTAACCAGCATAAAATTTAAAAAATGGCGTGTCTTCTTTGGAACCTCGGTTTATGTTTGATTTACTGTTAATGCTGATTGCCTGTGATATTCCCCTGCGCATATTGGATAAATCATCATTTCGGGAGTTCTGGAATAAATACAATCTCCAGGTGAATTTACCAAGTCGTTCATCGTTACGTAGATATGTACCAAGTGTTCGTGAAGACATTGTAAATAGGATTAAATGTGCATTAAAAAACCAACATTTCCACTTTTATTAGTTAGCAACAGACTAACTACGTGTACTGGCGAAACAATTACGCGGGTGGTATTGGAGATTTTCGAAAAATTTGAACTGTCAACAAGTCAAGTGTTGATGTTTGTGACCGACGGTGCTGCGACAATGCGATTGGTGGGCCGTTTTCTTCAAAGAGACGATTGTAGGTTTTTACATGTTACGTGTAAAGTGCATGCGTTCCATCTTGTAGCAGAAACGATTCGAAAATGTTTTCCAGAGGTAGATGCATTAATAGCAAATACAAAAAAAATATTTCTCAAATCTCCTACACGGCTTCAAGCATTTCACACACTGTGTCCTGGTATTCTGGAACCAAAGAGCCGATTCTTACACGTTGGGGAACGTGGTTGATGGCAGCCTTTTATTATGCTGAATATTTTCAACAAATAAAAGCTGTGATACTACAATTCAACCCTAACGAGGCTGCAACTATTAAGGAAAGCCAGACAAGCTTTCAAGATGTTTCCCTTGAAACAGATTTAAAAACTATTTATAACAATTATAGAGGACTACATGACGCAATAGAGAAATTGCAAAATACTTCGTTGTCGTTAGTGGAATCGCTGCAAATAGTGGACGACGTAAATACACAGCTACAGACTATAAATGACGCAAAAAAATAAGCCCGGTATTGAAAAATTCGAGAGTGTATTACGGAAAGATCCTGATTTTACCAAATTAAGACAAATTTGTGATGGTGCATCTACAGATGCATTAAGTGAGTTCACAGAGTGTTTTACTTATGCCTGTATTACTTCCATAGATGTCGAACGGTCTTTTTCAAAATACAAACATATGGGTACTTACTGAGATAACTGTAGAAACATATCTGATGCTACACAGTTATTATAGAAGTGCTCCAGTTTGTGATAACGACAACCAATCTACTTCATAAATCTACTTAAGAAGGTGAGTTTTGTACATATTTTTATAAAGTGTACCAGTATTAATAAAATTTATTTCCATTTATTTTATTTATTTATTATTAGTTATCATTTAGATATACAATGTACATGTGTGAACGTCATTTAACAGTTTAATAATAATGTGCAGCACTAAGCTTACAAAGTATAAGGAAATACATAAAAAAGAATTTAAAGCGAACGAAATAGTACAAAAACATACATCACAATATATAAAATATTTTTGTTTTTATTATTGTACTTATTCAAGTATTATAATATGATGCATACCCAGTACGTCTCTGTAGGATTAATGACATTGGCCAGGCTTAATAATCAGTTTTTTTTAACTTTGACCAATGGCGTACGTAGGATCAACAATAATAACATTTTACATAAAAATATGATACAGCTCTGTTTTTTTTTAGATAGAAACATTACTCATTAAAGCTACATTATCTTACGTTTTCTCCGTACCATTTTAGAAAAAAAAATTAAAAAATGTTTTACCGCTTAATTTTGGACCTCACCCAGATTTGTAAAGAAATTAAAAACGTAACCAAGGAAATATTTATTGTAAGCTATGCATTAAATTAAACAAAGGTCAACTCTAGCTGTCAATTTCGAGTCAACAAACGAAATTTAAAAATATTTTTTTTATTTCTAATTCTTGAAATTTTTCAGTTCTAAGCATTTTAAATTTCTTTGCCTTGTACCTTAAACATGAACCGGTTTAGGACATAAGTGTATATATGAAGTTTTCAATTTATTTGTCGCCAAAAGATCGTGCTTCAAAATTTAGCAGAAGTTTTATGGAACACACTGTATACAAGACGTACTATTTAAAAAACTGAAGTTATAATATGTAACTGTTGGAAAATGAGATGCCACGGAAAATATATTTTACGTTGTATTGTACATTAAGACCTATTATTATTAAGAGTAAAATGTATGACCTTGCCAGATATATAACTGTTGCCCTATACATATATTACGAATCTACTTGTAAAAAAATCGTAATATACAGGGTGGGTAAATTTCGATGTTTGTATAGGGTAACTCGGTAACTGTAAGAGATACAAAAAATGGAAGACACATTCTCGATCTCTTTTTTTTGAGATAAATTCCCTGCCGAAAACAAAAATTTGCTATCGTCTTTTGTTTTAGAGTTATAAACAAAAGATCGATTTTTCGACTTTTAGACACATGTCAATATCTTGGTTGTTTGTAAAGTTATGAAAAACAACTTTTACATTTTTGAGGCACTTTCTTCTGTATAATACAGTGGAGTCGAAAAAAATTTAAATAAAAAAGGTGCAATTTCAAATTATGGCATAAAGTTGTATTTTTTTAAATGGGAATCATAGGTGGCTATGGTTTAGTTAAAAAGAAAATATTTTTCTCTTTCAAACTATACATCATATGTGTGGTCGCTTTTGATGTGTAAGTATTTAATAGCGGAAATAATCGTTTAGTAGACTACTTTTTGCTGTTTTTTATATTAATTCCAAGTAGGCGTGTGTTATCTATGACAGTGTTTATTCGTTTTTCAATAAATTGCATATTAATAATTTTGCTTCCGTCATAATTACATCCCATTTAATCGTAAAAGTGAAGATGTTTTACGAAAATTTATTTTCTTTATTCAAAGTAATGCCAATTAGGGCATTGTTATTACTTTGAAATATATTCCAATCGCTATCCAGAAAGAAGACAACCTCATAAAGCTATTTTTAAGAGGTTAAAAGAAAATCTCATTAATTGTGGGTTCTTCAACAAGCCAAGACCAAAAAATTACAACACTGAAGATGCTGAAGAAACTTCTATAACTGTAATTGGAATGGCGGTTCCAAATCCGATAGTGATTGAAATATATTTCGGATTCAATTCGGATCACAATTGTTATTACTTTGAATAAAGCATCTGAAAATTATATAAGGGTAAACTACGTTCAATTTTAACGATATCAAAAACTGTCACTAAGCAAATTTGTTTAGAATTAAAATTGATGTCAGAATTCCAATTTGTGGATAAAAATCTAATTCAACTTTTTTTAAAAATTTTTCATAAGTATCAAGTGGTATAAAAATAAAAACTGTATAACTGAGAAGTTGGCTTGTGGTAGACAGTGAAATTTATTTATCCTCAATTTGTAATTTTACTGTACAACATCATTTTCTACTTCATTATTAATAACTATTGTAAAAATTCTAACTTTACAGCCAAAAATATCTAATACAGTGTTATGGAGTTGGCGAGTCTTGCTATCGGAAGGTAATCGAAGATTTTAATTTAAAATACCCAGGCATGAGTGTTGCACAGCCGACTTGCCACAAAATAATAACGACATTTTTAAGAACTGGATCGTTGTTGAAAATACCAAGCACTAAAAAAATATGATGGAGATGATGCCAGGCACTCTGTTAGTATTACAGCTAGTAGCGGAACTTCCCAGACTGTCATTAAGATGAGCGTAATATTTGGAAGTGGTTAAGAAATCTCAGATTAAAAAATTTTTAAAACACAATAAGATATATCCTTACAAACCGATTTTCAACCATTTTATCTTCGTTTGTGTATTGAAAGCATAAAAAATTATCTTTACAGATGAATCCACCTTTTCGACTAATGGGGTTGTATCCTCGTAACATAGTCGATATTGGAGTGATGTTAATCCTGCCGCAGACTAGTATCATGGAGCGGAACAGGTTGCTGGATGACAGAGAATCACAGCATCCTGGGAATGCCCTCGGATACAATGCTTACCATGACCAACTACGAGCTTACCTTCAACATCCTTTTTCTAGAAAGAGATGAGTGGGATCGGAATAAAGCCGACCTACTGAAGACAGACAGTTGTTGGTTTACAGACGGCTCCAAAACTCCCGAGGGAACAGGAGCCGGAGTACATAGCTACAGACCAAGGGTGAGGATATTCTCAAGCCTAGGTACTCATGCAACTGTTTTTCAGGTTGAGATTCATGCCATTGAACGAAGGCTGGAATATATGCATCTTACACGCAGATCAATAAAAATTTTCTCAGATAGCCAAGCAGCTATAAAAGCTCTTGGCTCCTACCGGTGTAACTCCAAAACAGTATGGAATTGTCAGAGAGCTCTAAATCATTTGAGCAAAAACAACAAAGTGACTCTGGTCTGGATACCCGGCCACTCTGGTATGGAATGTAACGAAATAGCGGACTCCTTAGCCAGAGAAGGAGTGGGATCATGATTCATCGGACCAGAACAAATACTTAGCATATCCTCAAGTACTGCCAAGATGGCTATCTCAATCTGGGCTGAAAGGAAAACTCTCCAGTATTGGCAAGAGTTACCAGGATTAGTTCATTCGAAGGCGTTTATAAAATACCCTTTGAAATCAAGAATTAAGAAACTTTTAGAGTTAAACAGGGTAAACCTGAAAACTCTAACAGGCCTATATACCGGGCCCTGCCGTCTAAACTATCATCTGCATAAACTCGGCCTAGCGGAAAACGCCGAGTGCTGTCTATGCCTGGAGGATGATGAGAAGGCAGACCACATTTTATGCACCTGTCCCGCTGTGGAGAGGATCCGATTCTCAATATTTGGCAAAGGGCAACTGCTGCCAGAGGATCTGGACACATTCTCACCCAATAAAGTTATCAGTTTCATTAAGAGACTGAACTTATTGGGTGAAATATAATTAGGCGTGAGCCACAATAGGCCTGCTGATGGCCGCAGTGGAGGGTCTGCTGAGACCCACTCACAACAAACCTAACTTAACCTAACCTAACATGTTAATCCTAATTTTAGAATACAATGTAGGCGGCAATACTTTAAAAAAGTGTATGTTTGGTGCGCAATGTCTTACCATGGAATTATGGTGCCATATTTTTTGAACATACTTGTAACAGCAATAGTTGAATGTGGTGCAAACTTTTTTTCAGTAGTGAATTACAAAATTTACCGTTGGGTAACCCCAATTCATTTTATTTTCAACAAGCCGTTGTCCGACTCATTCTGCGGCAAATGTTAGGACCTGGTTACGGAATAAGTTTGATAACCAATGGAGTGGTCGGTATAGTCCAAATCCATGGTCTCCGAGGTCCCTGATTTTACAAATATGGATTTTTATTTGTGTGGTCGATTGAAACAATTGTATACAGTAGGCCTTTAGATAATAACACCGATCTGTTGAAATACCATATTAGGAAAGCTGTTCAATCAATATCCTGATAAGAGGTTAGAAACAGTTACAAAGAGCTTTACATTCGCCTTCAAAAATGCGTGAAGTACGGTGGAGACGTGTTTGAATATTTTTTTTAAAAATTTGTCTTCGTTTTCCTAATAAATTTTTTCAATGCTGCTAAAAATAAAGGTAGTTTAATGTAGTTACGAGTATAATTAACTGTCTTATTTAACAATTTTTGTAAGAAGAAAATAATTTTTAGAAATTATTTCTTCAATAAAAAACAGAAAAACTTTATTTCCTATTTTTATTTCTAGAGGTCTTCCAGCCAGGTACATGAACAATTTATCCTACGTTTCGTCCGAGTTTTCGGACTTTTTCAAGGTTAAAAGCTAAAAAGAAGTTGAAAAAGTCCGAAAACTCGGACGAAACGTAGGATAAATTGTTCATGTACCTGGCTGGAAGTCCTCTAGAAATAAAAATAGGAAATAAAGTTTTTTCTGTTTTTTATTGAAGAAATAAATTCTTCTCTAACAGCCAACAACTTGTGTAAAATATCATCTAAAATAATTTTTATTTTGCCGTAAGATTTACCGCATGATACCACTTGAAAATTTTTAAAAAGTCGAATTACGTATATTTATCCACAAATTTGAATTCTGGCATAAATTTTAATTTTAAACAACTTTTCTTAGTGGCAGTTTTTCATATCGTTAAAATTAAACGTAGTTTACTCTTACATAATTTTGAGTTTTTTTTAATTTTCTGAATACCCTGTACGTGGTAAAACTTTTATGAAGAACAAATTTTCCGCATAAAATAAGAAATAAAAAAGTTTACCCTGTTATTCACTCTAACTGTGGACATACTGTATATTGTGATATCAATTTTGAAGCTTATCGGCTTATCAAGTTCCCTGCAGATCCTCACGTTTCCCCACTACTACCAGACTGTTTCAGTCACCCGCACTACTTCCCGCAATGACCATCGATAAATAGTTATGCATATTTGTACTCTTTTAAAATTTATTTTTTGAAAATATTTGTGCAGTAGAATAAACATGTGTATTTGTTAAATATTAAATCAGTTTGTATGGATTTACAATGAAATTGATATGTAATGAATAAATTATCACGTTATAAGAAACTGTCTAGTTTACTGTTTACAAGACACCTTCAGCTGATATGTATTTTTTCACTAAATTTTCTACCATAGAACTGATGTAAATGATGTATTTGATTTTTAGAAAAAATTAAAATGGAAAGCACCATTAAAGGCAAAAGCTCAGAAGAGAGATTGAAACAAAAATAAAATTTTACGTGAAAGACATTCGTAAGAAATTATGCATAATTTGTATTAAACCGGATTCAGTAATCAAAGGTTCTGAGAAATCGTTTGTAACATTTATTATAATTAATTTATAATAATTAGCAAAAAAAATATTTGTTGTTATTATATTTCCATTTCATTCCAGTTATTGATTGTTGAAACTACGGAAAAAGATAACCTGGTGATTTACATTCTAAAACTAGCAAATATATTTATAAGCCTAATCTAGTTATGTGTCTTTTGGACATATATCCAATTGCGGATACTTCTTATAAAAAAACTAAAAAACAAAATGACAGCCGGCGTTGATAAAGTTCCTAGTTTTTTAATCAAAGATTGTGCTACAGCGTTTGTTCATAACCCTTGCTTTTGTTATTTAATCTCTCGTTAACTATGTGCAAATATCCAGATATATGGAAAATTGCAAAAATTTGTCCCATACTCAAATCCGTTGATTCTTCTTATTTAAATAATTATAGACCAATAGCAATATTATGTAACTTTGGCAAATTATTAGAGATTATTCTGTATGAATACATTTACTGGTCTGTTAAAAATACAATTTCGCCTTCTCAACATGGTGTCATGGAGAAGAGATCTACAATTACAAATCTAGCCTCGATATCTCAGTATATATCAGAATCCTTAGATTCACAAAGTCAAGTTGATGTTATATACACAGACATACAGAAGGCATTTGATCAAATAGATCACTTTTTATTACTATCAAAGCTGAGAGGAATTGGTTTCTCTGACTCTTTAATTTGTTTATTTGAGTCTTATTTAATTGGGAGACATCAATTTGTTGAATATGGAGGCTATCATTCTCAATCATATACAGCAGTATCGGGAGTTCCGCAAGGATCAAATTTAGGACCCCTTTTATTTCTTATTTTTATTAACGACTTAACAGCTAATATTAATTCTCACCACCTACTATTTGCTGATGATCTCAAAATTTTCCTAGAGATAAGTTCTATAGAGGATTGTATCTTACTGCAAAATAAAGTTAATAAAATTTCTAGCTGGTGCTCGGTCAATTCTCTAAAGTTAAATATTGGCAAATGTAAGGTTATGTCATATACAAGGAAGGACACTACAGTTACCTTTCAATATAAAATAGATATAACATTTTAGATCGTTGTGCGAATTATAAGGATCTGGGAATTATTTTTGACCCAAAACTTACTTTCAACAATCATATCGATGAATGGTCAAATCGGCATCTAGAGCCTTAGGTTTTTTAGTAAGAAATTGGGGCGGTTTTGTGAATATTGACACCATGAAACTGTTATACATATCATTTATAAGAAGTAAATTGGAGTATGGCTGCATTATTTGGTTTCCCATATATCAAAATTTATTGTCACGCATTGAATCAGTTCAACGCACATGTCTGAAATTTATATTTTTCAAATGTAATGGATCTTATCCTCCCCGAGGTACAGACAACAATATACTGCTTAATATGTTTGACCTTAAATCTCTCAGATTCAGAAGAGATGTTGTCGTTTTATCCTTTCTTTATAAATTAATTAGTCACAATGTTGATTGCTCATTTCTTTTAGGTAAACTAAACCTATCAGTCCCCAGATTAGAATCCAGTCAAAACAACCTCTTTTACTGCGATGCTCCTCGTACAAACCTTATGATAAAGTCACCAATCTTTATTATGTGTAAAACTTTTAACACCATTTCAGCTTTATGTGATGTCAACTATGATAGTTTAGCTAAAATAATTCATATATATGAAGAAAACTGTGCTTATTAAATTAGATTATTTCATGACACTATAATATATTTTATGTATGAGTTTTCTTGTAAACTCTTAATGTAATGTTAATGACTATGTGTATTGCAAATTTGTGCATTTTATATCACAGTATACTTAGTTTTAAGCTTTTCCTGTAATTGGGTGCTTTAACCTGTAGGAAATAAATTACTTTTTTTTTTTTTTTTTTTTTTTTTTTTTCGGTTTCCCGATGCCGGTCAGTCCTCCCGTGGCCTCCGACGCCTCACGGGAGTCGCGCCGGCGCATCAACTACAGCCACTCCCCACATCCCGCAGGGTTAGTGACTGTAGATACCAGAATCGTGTGCCCTAAGCAGACGGAGAGAACCCAGAATGACCGCCTTCTGCATTTGACCTGCCAGCCACTCAGCTGGTTTTTGGCAGGCCGGTATGATCTTCAGTTCCGAGAGCAGCGTAGGCTTTATCCCTCCGAGTACACCGATAATAAGGACGACCATTTTGACCGAGTAGCCTGGGTACAGCACTTGGAGCTCGTACCGGAGATCGCGATATTTGGTCCGTTTCTCCTCCTCCTTCAAGGTGATGTTTTTCTCCGCAGGTGCCGAGAACTCGATGACATACATCACCTTGAGTTGATGGTCGAGGAGGACTATGTCAGGCTTGTTGGCTTGGATTAGCCTGACAGTCGGGAACGAGTAGTTCCAGTAAATCCGGCATTTCTCGTTCTCGACAACGCACTCAATATCTCCGGGGACGTAAGGCAGCACTGGTGTCTGGTCTACCCCGTACGAGTGCCTTAGACGGTAGTATAGCACTCGTAACGCCGCATTATGCCGGTGGATGTAGGCCGAAATCGCATATATAGGGCATGCAGATAGTAAGTGCATGAGCGATTCCGGCGCCTGATGGCAGGTCCTGCAGTTGATATCAGGAACCTCTACACGCCACACGCGGCTACGGTAGACCAAGGTGTTGATAACACCATCTTGACAGGCCATAATGAATCCCTCGGTCTCCGACTTAAGCCCTGCTGACCTTAGAAAGGCGAAGGTCAGCCTGGTCGATAAACCCAGTGTTTCTATGTTCTTATAGAAGACACCATGCTGGGGTTTATCGACGTGCTGCCGAAACAGATTTTCCTGTTCGGCAGCTCTAATTCGGGCTTTCAGACGATTTGGCTGAAGTTCGGTGACTGACTCAACATCAGCACCTCGCCGGCCTCCTCGCCTGATGTCAAATGCGAGACCGAGTTCATCTGCGGCTCTTTTTGCTGCCTTGAACAATCCTGCTCCCACTCCTACAGTTTCGTGATGTTTTACGAACCGCAAGAGGGGATCTGAGCTCCTGAGTATGTTACATGCCATACTCAGTACTACTCTGCCATGCGTACACTCCAAGCTCAAGAGTCCTCGGCCCCCCGTTGACGTGGGAGGTACACACGAGGAACGGACGATCTAGGATGAATACTTTTTATTGATAGATCTTTGCATTTCCTATTGTGATTTAAAAAACATAAAATATATTTTGTTTCAATGGCTATAAATCGTTAATAACAATTCTTTCGAAAATTATGGGACTTTAGTGGTCCATTAGCCTTACTTTTCTTTCAACGATTGTGGTCATTACTTCAGAAAGCCTTTTTGTTTTTGATGCTTTTTGAAAAAAAATATTATAGATTAGTTTTACGCAAGGACACATAAAAAAGAAGTTGATGGACAGACATTCGATCCATCTGAACTGTTTTAAATTTTTTCTCCTTCTCTGTTCGTCTTCTTAAATGTTATATATTTCGTTTGCTTGTAAAACTAGAATAGCAATTTCGGTGCCAAACCATCAAAATTGTTTGTTTTTTGAAATGACATAGTTTTAGAATATAGATCATCTTCCCTTTGCTTTGGTTGGTTATCTTTTCCAGTAGTTTCAAATGATCAATAAATGTTACAAACGATTTTTCAAAATATTTGATTACAGCACACTTCATACAAATTTTGCATAATTATAATTATATGATAGAAAATTTTAGTGAAAAAATGCATACCAGCTAAAGGTGTCTCGTAAAGAGTAAACTAAATAGTATCTTATAACGTGTTCATGTATTTATTACATAAGAGTTTCATGTAGGTCTATATAAACTGATTTAATATTCAGCAAATACAATTCTGCAACACAATTATTTTCAAAAAATTAATTTTAAAAGAGTTAAAATGCCTAACTATTAAGTAAATATCTCGGTTATTAAGTTTTCAAATAATCCGGTTTAAGAATCATCGTAATTTGAAAAATATTGTGCACAATTTATAAAGAATTTTTTTTTTTCATAAATACAATAGTTTGGGAGATATGATCGTGGAATATGAAAAGTACAGGAAAAATAAATAATTTTCAGCCGTAGGCGAACGGAGAAAATAAGGATTTTTGTTTTTTTACTTCCATATAACCTATGCGAAAGTATGTTTCTTTACTTATTTTAAAAATAGAAGTTCTACACAGAATTTTTTGGGTTTTGGGGAAAATATGCTTCATGATTAGCTCTATCACGTGATGTGATTAGTTAGAAGTATGAACGTCACTTTATTTCTTGAGATTGTTTATATAGTGTGGAACAGCCAAATGGAATAAATTCAGTATCTCAATCATTGTGCATATTTATAAAAAATCCCGAAACACGTCGATTTTGGATTCGAAAATGACATCCTGCAACGGAAAAATTTCATCCCCAAATTTAACCCCCTTCGAGTGGCAGTTACAACCCTAAATTTTTAAATAGGAAGTAGGGGGATTGTGATACCTCATTTGAAAGACTTTTTCATTCTCTATTCAAAAATACTATGGTTTTAATATTTATTGCAAAAATTAATAGTCTGCTTGATGAAATTTGGTACAACAAACGAAAAACATAAAAACTTACAGGTTTTTGTTCTTGCAGGAGAGCAAAAACAATTTGTGTTCTTTTACAACATTAGCAACTAAATAGAAGACATAAAAACTTATCAAAATTCTTCATATCTGGCATTGCAAGTTTTATTGGAAACGCCGTGGTTATTTGCTATTTGATTGACAGCAATAAATAGTTCTCAGTGTTTTGCGTATTGTTTGAGTTTTGCTAAATGAAATTCCTAAACATGGTTTATTTAACAGAATTGGCAGATAAAAAAAACTTTCAATACAATGAGTAACGATACCAAATTAGGTATACTGCTGAGTTTGAAGAAAACCCACATAGTTCAAGTCGACAAGTAGCTTCAGCATTCAATGTTTCCCATTCCTCGATTATTTGCCTATTAAAGGAAAATAAAATGCATCTCTATAAACTGACCCCAACTCAGGAGCTTAGTGAAGACGATTTTGATAGAAGAACGTATTTTTCTGAACAAATGAAGCAAAGGTTAGATTAATAATGTTATCCAAATAGAAAATGTTTTGTTTTCTGATGAGTCCACTTTTACTCTTCACGGCCATGTTAATTGTCAAAACTGTCGCTACTGGGCTAATGAAAATCCTCACTGGATGAGAGAATTACATACGTAAAATCCTGAAAAGGTTAATGTTTGAGCGGAGATAATTGAAGACCATGTCATTGGTTCCTTTTTCATTGATGGCAATTTGAATGGAGATAATTATTTAGCTCTGCTCCAAAATAATGTCGTACCAACTTTGGCAAACTTATATCCTGCTCAAGCAAACCCACAAGTTCCAGCCGATGTAATATGGTTCCAGCAGGATGGAGCACCACCACATTACTGAATTAATCTCCGGCAATACCCCGACGTAACATTTCCAAATCGATGGATAAGGAGGCGAGGATCGCTAAAATGGCCAGCACGTTCTCCTGATCTTACACCCTTAGATTTCTTTCTATGGAGATATGTAAAAAGTATGGTATACAAAACTAAGCGATGCGATATAGCTGACTTGAGAAGAAAAATAACGGTTGCGGTAAGGTCGGTCACGTTTCAGATGTTGGAAAACGTTAGAAGACTTTTTTATTTAAGATTAGGATGCTGCCAAGACGTTCAAGGAACTCATTTTGAACATCTACGTTGAAATTAATTTTTTTTTAGTTTGTTGTAGCGAATTCCGTCAAGCATATGAGTTTATTTTTTTACTATTAATTATTGTAATAAATATTAAAACCATAGCATTATTGAATAGAGAATGAAAAGACCTCTCAAAGCAGGTATGTAGGGGCTTCTGATACCTTCCCATTTAAAAATTTAGATTTGCAACTGCCACTCGAAAGGGGTTAAATTTAGGGATGAAATTTTTACGTTGCAGGATGTCATTTTCGAATCAAAAATCGACGTGTCGCGGGATTTTTTATAAATATGCATGATAATTTAAATACTGAATTTATTCCATTTGGCTGTTCCACACTGTATAAATATTATTCGTTTTAGAAACATAAAACAGATTTGCAGGACAGTTCTTAAAGCTATAGTCAATACAACAAAAAGTCTGCTCTGGACATAAAAAATGTTAAGAAAGTATATTACGAAAATAAATATTATGTTTTAGTAAATAATATAATTAGTTTTAAAAATTACAAAAAAATAATAGAAGGTATAGCAAATAAAAAAATTAAAAGGGACAAACATCGATCTGTGTTATTAAAAAATATACAATTCGTAAAAAAAAATTCTATTTTCTTAATTTTAATAAATATGTTTATGAAATACTGATTAAAATTTGTTGTCTCCCTTGATAAGGAAGAAAATGAATATTAGCAAGAACGGCCCTGAATACTCAGTAAGTTTACGTCTTGTTAATTAAAAATTTCAATATAGATGTAACCAAGTATAACCTCTAACCCGTATTTAAAGAACAAAAAACATATATGTAGCAATATAAGTTCAACAAGTTTAGTGAGAAGCACGAACTTTATTAGGTAAGTTATAAATAATTTTACAATAAAAGAAACGTTAATTTTAATATAACTGATTTAATGTAAATATTAATTTGTGTTTATTTACTACAAATTAAATTTGTTTAGTTATTTTAGTCTCAAATTATTAGATAAAATATCACACCATACAGGATGTTCGATATTATACGCCACACATTCAGAAGCTGATTCTACTCTGAATTATTAAACTCCACCAGATAACACAACCTCCTGTGTCTCTAGAGTAATCTCGTACGGGAAAGGTACACATTTTGAAGACAATGGACACACACCGAATATCCAAGTATACTGAATTTCAGCATATAAATAAATTCCAGCTCGTCGACCAGGAATCGAACCTGGGACCTCAGGATGAGACGCATGTGTATTTTCTACTCCACTCCATTCAACAGCTCCTGAATTTGTGGCATGTACTTTCTACCACATTGTATGTTACATGAACATTTTTCAATTAATTATTATTTCTTATAATTTAGTATTAATTATCACAGCATAAATTTAACGAACCGCTGTTAGAGCCTATAATATATTTCGATTTTAGGGGAAAAATGAAATTCTGGAGTATAATTTTTATGGAAATTCTTATAAACAGTGTATTTGGGACAGTAGAAGAAGAATGGACACGATTTAAGGTATGCCATTGATAGACTTTGAAAGGACATTAAATAATGTGGTTAAACAGTAAATCTGAAAACTTTTGCGCAACAGACGGATTTTTGTTAATTTCATTGAGGTCGCTGATTTCGAAGCTACCTGTTGCCCAGCTCAATATTTTCAAACAAGCCCAAAAAATTCAAATGGCGGTAAGTTTCTGCACTTTTTGTAAATAGAATGGTCGTAGCTCGACAGATACGGAAAAAATACAAGCGGTCAAATTAGTAAAGTATAAAAAAATACATGAATTGTATTAACCTAAACAATTTTAGAACTCATAAGGGAAAAAAGTGACATTCTCTTGAATTGCTGATTAATTTTCCATTCACATTCTTAATACTCTAGATTTTTGCACTTTTTAAAGGAAGAGCATCGCATTCATATTATTATTTAATACATTGTAACCAATGGCGTCCTATTTTTTTTATCAAGTTTGTGGAATTTTGTTAAACATTGTATACCGAGGATATATATTTTCATATGTTATATAACAAATTGTTCAATTAAACATGAACTGTAGACTAATCTGACTACTCAGGGGCGGGAGAAGTGGAATTAAATATTAATTAAATTGATATATTTAAGGTATAGTCTGCGAAACCTATATTGTGACGGGACGTGCGAAGCAAGATGCGATATGTGGACGGGAAATGAATAACATGGCATCTTCCGTCTTTTACACAGTTGACATTAAAGCGAGAACGATGATTGTTGTTTTTGCTGGTACGCGACCGAGGCGGAGTTTAGCTTACATACTGGGATACTTCAGAACCGCACTTAATTTTGTTACCGAATCATTCTAACAGTGCTGATATATTGTAATCATAATATTATAAGATAAATAATAATTATTTAATATCTGTTTATTTGCTGGCGTGTTTTTGAAAATATTTTAAGAAGGTTATTGTGTTGAGGTGAGTTGTGTAATAGTGTAATATGAGTAATAATTATTTTATATCTGTTAATTTGCTGGTGTGTTTTTGAAAATAATTTAAGAAGGTTATCGTGTTGCAGTGAGTTGTGCAATGGTGTAATATAAGTAATAATTATTTTATATCTGTTTATTTGCTGGTGTTGTTGAAAATAATTTTAGAAGGTATTTGATGTGAAAGGCCTCTACGTCTGCATCTTATTGTGTTTATGAAAATAAAAGTGATAATGATTAGAGTGATAGAGAAAATCAAGGGTCCTTTTTCATACAATTGTTGGATTGTTGCTGGCTACACTGAGCACAAAAATCTACATTGAAAAAGTAAACGAGCGAACAATACAGTTAAATCCGGCTCTGAGTTCCGTAGCGTCTTACCGCGGACATCCCGTCACAATATCTGTTTCGCAAACTATATGAATATTTTCTACAACATTGTAGAAAATGCTGCACTGTTGTATAAAATATTGAAATTTAGCGCAGAAAGTACATATTTGACATTCGTGCATAGTACCTATACAACCAGTCCAACAAATATGTACTATTTTCACTAATATTCCCCACCAATTCTTTCCATTGGCATACCAAATGTCTTTTATGACTATATGATTTTATCACATCATTATATTGTACTGGGTCCTAATAATATGGGTAGTCTACTATGGCGAACCTTGACTTTTAAGCCAATTCACAATCAGCTAGCGACTGTAGCCTACAGCGGTACAACTGATTACGAATTGGCTTAATTCTGGACACCACCAAAAATTTTGGCTGGATAAAAGTCATTTGAAATAATCTTATTTATTTTTTACAGGTTTTATGTTTTAGAAGAAACTATTAGTTTCAGTGTAGTGTGATATATTAAGTGCATTTGACACCAAGCACACTGTTGTGTGATAGCGTAAGGTATATTTTATTTGGCAAGAAAAAAAATGGAATAATTACCTCCAACGTCAAACTCGCTTCGGTATTACATTTTACGTGCTCACTATCAAACTTTTCTATAGAAGAACGCCAATGTTAACGACCTAATCTTGCCCAATCTAGAAAAAAGTGGTTGGCAAATCACTAACGATATGTTATTCCCAATTCAACGCGCTATGGAAGCTGCTCCTAAACCGTGTTTGGACTTTGTTACATGTGCATTCAAATTGAAATTGGAGCGAAATTGCATACGAATATGCTCTTGAGCTGCAAAATGTCCAAATATTTCATTAAATATGTCATCTATATCAGCACTTTATAAACGCTTTTTTTGGGTCAAAAACACTCTTTACCAAATTTTATATGTTTACTATTTATTACAGTTTACTTTCTACTGTCCGCATCTAAAAAGAAAAAAAAACGAGCGCTACTGAATACACTTTTTTTTAAATTACAATTTTTACATATTTCTTTAAGCCACCTAAAATCAAGATTTTTGAGTAAATAAGTGTAGGAAATTATCGCAAAGGTCGAAAACATTTCACTTTTCCTTCCTTGAAGCACGCATGTAGTTGATACAATTTTCTTGTGAGTATACTTATATCTATATTTTTTATGGCCTACAAATTTGCTCATTTGTATTTTTTGCCAAAATTACATTAATTTGATAAAATACTATTTTTGAGAACGCCATTGATTATATACTTCTAATGTATAATATAAACGTAAATTTTGATGGAACTACTTCAAAACGTGCCAAAATCTAAAGGTTTAACAAAGGAAATAGGTAATTATACGGTATATTAAAAGAATGTCACTTTTGCACTCCTATGAGTAGTACAATTTTTTGAATACTTTTCGATGTATTTTTTGTGCCCTACAATTTTGCTCTCCTGTGTTTCCCCCAAATTTGTTATATTTTTCGGGTTACGAGCATTTTTCTTGAAAAAAGTGCAAAATTTGGCCGCCATTTTGAATTTTTTGGGTTTATTTGAAAAAATTTAGGTGAGCAACAGGCAGATTCGGATTCAGCGATCTCAAATTAACAAATAATTACCTTTTTGCCCAAAAGTCTCCAAATTTGCTATTAGACTTGATTTTAAGAAGACTTTTTAGAAAATTTACCCTGTCTATAAATAAAATAAAGGTTTAATGGCGAATACGACCTATATCAATTGTTAAAATTTGAAAAAGACAAATCTTTATTATAGTCATATAGGGTCTTCCAAAATTCACTCCCTAAGGGGTATGTAGATACAATGACCAAAAATAAATTGATTTTTAGAACACGATTCTTAACCGAGTTACAATATTTCAAATTTAAGAGAAAAACTGAATGTTTCATTTGAATTACAGAAATCTTCTTAATGTAAAAGTACTAATTATAAAATTTTAAATAACACCCACTTAAAATAATAAGAAATATAGAAATAAAATATAAACAAATATTTTCCAGTTAGAACACAAGAAATCATACCAAAGTTCAAAAGAAGACCAAGAACTATTCACCATTTTTAAAAACAACTTAATGGAAATAAGAAAACACAACGAAAACTACCAAATGGGTTTAGTAACGTATAAAAAAGAAATAAATAAATATGGTGACTTAACTCCAGAAGAATTCCTAGATTTATACAAATTAGTTTCTCGAAGCCCAAAATTATACAATGTTACTATGCCAAATAATAATATAATATCCTTACATGATAAAGACGACAAAGATTCAGAAACTTTAGACTGGAGGGAAAAAGGAGCTGTTACTCCAGTGAAAGATCAAGGAACTTGCGGAGCTTGTTGGATTTTTAGTGCGGTAAGTTTTGTTGGTATTTTTATGTAACAGTAAATAAATGTAAATATCAA
The DNA here is from genome assembly GCA_029963845.1 of Rhamnusium bicolor. Lineage (NCBI taxonomy): Eukaryota > Metazoa > Arthropoda > Insecta > Coleoptera > Cerambycidae > Rhamnusium > Rhamnusium bicolor. Next base: position 415,978 of record JANEYF010002546.1, on the reverse strand, counting down.
TGATTTAAATTTATAATTACGAACCTATCTATGAGCACCTCTTTCCAAAATGTACCTCATTAAAATGTTAAGCATCAGGAACGAAATTAAGCGGAAACACTGGATATTGAAGACCAACAATTGGTGACAAATCTTAGAGAAATGAATTGTACTAACAGAAGTAAACATGAAAATAGCAATATACTCGAAACAGAAATATAATAAATATAGTTTAAAAAAACTAAAAAACACGCTTTTAAAGCACATCAAACTAAAAAGTGAAAAATAATTATTAATATAAACTGAAAACAATAATGAACGAAAAATACTAGTATTATTGTGAAAAAGCGTGGGTTGCTCGATATACGAAAAATATGACACAAAGCGCCCCACGCTTTTTTTCACAATAATACTAGTATTTTTCGTTCATTATTGTTTTCAGTTTATATTAATAATTATTTTTCACTTTTTAGTTCGATGTGCTTTAAAAGCGTGTTTTTTAGTTTTTTTAAACTATATTTATTTTTCACTTTTTAGTTTGATGTGCTATGAAAGCGTGTTTTTTAGTTTTTTTAAACTATATTTATATTGCTTATTGATGAATATTACGATCCAACAGATACTTCTGAAAAAAAATTATTTTTTTTGGGATTTGAACTCACGCCCGAGGAGTCCGTCGTTTCGCGTCGACTAAGACTTGCGCCTTAGCCCGCTCGGCCAACGAACGAACTGAGAATCACGGTATGTACTAACAGTAATAAGCCACTTGCTCTCACGCAGAGGATACGTGAGGAAATTAATTATTTAATTATGGCGATCCTGATCAGGATAATGATATAAACTTATCAAATTATTGTATTGTTACCGGTTCTTCTTAAGTGTACAAAGTTTCAATTAAATCTGTCCGTTTAAAGTGGGTCAAAATAAAAGTGTGTTGAAAATAAATCACATTTACAGAAAACAAACAAAAATAATAACAATGATAATAACTGGATAAAATATTTTATTGGCTATATAACATACTTTTATAATTTTTCATCCATAATTTAAAAGATGATGAATTAAAAAGAACATTTCAATTATAAAAAGTGCTTGAACCTCAGTTTTTCAATATTTCAATATTTCACTCCTAAATCTTTTAAAATATTTTTACTCCATTTTCTCTCTTTTACTCTATTTTATTGGTACAGATAAATACTGTTTCAGATTGGGGTTTTGGAAGGATTTTACTTTAGAACCCACAATAAGTTAGTCTCCCTTAGTGAACAAAATATGGTTGACTGCATATCTAGCTACACTTGTGTCGGCGGTTGGCCCCCTCTTGCATTATACTATGTACAATATAAAGGTATTAGTGCCGAAGATAATTATTATCCATATGAGGCAAAACATGTAAAATGTCGATACGCAAAATCCAATAACGTCAACATTACATTTACTCACGTGGCACAAGTTAACAACAGCGAAAATGAACTTAAAGCAGCTCTCACTCGATTTGGACCGATTGTAATATCTATTTGTGCAACAAGCACATGGAGGTTTTATAAGAGTGGTGTGTGGTACGAAAAAGAATGTTGCGAACCTGTAAACCACTCGGTATTGTTGGTAGGATATGGTACAGAAAATGGAAATGATTACTGGTTGGTAAAAAATTCAATGGGGCCAGACTGGGGAGAATATGGATATATGAAAATTGCACGTAATAAGCACCATAACTACTGTGGTTTGACATCATACGCATATTATATTTATTAAGTAATTTATATGTTAAAAGGATTCTAGTTCTTTGCCTTCCCATTACTTTTACTATTAGATGAACCTCAGATCCGACTTTCTCTATAATATATCCTCCTCCTCCTCCTCTTCCTTCATCTCCTTCCATTTCGCCTACTACTTCTCTTCTTAGATAAATATCAAGTATATTAAAAATAGTGATTTGAAAATTGTTTTTAGCTTTCGTTATTTTTTTTACCGTAATTAAAGAAATAGGGTGTCGGAAGAAAATTTCAAAGCGATTATTTAAATATACAGAAGGGAACTCTTCTAGGGTGTTATGCAAAATACATCAAATTACTTCAAACTATTTTTCTTCGTACCCCTTCCTCGATTTAAAATAAATATTTGAGAAATTTTGTCATAACCTTCGAATGTTTCTAACATAAGTTTGGTAAGTTTTTAATTTTTCATGTTTTATGAGTGACTTTTCAAAAATATAATGTGTATGTTTTTCATGATTTTCCATCAGGATATATAATAATTGTATTTATATACAAATACAAAATAGTACAATAGAAATATAAAATAAAATGTGTAAAAGATGAACGTGGCTTTATTATAAGTAGAAGAGGAGAGTTTTATATTAAAGCTTATTTATTCTTGCAAAAAAGAGGAAATAATATTCGAATTAAATAGATCGTGTTGTAATAAATGAAGATGATGCTTTAGACCAGTTGGAAGAATTTCAAAAATATAAGTAAAGATAAAGACAGAAAGAATTATTGCCATATTCCTTTTAATTAAATATTTGGTCACGAAAAAGCAAATAGTAGTGGACCACATTAGTTGTGACGTCATATAATTAATGATAACTATGCAACTAACATGAAAGGTTCATAGCACACTGGTTGCCTATATGTAATATTGGAACTTGACCCTTATGCTCATGAACATAAAGGCGATATATTTGACAGTTAGAACACAGCACAGAATTTAATTTTTTTTCTTGAAAGAAATATTATGAACAAAATATGTTAGAATATATACAAGAATAGCACATTACAGTAACTTTGATTTTATTTTTATTATTATTAACAACATTTCTATAGTGCACTGTATATATGTTTTAGGTCGAATTGTATAATATAAGTAATTTACTATGTAGATAAAATTTCAAAATAAAAAGAGGGAGCATTTATTAGTGGTAAAGTTTTTGTATATTTGACAAAAAAAAAGAAATAATATTTTTCTTTTCAAGTCAGTGATTCGTTTTTTTTTATTAACTTTTTAAATACATTTTTAATTAAATATTTCTTGGAGCTAGTTAATTAAGTATTTCTCGTATTCCTTTTTTCTCTATCTTTCTTTTAAAGATAGCAATTAATTGTAATATTAAAATAATAACCTAATTAAACATATAATATACATAATATAGAACACTACAGATAATTTTATATATACACATACTTCTTATTATTTATGTTACATTTTACTTTTACATTATGTTATAATTATTTATTTCAAGTTTCAATCCTAAAAAATTTATATAAATGTCCTTTGAATCAATTAAAATTGGTAATATTAATATTAGATCCATCCTACCGTCAATACATGATATAAGATGTGTAGTATTAGAAAATTAATTCGATGTTTCTAGCATTACTGGAACCTGGCTCCATAAAGATATACCAAATGATATGGTCAATATTGGTGGCTATAAACTATACAGAAGAGATCATGGTAGGGGTGGTGGCGTATGTATGTTTAGCAAGAACTCATTTACAACTTCATTAATTTCTTTGAATGATAATGCAGTTGAACAACTTTGGATTAATTTAAAAAACAAAAATGGAAATATCGCTATTGGTGTTATATATATATATATATATATATATATATATATATATATATATATATATATATATATATATATATATATATATATATATATATATATATATATACATAGGCCACCATCCAGCTTATTTGAAAATTATTTTAAGCAGCGGCAACAAAAAGTATGTATAGACCATAACATTTCAGATTATCTGGTCTTGAGGTCAGGTGTGCCGCAGGGTTCTATTTTGGGATCACTACTTTTTACCCTATATACCAGTCAATTCATTTCATGTTTAAAACGCTGTCAAATTCATTTATATGCAGACGACACTCAACTCTATTATTCATTTGATGCGTCTGATGTCCATGGTGCTTGTTCTCGTATTAATGAAGATCTAATTTCATTTCTAAAGTCAGCAGAAGATCACTGTCTCATGATTAATGCCAGTATATCAAATGCTCTACTTTTTGGTCCTAAACAATTACGTAATTTTATTAAAAACCGAGTTCAAATAAATAATAATCAAGAAAGTCTTGAAGTAGTTGATTATGCTAAAATTTAGGCGTTATTATTGACTGTGACCTTAGATTTGAAAAACATATAAATAAGCTTACTCAAAAGGCTTACAATGCCTTTAAACTAATATACGGGAACAGGCACTTTTTATCTCAGAAAATAAAAGTTATGTTATGTGAAAGTTTAGTATTGCCTTTATTGGATTTTACCGACTGTCTATAGGGCCCTAATTTAACCACATTATATAAAAATAAAGTACAAAATATTCAAAATTCATGTCTTAGATTAATTTATGGTATACGCAGACGGGAGAGAATATCATATATATTAAAAGATACAGGATGGTTAAACTTGGAAAACCGTAGATTCCTTCATTCGGCATGTTTATATCATAAAATTTTAATAAAAAAATCTCCTTAATATTTGTATAATAAAATAAAATTTCGGATGGATGTACATACCCTTAATTTAAGATTCAAATGCCTTTTAATTCCACCACTTCATAAAACACAACACTTCAAACGTTCTTTTAGGTATCAGATTTACAAAGTCTATAACTCTTTACTCAGAAACTTGAAAGGAATGAATATAAAATGTTTCAGGAATAATTTAAAAATGTTAATTTATAATGAAGAGATCAAATAGTACTTATTAGCCCCTACTATTAATCTAATGTTATTTTTAGTCTTTAGTAAAAAAAAGTTTGAACTTGGTGCTAGGTGCACCAAATTCAAATTCAAGTGGAAGAGCAGCTCGATATTGTGCCGACTCTATGCTGAACTTCGCCTATTATACCATTAATATACAGTTTTAACATTTTTTTTTACTCAGATTGTTAATCTTAATATGGGAAATAAAAACGTTATTGTTATTATTATTTTTTTTTCGGAATATCCGATGCCGGTCAGTCCTCCCGCGGCCTCCGACGCCTCACGGGAGTCGCGCCGGCGAATTAACTACAGCCACTCCCCACATCCCGTAGGGTTAGTGACTGTAGATACCAGAATCATGTGCCCTAAGCAGACGGAGAGAACCCAGAATGACCGCCTTAATCATTTGGCTTGTCAGCCACTCGGCTGATTTTTGGCACCGGTATGATCTTCAGTTCCGAGAGCAGCGTAGGCTTTATCCCTCCGAGTACACCGATTATAAGAACGACCATTTTCACCGAGTAACCTGGGTACAGCACTTGAAGCTCGTACCGGAGATCGCGATATTTGGTCCGTTTCTTCTCCTCCTTCAAGACGCAATTATTATTATTATTATTTTTTTTTTTTTTTTTCGGTTGCCCGACGCTGGACAGTCCTCCCGTGGCCTCCGACGCCTCACGGGAGTCGCGCCAGCACATTAACCTCAGCCACTCCCCACATCCCGCAGGGTTAGTGACTGTAGGCTCCGGAATCGTGTGCCCTAAGCAGACGGAGAGAACCCAGAATGACCGCCTTCTGCATTTGGCCTGCCAGCCACTCGGCTGATTTTTGGCAGGCCGGTATGATCTTTAGTTCCGAAAGTAGCGTAGGCTTTATCCCTCCGAGTACACCGATTATAAGGACGACCATTTTTACCGAGTAGCCTGGGTACAGCACTTGGAGCTCGTACCGGAGATCGCGATATTTGGTCCGTTTCTCCTCCTCCTTCAAGGTGATGTTTTTCTCTGCAGGTGGCGAGAACTCGATGACATACATCACCTTGAGTTGATGGTCGAGGAGGACTATGTCAGGCTTGTTGGCTTGGATAAGCCTGACAGTCGGGAACGAGTAGTTCCAGTAAATCCGGCATTTCTCGTTCTCGACAACGGACTCAATATCTCCGGGGACGTAAGGCAGCACTGGTGTCTGGTCTACCCCGTACGAGTGCCTTAGATGGTAGTATAGCACTCGTAACGCCGCATTATGCCGGTGGATGTAGGCCGAAATCGCATATATAGGGCATGCAGATAGTAAGTGCATGAGCGATTCCGGCGCCTGATGGCAGGTCCTGCAGTTGATATCAGGAACCTCTACACGCCACACGCGGCTACGGTAGACCAAGGTGTTGATAACACCATCTTGACAGGCCATAATGAATCCCTCGGTCTCCGACTTAAGCCCTGCTGACCTTAGAAAGGCGAAGGTCAGCCTGGTCGATAAACCCAGTGTTTCTATGTTCTTATAGAAGACACCATGCTGGGGTTTATCGACGTGCTGCCGAAACAGATTTTCCTGTTCGGCAGCTCTGATTCGGGCTTTCAGACGATTTGGCTGAAGTTCGGTGACTGACTCAACATCAGCACCTCGCCGGCCTCCTCGCCTGATGTCAAATGCGAGACCGAGTTCATCTGCGGCTCTTTTTGCTGCCTTGAACAATCCTGCTCCCACTCCTACAGTTTCGTGATGTTTTACGAACCGCAGGAGGGGATCTGAGCTCCTGAGTATGTTACATGCCATACTCAGTACTACTCTGCCATGCGTACACTCCAGGCTCAAGAGTCCTCGGCCCCCCGATGACGCGGGAGGTACACACGAGGAACGGACGATCTAGGATGAATACTTCTGTGAATATTCATCATCTTGCGGGTATCTCTGTCTAATTGGCGCAGCTCATCTACCCTCCACTTTACTACTCCAAAGGAATAGAGCAGAATCGGAACGGCAAGCATATTAGTTGCAGACACCTTGTTCTTCCCCGAAAGTTCGGAAGACCAAATCTTTCGGAGGCGGTGTCTGTACTTGCCGCGGAGAGAATCCTTTATTTGTGATACATCCTGGATGTGCCTTTGTTGCACACCCAGGTATGTATAGGTCTCTCCGGCATCCAGATGTCTTAGGATGCTTCCGTCCGCGAGCTGCGCATCTTCAGGGAATTCCCCGCATCGTCCTCTCTTGAGGTGGACGACTGCACATTTGTCCAACCCGAACTCCATACCAATTGCCCGCGTATATTCTTCGACCACCCTAAGAGCGTTTTGTAGTTCACGCTCTCCGGAGGCATAAAGTTTAAGGTCATCCATATAAAATAGATGGGTGACCTTATGCCTCCGGTCGCTGGGTGGCCCACATTGATATCCGCGGGTTTGGCGGAGCCCAACAGACAACGGCAGCAGTGAGATGCAGAAGAGGAGAGGATTCAGGGAGTCACCCTGGAAAACTCCTCTCCTAAATGCCACCTGCTCTGTCGTGACCCGCTGCGCACCTGATATTATGGTGAAGCGGGTCTTCCAGAGCGGCAGCAGCTGTTCTATGCATCTCACTAGTGGTGCTGGTACCGCAAGACATTCGAGCAAGTACAACAATAGCTGGTGCGATGTTGTATCAAATGCCTTGCGGTAATCAATCCAGGCCATCGATAGATTCCGCTTGTATTGCACAGAATCCTGTGTAATACAGCGGTCTATCAGCAGGCTGTCCTTGCAACCTGCCATGCCCTTCTTGGCACCACGCTGTTCGTGTATCTGCTGGAAGACCGGATCAACAGACCTCAGTGTCCTAGCATACAAGATACGTGTAAATATCTTGTAGCAGGAGTTGAGGCAAGTGATCGGCCTATAATTCCTCGGGTCGGAAAGATCCCCCTTTTTGGGGATAAGCACAGTGCGTCCCTCGACGAACCAGTCCGGAATCTGCTGCCCCTCGTTCAACCATGAGTTGAAATCTCGCGCCAGACGGCGGTGAGTGGAAGGAAATTTCTTCCACCACCAGTTGTTAATGCCGTCTGGGCCTGGGGCAGCGAAGTTCTTGGTACCAATAAGTGCTTGTTGAACTTCCTCCGTACTGATTGCCGGGCACACTTCTTCTGGCTCTTGACGATGTCTGTGGCACAGAGCCTCGAAGTGTGCAATTGATGGAGTGTCGCTATTGAATGGATGCGTCGTTTCGTAGATTCCCTTCCAGAAGGTTTCGACACCTTCTACAGTCGGCGGATTGTCGACAACACGCTGTGGCTCTTGAAAGAGGCGAGAAGGATTCGTACGGAACAAATTGTTTTGTTCCATACTCCTCACTCGCCTCTTTAATGTTTTCTTTATCGCCATGAGCGCTCGGATCCTATCTAGACAGTGCTGCTTGATGGTAAGCATCACTGTCAGATTTAGAGTATGGTGTTGACGTCTTAATCCGGCTGCTATGCGCCGGATTCTGGGAGTAAAAACTCTACCAGACGTCTTATATTCCACCACACTCTGGATCCGAGAAGCGTGTTGTCTTTTTTTTTTTTTTTTTTTTTTTTTTTTTTTTTTTTTCGGTTTCCCGATGCCGGTCAGTCCTCCCGTGGCCTCCGACGCCTCACGGGAGTCGCGCCGGCGCATCAACTACAGCCACTCCCCACATCCCGCAGGGTTAGTGACTGTAGATACCAGAATCGTGTGCCCTAAGCAGACGGAGAGAACCTAGAATGACCGCCTTCTGCATTTGACCTGCCAGCCACTCGGCTGGTTTTTGGCAGGCCGGTATGATCTTCAGTTCCGAGAGCAGCGTAGGCTTTATCCCTCCGAGTACACCGATAATAAGGACGACCATTTTGACCGAGTAGCCTGGGTACAGCACTTGGAGCTCGTACCGGAGATCGCGATATTTGGTCCGTTTCTCCTCCTCCTTCAAGGTGATGTTTTTCTCCGCAGGTGCCGAGAACTCGATAACATACATCACCTTGAGTTGATGGTCGAGGAGGACTATGTCAGGCTTGTTGGCTTGGATTAGCCTGACAGTCGGGAACGAGTAGTTCCAGTAAATCCGGCATTTCTCGTTCTCGACAACGGACTCAATATCTCCGGGGACGTAAGGCAGCACTGGTGTCTGGTCTACCCCGTACGAGTGCCTTAGATGGTAGTATAGCACTCGTAAAGCCGCGTTATGTCGGTGGATGTAGGCCGAAATCGCATATATAGGGCATGCAGAAAGTAAGTGCATGAGCGATTCCGGCGCCTGATGGCAGGTCCTGCAGTTGATATCAGGAACCTCTACACGCCACACGCGGCTACGGTAGACCAAGGTGTTGATAACACCATCTTGACAGGCCATAATGAATCCCTCGGTCTCCGACTTAAGCCCTGCTGACCTTAGAAAGGCGAAGGTCAGCCTGGTCGATAAACCCAGTGTTTCTATGTTCTTATAGAAGACTCCATGCTGGGGTTTATCGACATGCTGCCGAAACAGATTTTCCTGTTCGGCAGCTCTAATTCGGGCTTTCAGACGATTTGGCTGAAGTTCGGTGACTGACTCAACATCAGCACCTCGCCGGCCTCCTCGCCTGATGTCAAATGCGAGACCGAGTTCATCTGCGGCTTTTTTTGCTGCCTTGAACAATCCTGCTCCCACTCCTACAGTTTCATGATGTTTTACGAACCGCAAGAGGGGATCTGAGCTCCTGAGTATGTTACATGCCATACTCAGTACTACTCTGCCATGCGTACACTCCAGGCTCAAGAGTCCTCGGCCCCCCCGTTGACGTGGGAGGTACACACGAGGAACGGACGATCTAGGATGAATACTTCTGTGAATATTCATCATCTTGCGGGTATCTCTGTCTAATTGACGCAGCTCATCTACCCTCCACTTTACTACTCCGAAGGAGTAGAGCAGAATCGGAACGGCAAGCATATTAGTTGCAGACACCTTGTTCTTCCCCGAAAGTTCGGAAGACCAAATCTTTCGGAGGCGGTGTCTGTACTTGCCGCGGAGAGAATCTTTTATTTGTGATACATCCTGGATGTGCCTTTGTTGCACACCCAGATATGTATAGGTCTCTCCGGCATCCAGATGTCTTAGGATGCTTCCGTCTGCGAGCTGCGCATCTTCAGAAAATTCCCCGCATCGTCCTCTCTTGAGGTGGACGACTGCACATTTGTCCAACCCGAACTCCATACCAATTGCCCGCGTATATTCTTCGACCACCCTAAGAGCGTTTTGTAGTTCGCGCTCTCCGGAGGCATAAAGTTTAAGGTCATCCATATAAAATAGATGGGTGACCTTATGCCTCCGGTCGCTGGGTGGCCCACATTGATATCCGCGGGTTTGGCGGAGCCCAACAGACAACGGCAGCAGTGAGATGCAGAAGAGGAGAGGACTCAGGGAGTCACCCTGGAAAACTCCTCTCCTAAATGCCACCTGCTCTGTCGTAACCCGCTGTGTACCTGATGTTATGGTGAAGCGGGTCTTCCAGAGCGGCAGCAGCTGTTCTATGCATCTCACTAGTGGTGCTGGTACCGCAAGGCATTCGAGCAAGTACAACAATAGCTCATGTGATGTTGTATCAAATGCCTTGCGGTAATCAATCCAGGCCATCGATAGATTCCGCTTGTATTGCACAGAATCCTGTGTAATACAGCGGTCTATCAGCAGGCTGTCCTTGCAACCTGCCATGCCCTTCTTGGAACCACGCTGTTCGTGTATCTGCTGGAAGACCGGATCAACAGACCTCAGCGTCCTAGCATACAAGATACGTGTAAATATCTTGTAGCAGGAGCTAAGGCAAGTGATCGGCCTATAATTCCTCGGGTCGGAAAGATCCCCCTTTTTGGGGATAAGCACAGTACGTCCCTCGACAAACCAGTCCGGAATCTGCTGCCCCTCGTTCAACCATAAGTTGAAAACTCGCGCCAGACGGCGGTGAGTGGAAGGAAATTTCTTCCACCACCAGTTGTTAATGCCGTCTGGGCCCGGGGCAGCGAAGTTCTTGGCACCAACAAGCGCTTGTTGGACTTCCTCCGTACTGATTGCCGGGCACACTTCTTCTGGCTCTTCAAGATGTCTGTGGCACAGAGCCTCGAAGTGTGCTATTGCTGGAGTGTCGCTATTGAATGGACGCGTCGCTTCGTAGGTTCCCTTCCAGAAGGTTTCGACATCTTCTACAGTCGGCGGATTCTCGACAACACGCTGTGGCTCTTGAAAGAGGCGGGAAGGATTCGTACGGAACAAAGTGTTTTGTTCCATACTCCTGACCCGCCTCTTCAATGTTTTCTTTATCGCCATGAGCGCTCGGATCCTATCTAGACAGTGCTGCTTGATGGTAAGCATCACTGTCAGATTTAGAGTATGGTGTTGACGTCTTAATCCGGCTGCTATGCGCCGGATTCTGGGAGTAAAGACTCTACCAGTCGTCTTATATTCCACCACACTCTGGATCCGAGAAGCGTGTTGTCTGGCCGACTGTATTTTGCCCTCAATTTTTTGTACACGCCGCTTGGCTTTCTCGACCCCGTGATTGGTTGACCTCTCACGGGGGACGAGTTGCTTCGCGGCGTTGTACACGGCACAGTTGATTTGCCAGATGTCTACATCCTCCGGAATTTCCTCATCGATGACCGCGTCCATTCTAGCCAGGTCTTGTGGCTTTAGGTTAGCCCTGGTGTTAAGGCTAACCCTCGTCCTTAAGTCTACGTCGGTGAACTCTAAAGGATGTTCCCCATCAGCTGGTAATTGCCGCGGTGGGACTGCGGCTGGCAGTTCTTCCAGCTGACGGGGTGCCCTTACGTAACCTGTCCTGCGCAAGAAGGATACTTGATCTCTCAGGTGTTGTTGAGAGAAGGCGCGATGCTCTGGATGCATTTCGCACCAAAGTGCATGCAATCGCGCCATGTATCCCCTTCGCTCAGGTTCGCTACTCTCGCGGCAGGTCAGCAAGTCATCTTTTAGTTCCCTCGTCCACTTAAAGCGTCCATGTACAATTGCGGTGTCGTTATCGTTTGGACCGTCCGGTAAGGCCCCTCCCATCTGTCCCTGACCTCCATCCGACTGAGGTCGATTGTGAGGGGCACTTCTTAGGTTGTAAGGAACCCATAGCAGTAGGAGTACCAGGGTGGTTAGCCCTGGTACTCCCGGCCGGCATTAGTCAGGCAGAGTTGCCTCTGCCTGTCCAGGGTGCACCAACGTGGAGGTTGCCGGTCCTTTGCACCCCCGTGTTGTCTTATTATTATTATTATTATTATTATTATTATTATTATTATTATATATTCTAACATATTTCTAAAATATTTCTTCCAAGAGGAAAAAAAAATTACAATTTATGTTGAATATCTATTGAAAAAATAGCCTTAAGGGCAATACAGTTTTGTTTAATATACGAATCTCCTATGAATATTATATTTTCAAGAATTAAAATGAATTAAAGTACTTCTCCTTGACATAGGTACTTTATAAAAATTCAATTCAGTCATGGTTTCATGAATTAATTGGATATTAACTGATGTACAAAGCATTTACAGTTTCGTAGAAGACAATATCGCACCTCGTGAATCATTATTAATTCTCGAGGAGGCAAGTAAAAGCAGAAGAGAAGAAGTCTGGTGCGATTAGAATCAAGTAACAAGTTGGTCGTTTAATAGGGGAGATTGTGGCTCTGGGGTAAGTTAGTATTAAAGAGCCCTACAAGAATAGTCATTATGTGAAAAATCATGTCATTAACAGAAAACGGAAACTCGTTAATGCTAGAATAAAACAATATATACAGGATGTTCCGTTTTTCATTTCCCACCGTTATTGGTATCTCGTAAACCGTACGAGCTACGAAGTAGCTGAAATTATAAAAAATAGTCAGTTTACGCCAATTAAAAAACAATAAACATATACAAGATATCGGTGGCCCTTTCTGAAATATTGTGAAAAATCTGAAAATTCCCAATTTTTAGAAAATACGTTGTAATGTATTTTCTATACAAGATCAGAGTTGAAATTTGGTACTTTTATACAGGTACATACGAGGAATTCAAATTCGCCAAAATTGTTTCTCTTTTTGCTTTCCAAAGATTTCTTAACAAATAATTCTCTTTATTGGGGTAAGAGGCAAACTACTAGACCCGATAAATTCGTATATGAAAAATCGTAAGCTAACTGTAATGTATTAAAATGTAGTTTCTGATTTGCAAGATATTAAATTAGGTGTTCCACAAGGATCTATTTTAGACCCATTGTTATTGATATCATACATAAACGTCCTTCCTAAATTTTTTAATGATGGTCATGTGACGATGTATGCTGATGACACAGCGATATTAGTATCTGCATCAACTGCTGAGGAAATTTATGTAAGAGTAAATGATGTATATGAAGTTGTAATAATAATAATATGCTTTATTTGGCCAACAGGTAACACCCAATTACAGGACACTTTAAATTACTCTTAAATACTACGAAACATTTCATAATATTTAGTAACAAATCTTTATATTAAACATAAAGGTAAGTACAATAGATGTTATTAAAAAAACTGAAATTTAAATTAAAAAAAAAGATAGTGTGATTGTAATAGTTAAGAAAAAGCAAATAAGAACTAATTATTGAAAAAAATAATATAAATAACGATGAGAAAAAAACTGTATATCTACATAATACGCAAAGGATCAATCAATAAAGGGAACAGTAAGATAAAATTATGTACTAAAAGTTTGCTTAGCATATTTTACCAGCTGATTTGGTGTGCAAAGGTTTATATCACAATGTTGACTTAATTTGTTAAAATAATGGCACATACAATGTATTGGTGATTTTAGCAACATATTGGTATTGGCTCGTTTAGTGTAAATTGTAGGATTTTGTCGAGTATGCATTCTTGGAGTGAAAAAATTAATTTGTGAAAGAATTTGAGGACAGTCAATTTTATTATGTAATAATTTGTATAGAAAAAGTAGCATAAAAGAAATTCGCCGGTACTCTAAACTTTCAAAATTAAATGTGCTTAGAAGATAATTGTTATCTATACCCCTCTCAGGATATATCCCTGTGTCTCTAAATAATAAAAATTTTAAAAATTTTCTTTGAACTTGCTCTAATGCGCCTTTGTAAACTAGATAGTAAGGGTTCCAGATTATGGATCCGTACTCAAGTTTTGATCGTACATAAGAATAATATAATGATTTTAAACAATTTAAATTAGTAAATGATTTACAGTTTCTTATGATAAATCCTAATATATTGATTACCTCTTTAGATTTGATATGTATATGTTCGACAATACTCAGTTCAGAATCAAAGTATATACCTAAATCTTTAATTGTTTGTATGTGCTCTAAAACAGTGTCGTTAATGCTGTAGTTGTAGTTAAAGCAATTTTTCTTTTTTGTGTAAGACACTACTTTACATTTAGCAGCATTGATACCAACTTTGTTCAGACCGAGTTGATGAGTTCCATGTCACTACACACCAATGTGTCATGAAGTATTTTTCATTTTATTATACACTGTGTCCAAGATAAGAATGCACAGCATGGGCATCTTGGAAATGGTAGGAGATACGAATTCGGTTAAATAGGGAAAAAGTTGCGTAATTAGGATACTATCACAATAGTCTTAACCAATGTCAAAAATTATTTTTCGTTATTGAATTATTTCGAAAACAGTAAATTTTTGAAATTTGCTTTTAATTTTTTTTTCACGTTATTATCAAAAATATGAAAAAACAAACAAAACATCCTCATTGTACTTTCTAATGAACTTTAACGTGGCAATGATATTTTCGCCCTCCGATGTTTCGTGATCGTGGAACCATCATCAACTTCTTTTTTTAAATACGGACCTGGATTTTTCTTTACTGATTTTGAATGCATTCTTCGTTCTAAATTCACCTATGTATTACACATAGAGCTTACAACATGTTTTTCTCTAGTTATAGTCGTTACTAGGATTTATGAAATGAATAAATAATAAATTTAATTTGAGGACTAGATACAAATACAATTTATCAGGTACTCGTCCATCTAGCATTTTAGGACTAGATACAAATACAATTTATCAGGTACTCGTCCATCTAGTACGTTAAATAATAATCAGTTAACAAAACAAATGATTTAATACTGAATAATAATAAATTTATTACATATGTATTAACCTCAGTAACTGCACAGATATAAACAATCGATTTATTAAAACCATAGATGTCAAACCTCTAATAAATGTTCAAAATGAGAACCGTCATTTTCTAAACAAAGATAGCATCTTCGTATAGTAGAGTCTAAAACTCTAGTTAGCATTTCTGGAGTAATGCTGTTAAATGCTTCGGTAACAGATGCCTCTAATTCTTGTTCATTTTCAAAATTATGCCTGTATACGAAGTTTTTGATATATCCCCACAGAAAAAAATCCAACGGTATCATATCCGGCGATCGTGCTGGCCAGGATACTGTTGAGTGAGTGCCAATCCATTTTTCTGGGAACCGATTGGATAAATATTCTCGACAGCCCTAGAATTATGTGCTGAAGCACCATCTTGTTGGAACCAACAATTCTGGGAATCAGCGAGAGGTAAGTTGTCTAGGGCGTCTTCAAGATAAGTGTCAAGTAAATTCTGATAACGTTGGGCAGTCAATGAGTCATGGTAAATAAAAGGGCCTATAATTCTTGTACCAAAAATGAAATGGCAACCCACATATTAAAACCAAAGCGGTGTTGGTGTCTGGCTGGTTTGAACAAGTGTTGATTTTCTCGGGACCAATAATATGTATTTTTTCGATTAAAAATACCATTATTAGTGACCATACTTTCGTCTGACCAAATTACTTTATGAGGAAAATTTTCATCATCCTGGCATTTCCTAGTATACCACTCACAGAATGTCCTGCGTCTTTCTTCGTCGCCTGGCCTAAGCCCTTGACAAATTCTAAATTTGTAAGGATGAAACCGATGTTTTCGTAAAATAAAACTGGACGTGGATTTTGATATCCCAGTAGCTCGTTCAATTTCTCTACTTGATACACGTGGATTTTCAGTAACTGTCAACAATACACTGTTTACTTTCTCTTCGTTACATGGTTTTTGTCGAGACCGAATGGGTTTTCGGAATGAACCGTGTTCTTTAAGATTCGACACTAACCTTCTAAAAATTGTTTTATCAGGCTGCCTTCTTTCTGGGTACCTATCAAGATACAAATTCTCAGCATCAACACAATTTCGGTGTCACAAAATGTAACATGTTACAATATAAAATTTTTTCTTCATTCGAAAACGAATCCATTAGTATAAATATGTATAAAGACAACAAGATGAAACAACGACTATTTATGAATATGACAGAACTCAAACAATCATTGTTTTTACCAACCTACTTATCACTAAAAAAAGGTAACTCAACGTGTAGCACACTGAGCATATTTTTTTGCTTGACTTTTATCAGTTTAAATGAAATAATCTTTAATCGAAATCGTGGTATTACTTTTGAATTTAGAGTGTTCACATTTATGAAAAATGTAGATTGATGAAAACGTGATCGGATTTGCCGATTTGCTTGCTCCTAATCAGTATTTAAAAATAAATGATTTAAAATTTATTTCTTGCCTTATTTTCCGTTGCTGAAGGCTGAAATAATTAATACATTTTATTTGCAACTTTCAAAGTAAAGGCCGTACTACATAAATCCTAGTAACGACTATAACTAGAGAAAAACATGTTGTAAGCTCTATGTGTAATACATAGGTAAATTTAGAATGAAGAATGCATTCAAAATCCGTAAAGAAAAATCCAGGTCCGTATTTAAGAAAAAGAAGTTCATGATAGTTCCACGATCACGAAACGTCGGAGGGCGAAAATATCATTGTCACATTAAAGTTTATTAAAAAGTACAATGAGGACGTTTTGTTTGTTCTTTCATATCTTTGATAATAACGTGGAAAAAAATTAAAAGCGAATTTCAAAAAATTTACTTTTTTTCGAAATAAATCAAAAACGAAAAATAATGTTTGACATTGGTTAAGACCATTGTGATAGTATCCTAATTACGCAACTTTTTCCCCATTTAACCGAATTCGTATCTCCTACCATTTCCAAGATGCCCATGCTGTGCATTCTTATCTTGGACACAGTGTATATTAACATATTTATATTTATATAAATAAATACCTAGTTTAGATACCTACACTGTCTCCAGTCTCCCCCAGAAACTTTGTCGTCCCGTACCGGCCGGCCATAAATAATTATGGAAGTGTAAACGCACTGTTTACCGAGGTTATAGTTGTTTTAGCCAAGAGCATTTTACCGCAGAGTTATAATTTGATCGGTCGTGCTATGAGACGGGCTTAACCATTGATTAATAGCAATTAGACACCAGCTAACATTCCACATCTACACTGTTAAAATGTTCCATAAAGTCGTGGTATGTTGGATAATTTTCTCAGTTTGTAAACCGACTTTTAATTAATAACTTTTTGATATATTTTGTTTGAATAATATCCGGGAAATCAGATATTACTAATGCAGCTAAGTTAGGTTATGATCGCCTCAAGTAAAAAATTTCCAAAAACGATTATTAAAGTCCACGACATAAAAACCAGGGGCTGATCCAGCACGTTGACATACACATACCGGGTGTAACAGGATCATGGTACACCTCCTCTTCTCCTTTAGTTTTGAAGATAATTGATTGAAATTTGGGATATCCTATATACATAATAAGCGGCACTTTTTGACATACATAAGTGACAATTCAAACGTCAATATTTTTTATAATATAATGTTTAATTTTCCGTGTGTGCCATGACGATTCCGATTTATTCTAAATGACCCGTGTAACGATAGAAAAATCGAAATCCCGTCAAAAAATACTAAATTACGGGATTTATGAGCAAATAAAGTTCATCAAAATGGTTTTTGGGGAAAAACTCAATTTTTTCATATGGAACCCTATTGGTACCGTGGTACCATTTATTAGTACTATTAATAAGGAATTTATTCATATGTCGTATTAAAATGTGCGATAAATACAAACAAAATTTCAGCTAAAAGAAAATAAAATTTTGTTCTAATTACCTTGTTATACATAAGGTGGCTTTAGAATACAAAAAATTAACACAAAACATTACAACAGTTGTTTAAAATGCTGTCCATTAACGTCAATGCACTTCTGAACTCGCATAGCTGTTTCTCGAAGAACGTTCGCCAATTGCTGGGCCGTTATGCTATTAATTGCACGTCTTACTCGTAGCTCCAGATCTTCACGGGTTGTAACGGCGGTTCCGTAGACAATATTTTTTAAATTACTCCAAACTAAGAAATCAAGGGATGTTAAATCAGGTAACCTTGGAGGCCACCTCACAGGACCATTCGTCGATATTACGTTTACTCCGAATCTCCGTTGAAGGTAATCATTTACTATCCTTGAATTATGGGGAAATTTACGACAGGGAAATACATTCCCTGTCGTAAATGTAAAGGTAATTCAGCTAAACTGTCCTCAATTTCATTTTGCAGAAATCGCAAGTATCTGGCACCAGTCTGGGGTCCTTCAAATATTATTGGACCAATGATTCTACTACCGATTATTCTAAGCCAAACATTGAAACCGAACCGCACTTGAAAGTTACCCTCCCGTAATAAAATTTGATTTTCTTGTGACCAATATGTTGTATTTTGTCGTTTAAAAAATCCAAATCTGTAAGTAAACCTAGACTCATCAATCATTCCCAAAAAATCATTGTTTGGCTGCACGTTATTCTGCAAAATTCAATTGCAATATTCCATCCTACGTTCGTAATCATTTTCGTACAAGTGCTGGTACAATTGGTATGTAAAAAATTTGTGCAAAATTTGGCTTATTGTTTGGTGACTGATTTCCAATTCAGACATAATTAGCCTTAAAGAAACAGTCTTATCAACTTCTACTCGAGCCAAAGCATTACTTTCCGTTTCTTCGTCAAGAACGAAATTTTTTTCGGAATCATTGTTGGGCTCATTTCGGAATTGATTTTCAAGACGATTAAAATAATTTCTCGCTGAACATTGTCTATCAGGATATCGTTCGGCATAAAGGTGTCTAGCCGTAACGGAATTTTTTCTATATTCCCCATAAATTATTAACATATCCTCTTTTCCATCTCTTGTATAAATTTGCGGCATTTTAAACACAATTAACAACAATTTTTAAAGACACAATAAAAACCCTGGTAAACCAACAAATGTTTGACAAGCTAAGTATTTCATTGTTTTCAAAGCCACCTTAGTTAGTTACTTCTTAATTAGAACGAAATTGTATTTTTTTATTTTCTTTTAGCTGTAATTTTGTTTGTATTTATCGCACATTTTAATACGACATGAATAAATTCCTTATTAATAGTGCTAATAAATGGTACCACGGTACCAATATGTTTCCATTTGAAAAAATTGAGTTTATTCCCAAAAACCATTTTGATGAACTTTATTTGCTCATATATCACGTAATTTCGTATTTTTGACGGGTTTCGATTTTTCTAGCATTACACGGGTCATTTAGAATAAATCGGAACCGTCATGGCACACTTAAATGGAAAACTAAAAATTGTATTATAACAAATATTGACGTTTGAAATGTCACTTATTTAGTATCGTTAGATTCACAAAATTATGCCGAATTCAAAAATGCAATAATATATAGGGTGTTCTATTTAAAAATTTTAAGTTAGTGTCACTTCTGGCGAAACCGGAAGTGAAAAAATCACTTGTATGTCAAAAAGTGCCGCTTATTATGTATATAGGATTTCCCAAATTTCAATCAATTATCTTAACTAAATGTGAAAAGGGGGTGTACCATGATCCTGTTACACCCGGTATAAAGATATGATAAATAATATATTACCTTATAATTGGCGATTTTGTATTATCCAAAATAACAGGAGCAATAAATATTTTACTGAACACACAACATTGCACACTAGTAATTTCTAGAGTTCCAGTAAATTAGCAGCATCTGTTTTTGATGTTCAGGAGTTAAGTTTTGACGCCTGTCACTGGAAATCCATTTATACAAAGAAAATGACTTTTCAACATCTACAATCTACAGAGGCAACAGGAGCATATATAAAATACATTTAAGTATATTATGTAAGTAATATATGTTTTTCAAGGAGGGTACATTTATACTGGATTGAGAAAAATCTACCTCTTTATCTACAAGGAGAGGTTGACAATAGTACACAGTATACCAGACCCGCGATTGTTTTGTAAAACTCTTTAAAATTTATTTTTCACAGTCTTCTGAAAACTGAAAAGTGAATTGGCGCAGATTGAATGCAATGTTTACTGCTTTAACTATTGCATATCCAGGTGAACTGTTGAAATATTGTTAGTGGTTAACCTGTTGATGCAGATGTTTCACTAAACCAAAAATTAGTATTAATTTTCTTTTATTTTTGGTTAATATAATCTTAATCTTAGGATAAATCAAAAAAAAAAAAGATAACAAGCTCCATTTTGGGTGTTAACTACGAGAAGCGAATATTGTCGCAAGCAGTTACGTAGCCGTTTTGACGACCCATATAGCGAAGTCGAGCACCGCAGCGAAAGGGTCAAAATTTTGCTTCTGCAAAAATGTCTATTTTTCACCATGTTGTATGTACGATATGATATGTACGGACCTGGAATACACGATTTGCTCGCGGTCTTTAATGATTGCATATGTTTTTAGCCTTTTATCTTTGTCTGTACGTTGGTCCATGTATAGTTGACTTGTTTCCTATTTTCTTATCATGTCCATATCTTACTCTTGCATTTTCATTTATAGTAAAAGCAAAACTTTCTTAAACGGTGGCTCTTTTCGTAATAATAAAAATAAAAAAAGTTTCTTCTGTTATAAACTTGTTCGGTGTATACAATAACATGTTTGGTACATATTGAGACATAAAGTAACTTCCTTTATACATATATCTAAAATGAAAACCTCCACTTAATAGCCAATTAGACGTGGGAGTGCAAACAGACACAATGAAAAAGAAACCAAATATTTATCAATTTATTGAAATGACATGCAATTGTCATTAATAGGAAAATAATGGAAGAAAAACAATTATTGTATATTTGTGTCAGAACAGAGTATTGTGACAATGATAGACATGTTTTGAATTATCTTGTCCTTTAATAGAGTTGATCTGGTAGTAAGGGAATCGCTGCTGCAGCTGTTGTCTCACACGTTTTGTGCCACCGCGTGTTATTATTTCTAAATTTTGACATAAATAATTACGATGAATAAATAATGACCCCACCGCCCCCAGTGGCGTGGGATATATATGCAGCACTAGTTAAACATTAGAAAATGCGAGTAGCCAAATTATACTAAAAGAGAGGGCTTCTAGCTTATACATACAACTAAAAATTAGGAAAATGGAAAAAAGAAAAAAGCGTTTTTATTAATTTGTAAATACATATAACAGTATCAAATCATGAATAAGCCTGGCCAAAGTCATTAATCCTACAGAGACGGATATGCATCATATCATAATACTTGAATAAGAATAATAGAAACAAAAATATTTTATATATTGTGATGTATGTTTTTGTACTATTTCGTTCGCTTTAAATTCTTTTTTATGTATTTCCTTATATTTTGTAAGCTTAGTGTTGCGCATTATTATTAAACTGTTAAATGACGTTCACACATGTACATTGTATATCTAAGTGATAACTAATAATAAATAAATAAAATAAATGGAAATAAATTTTATTAATACTGGTACACTTTATAAAAATATGTACAAAACTCACCTTCTTAAGGAGATTTATGAAGTAGCTTGGTTGTTGTTATCACAAATTGAAGCACTTCTATAATAACTGTGTAGCATCAGATATGTTTCTACATTTGTCTCAGTAAGCGATGTTCGCTGTGATGAAAAAATATGTTTGGATTTTGAAAAACACCGTTCGACATCTACGGAAGTAATACAGGCATAAGTAAAACACTCTGTGAACTCACTTAACGCAGCTGTAGATGCACCATCACAAATTTGTCTTAATTTGATAAAATCAGTATCTTTCCGTAATACACTCTCGAATTTTTCAATAACGGGCTTATTTTTTGCGTCATTTATAGTCTGCAGCTGTGTATTTACGTCGTCCACTATTTGCAGCGATTCCACTAACGACAACGAAATATTTTGCAATTTTTCTATTGCGTCGTGTAGTCCTCTATAATTGTTATAAATAGTTTTTAAATCTGTTTCAAGGGAAACATCTTGAAACCTTGTCTGGCTTTCCTTAATAGCTGCAGCCTCGTTAGGGTTGAACTGTAGTATCACAGCTTTTATTTGTTGAAAATATTCAGCATAATAAAAAGCTGCCTTCAACCACGTTCCCCACGCGCGATGGCATTGGTATTGCGCCCGACCCTGAATCTACCATCGCTGGCCAGGTTTAATCATGAATGTGTGAAGTGAGTTAAATTCAGGTGCAGGAAACATTTGCCATTTTCAGATCCTACAGTTATAAAAAAATATATAAATATTCAGAAACACACCACATAAAAATTCATGTGGTATTTATTTGTATGCATGTAATATATGCAACCAGTATAACATTATCGAGGCAGAGAGTTGCAGGAATACGTTTAAGATAATACGTACAAAAAATTATACGTACTTGGCACTTATTCCCCCAGTTAATTTAGCAATACGAAAGTGTACAGTTATTTTCACGGAGAGGTGTAGCAATGGCGCACTCATAAATTACAAAATATGATTGAAAACTACGGTGACCTTACAACAGGTGGGTTACATATTCTGTGTACTCCATGCAACCGACGTTACGTATTTCATACACGCCGTGATAGTGAAAGACATTAAGTTCCGCTATCCATCGACAAAATATTGCCGGTACAGTTATAAAAGATGATTTTTTTATGATTTGTGTGCCATGTTCTGTGCATGTAGTCGGTCTTGGAACATAGTCGACAATGAGTTTAGAGGTTTCTTTGCAAAATATGTACCAGTTTTCCTTCAGCTTTCCTTCAAATAAATTTTTATGGGTGACAGTGGATGAAACAACTGACTTTCGGTGTAATAAAGTTGTTAATATTATACTAAGAATCAATAGTGTTCAAAGGGCTTTGTCTCCGACATTAATAGAGAGTGAACAAGAACAACAAACCACAGCACACGCGCATTATTCATTATGTGTTTAAAATAGTAATGTATCAATGTTAGTAATGGATACAGCCGCCTACATGGTGAAAGCTGGAAAGCGTTAAAACATACGTATCCTAGTATGAATCACATTATGTGTCTTGCACATGCCTTGCACTTCATGGCAGAGGAAATTCGTAAGCAATATCCTGTGATCAACTCTTTGATTGGGAACACTGAAAACATCCTGGAGCAAGTTAGAAATTTTATTTGTAAGATGGGAGAGAACTGTCGATGTCCTAGATGTGGTTCGGCCTTCACAATAAACTGTAGGGCCATGTCTCTTTTTACTAAACACAGAATCCTAGGATTTTCTATGAGTTACTTCGCTGACTTGAGAGGTGATTACGAAAACATTTTAAGAAAACATTCAAACATAACCGTTAAAGCAAGCTCAGAAAAATACGAATTGAAAGCATGTTTTCCTAATATACCGTTACCTCCCCGGCTCGTAAGCCGGGGAGGTGAGAAAGTGAAGACATTTATTTTACAGTTAGATCCTAGAGATTCACGCGCTACAAGATGAAGTCAGTGGGCTGTTCAACAACCAGACATTCAAGCAGATTTATGTGACATAGTGGAACATTTTGAAATGTCGGTTGTAACAACTACTAAATTAGGGAGTGGATCTTTGCAATTTTGAGAAGCGTTATCGGTGATAAGTGATGTACACTTAGCAAAACTATCAAACATTAAAAGTCGAACTACAAACAGTAAGCTAAAAATATTTTACACAGCAACCTGTGATACAAAGCAATGTGTAAACTTCGTGAAAATTATCTGCGCGGTTTGTCAGTGCCTGTCAATGTGAAGTATTTAGAATTTGCACCATAAACCTCAGTAGATGTGGAACGTTTATTTTCCTTGTATAAACATACGTACAGACGAAATCGCTCAAATTTAACAGCCACGGATGCAGAACAAATATTTTGTGACCATGTAATATGATGGCAGACGCAGACGTTAGGCATTCTGAATAATACATTGTAAAGGATGTAAAGCGTATACTTTCGGCCTTCAGTGCTTCGATGGTCGCGGGCTTGTTGGCATAAATCTGTGACCTCAGATAACCCCACAACTAAAAGTCCAAAGGTGTTAACTCGCAAGAGCGTAGCGGCCAATTATGGTCACCAAACCGGGAGATGACACGACCAGGAAAAGACTCGTGCAAGACCGTCAGTGTTTCATGGGCGGTATGGTAAGTGGCATCATCCTACTGAAACCACATGACGTCGAGAGCAATATCTTCCAATTGAGGCACAAAAAACTGGGTTATCGTAGTACGATAACGTTCGTCATTCACCGCTGCTGCATTACTTGCCTCGTCTTCGAAGAAAAACGGCCGAATGATTCCTCCAGACCACAATGCACACCAAACAGTGACAAGTTTTGGATGCATTGCTTTCTCATGAATCATTCATGGATTTTCTGAGCTCCAAATGCGGCAGTTTTGCCTATTAACGAAGTCATCGAGGTGAAAATGAGCCTCATCACTGAAAATGATTTTGTCCGCAAAATCGGCATTCACTTCTTGTTTTTGAAGGATCCAGTTGATGAACTCTCTTCGCTGTGCATGGTCTTTTGGCAGAAGTTGTTGAATCAACTGGACTTTGTAGGCATGAAGATGCAAATTTTAAGTGAGCATACGTTGAAGAGTGGCTATTGTAACGTCCAATTCTTGTGCACGATGACGAATCGACGTCCCTGGACTCTTGGCCACACTCTCACGAACTGCCGTGATGTTTTGTTCTGAACGACCTCTACGAGCTCATGTCGTGTGTTTCACATCACTAACCGAACCAGTACTTTAGAATTTTTCGATTATTCTTTTCACAGTAGATAAACGAGGAACATTATTTCGCACTTTACGAATCGGGGCAATTAAACGTTCACCATTTTGATAATAATGTTTAACAATTAAGACACGTTGTTCTATCGTGTAATGCTCCATGTTTACTAACTCCTATCTGTCTCCTATCGACCTGGTATGTCATAATCTTGTGGCATCATGACAGCCAAACTGCCCACAATTCAAATACTGCGCTTTTATTGAAACACCTTTTATTGAAACATCTTTTATTGAAACACATTTATTGAAACACCTTTTATTGAAACACCTTTTATTGAAACACCTTTTTTTCAATAGGTGTTTCACTTAAAATGCAATGTTCTGTAAATAAATTCTTTTGAAAATCAAATAAAATAAAGTGAGCACAAAGGTTATCATTTAAAAAGAAGTTAATATATAAGTATTCTAATTTCCTTTGAAATCGAAAATAATATCTGACTTTATTGATATCAATAATGCAGGTTATTTTATACGTATAAAAAATTACAGAATGTTACGTGGTTTTTTTATGAAGTAGACCAGAAGAGCAGACCGGTTATTGTTGAATAGTAATAAATAGTAATTGAGAGTCGATATTAAGAAAAAATCAACTTGTTAGTTGCAAGATTAATTTGGAAGGAAGCATTAACTATTAGTAGACGCTGATCGTATCGCAGTAATAAAATGCAGATAAATTATCAAGATGAATAACTACTGGAGTGCTAATGATATCAAAAAAAAAAAAATACTAGCTAAATTTGCACGTGTCCAAATTATCTGTACTCGAGGATCCAACATCTAGAATTATTATAAAAAAATTGCATATGTGCTGCAGACAGACAAACAATATTTTATTAATATCTTTTGCTGTAATGTGCCTTCGTCATAAATTATATTCTATGGCTTACTATCTGGCTTATCATATTATTATGCGATAATAATTTTTCTCAATCCGTTTGATATTTATTGTGAATGGGGTCTTGGTGTGGAATTTCTTTGATGATTTACACCCCACGCAAGTTCTTCCTTACAGAGACCAAACACTCTAGATGAAACCTAACCTTAAGGTTCACACAGACCAGCTTGATCAATTTCGACATAACTATAACTAAAGTAAATCATATATTACGTTGTCAAATCAAGTCGTATTCGGGATCTCCTCAATATCTATATTCGGATTGGCTTTCTGCGATAATATTTTGACCAAAGCAACAAATACAATTTTCCACACAGACCGTAGGGCTACTTTATCTTATAGGAGCTACAATTGCCTCGTAAAGTTCAAATATAGCTTGATTTGGACTATTATTCATTCTCATGTATAGAAATCTGGGCTTAAAACTTGAAAATATCAGACTCAATCCAAAATCCAAAACGTTTCCGGAGTGTAGTATTATTTGGAGTTTTTATTGTAATTTTCCTACTTAGCAATGTGATTGCTTAGCAAAAGTTGCATTGCGGATACCATCACGAGTGACTTATACTAAATGTGACATAACGCAGTGACCCACCTCTTTGCAACGGAGTTCTATGACTATGAGTGTTGGAGGTCAAACACCGATTAGAATTTAACACCGGACTTTTTATCCGAGCCGACCAAATCACATTCAGTATGATTACTGGGTAGGCAGGTGGAAGACTCTAAATTCCGTAATCAGAGTTTTGAGGGTTGTTGTAAACTCAGGAGATACCTACCATTGACAAATGTTGAAGTAGATCCTAGCTACCCAAAATGTGGAGGAACAAATAAATCTCCTACCATTTTTTGGTGCAGATTGAGGTGCTCGGATGCGGTCAGTTCTTATCTCATGAACGAGATCCTGAGATTGCGAAGGTTTGAAGGGAATAGCAAGGATGATGAAAAGGGTCTGTTTGTAGATTATATACCCGACGCTAGTTTCCCCAAACTATTATTACTACAACTACAACTACTAGTACTATTGTACTGCTACTGCTGCTGCTGCTGCTACTGCTACTGTTACTGCTATTGTTACCACAACTGCTACTGATACTGCTACTACTACTGCTTTTGCTACTACTATTACTGCTACTACTACTGCTACTGCTACTGACACTACTACTTCATTTGCCACAAAGTCCGAACCATTAATTTAAATAATGTTCTATTCTATTTTTTTCATTACAATAAGAATTATTTAATAAAGTATATACTTTTAAAAATATGGAAAGGAAAAAAGTCAGGCAGAAAATAAACAGAGAGTTTACCCGTTTGATTATCTGTTCAACATGATGAGCCCATTAAAATATTGTAAAACCTAAGGTGACCAGCTTTAATTTTGAATAAAGATTTTTTGTTAATTTCACAAATAGAATTGGCTCGTTACACACAATGCAAAATTGTTTAAAACAAAATTGGGTATTAATCATGCCATACTAGATAATAATTTAAATTTCTTTGCATCCTTGACTTTAATAGAAAAACCGCAAGAATAAGTTCAAAGCTTCAAGTTCAAGTTCATAAAAAAAATTATTTACTTTTTTCGTCAGTGCTTTTTAATTGAGATAAAAATAACAACCAAATAATATTCAAGGATCGTTAGCAAATATAATTTGAAAAAAAGGTACCAATTTATTTTGTATTAGATCTGTGTCTAATCCAATTTTTTTGTCAGGGAGTAATTTAATTCATGCACATTTGGCCGGAAAAGAGATATCCAAATTGTTCGTAAATCTGGCAATTACTGTTTTTCAATCACGTATTAAATGACAATTTAAATTACCTATACTCGTTATTGTTTTCTTGCAAAACCACAATAATAAATTGTTATTTTAAGCAAAACTAGATAACAAAAAACGTGTTAAATAATCATGATATATATATTTTAACCACGAAAATTGATATTAGACTTTTAAAAATTCAAACCACTATACACACCTTAAATAAATTAGTTACTATGGTGTAGTAATCTTTTTAATTTTTGTGGAAACTGTACATTTCGTGTTTTAGAAATATGTGGCTGATTTGGTTTGCCAGTTTTGTAAAAATATCGAAGAGCTTTTCTGATATTCTTTGGCGATAACTAGTCTATACAAATGTAATATAAAGCTGTCTAAACTATATAATTTAACTGCATTATGTGTAAACGATTTTTGAAACATTGATGTAGACTGATGTGGAATAACAAAACTGTTAAAATGTCTAATACTTATATCGAGTGTTTAATTACGAGCATACAGCTTAGCTCTGAGAGAGGTAGAGGAAGAACCGATACATAGTTGATGATCAAATGCCAAAAATGTAATTTCCATGTACTTATCCATTTTTAATCAATTAAGGTCGGAGAACTGTTCACTGATATGATCGTACTTTCTGAAATCAATAATTTGGTACAATTTTTGACAGGATGCCATAGCAGAACAGTTCGGGGATTAATTTTAAATTGAGGTTAGTTCATTAATATGTCCCATAACCATAAGTATTTTACTGTCCATCTTAAAACTATACTGATGTACGTTGCATACGACTTAAAATTGTTTTAAATTTATAATTGTAATATTCGTGATACATAATATAAAAAGACGAAGTCCCACAACAGAACTTTGTGAAACACCAGAAACACCAGATTTGGAATTAGATGTTCCTCACACTGTTTTCGCCTTTCAGAGGGAACCATTTAAAAACTACTAAATAAAGCAAAATATATATTTATATCTTTAGATACAGCATCCAATGATCATCATATATTAACTTATCTAAGAATATTTATTAATACTTGTTCTTTCGTACGGGTGTTTAGACTATTCGCTGTTAATCTACGTAACAGAACTTCTTGGGTTATCCAATAGCAAAATATTCCCCATCAATCTGAAAAGCTAAAAACTTTAAGAAGCGTTTTGGATACTCAAAGAATTTGGTATATGTGGTATAAGCCGGATGCCATATTAAGAACGCATGTTGTAATTTGGATTTACCAAAAGTATTAAAAAATAGAGGAAGGAGATGGATGTCAGTAAAACCTATCTAGTTTCTAATACCAAATCCATGTTCTTAGTTGAAGACAGAGCAGAGTTTTCAATATGTTTGTCAACAGTACGTTTAACGACAAATGTAACACCAAGATCTTTAAAGATTTCGAGCCATTTTAGCATTGTAATATCTAGTTGATAGTCATAAAAAAGTTTCTTTATTCATAGAAAAAACATTTCATTACATTTACCAGCTTTGAAGGGTAGGCCGTTTTGATAATACTAACTCTGTATTATTTCAGTATATCTTTGAAAATTGTTACGGTCATCCAGAGTATTGAGTTGTATTGAGTATTGAACAAATGTTGACATCATCATATAACAAGATATCAATATCCAGGTCAACCACGATATCGTTAATAAATAATACAAACAATAGAAGACCCAAGATGGAACCCTGGAGAACCCCCGAAGTTAAAACAATTTCAGATGATCTTAAGAAAAACTTAAGTTTAAATTAAATAGCTCATTAAACTAATTGCACCCTTAAAGTTACTTACAAAACTACTTAAATATTATGTACACTTTAACATTTCATACGCCACCTGTATCTTGTCCGTTTGTTCTCAGTGCTCTCTTATTGCTTTTTTAACACGCTTTTATTAGCTTCACTTGTTGTTTGTTTGTTTGCTTGTTTGCTTGTTTGTTTGTAACCGACTCTTTGGACTCGATTTTGACCCACTTTAAACGGACAGATTTAATTGAAACTTTGTACACTTACGAAGAACCGGTAACAATACAATAATTTGATAAGTTTATATCATTATCCTGATCAGGATCGCCAGTCCTTTCCTCACGTATCCTCTGTGTGAGAGCAAGAGGCTTAATATTGTAAGTATATTCCATGATTCTCAGTTCGGTCGTTGGCAGAGCGGGCAAGTCTTAGTCGACGCGAAACGACGGACTCCTCGGGCGTGAGTTCAAATCCCATGGCTGAAATAAAAAAATATTTTTTTTTCAGAAATACTGTTGGATCGTAATATGTTATAATATCAGCATCAATAAGCAATATAAATATAGTTAAAAAAAACTACAAAACACGCTTTCATAGCACATCAAACTAAAAAGTGAAAAATAAATATAGTTTAAAAAAACTAAAAAAACGCTTTTAAAGCACATCAAACTAAAAAGTGAAAAATAATTATTAATATAAACTGAAAACAATAATGAACGAAAAATACTAGTATTATTGTGAAAAAAGCGTGGGGCGCTTTGTGCCATATTTTTTCACAATAATACTAGTATTTTTCATTCATTATTGTTTTCAGTTTACATTAATAATTATTTTTCACTTTTTTAGTTTGATGTGCTTTAAAAAGCGTGTTTTTTAGTTTTTTAAAACTATATTTATTAAATGTAATATACCTTAAGTTAGGAATTTAGTTAGGATCCAGTAGTAAGTTTCTTAAATATAATTGTATGTCACCTTCTGCTGTTGTTACTAACAAAAAAGGATTTGCCTTCGTGAGATACTCTGTTTATTCATAGTGATAGTTTTAAGAAGGTTCTTTTTTTACTGTAAATAAACGTTATTATTATAATATTATTATTATCTATGACCACGGCAACCTACATATTGTGTTCTTTCGTTAAGATGCATTTAAAAAAAGTAATAATGTAACTGGGAAAAACCTGCAATTTGAAATTTATGTAGTAATATACCGCGGTCAAACCTGTTAAGAAAGATTTGGAAAATTCTGTGTAAAACAAATCAACCTGGCTGCCTATGACAAGAACTTTAATTTGATAAAAGTGGATTTATTTCCTACAAAACCATGTTGACTATAAACAATCTGTCCCTCAAGATGGGGATACATTAATCTATGTACTGCAAATTTCCTAACCTAAACAAAATTCCAAATAATAACTAATCGGACGATGATTTTAAAATTTATATCTCTCACCATTTTTATACATAGGACAAATTCGGGATCTTCTCCAAATATTAGGACATGTACTCATTTTAATTGCGAGATTAAAGATTATTTTAAGTGGTTCCAAGAAAACATTAGTGCACTCTCTAATAATAATGCAGGTATTTAATCAGAACCTTTGGTAATTTTAGGTTTAATTCGACGTAGATCAGAAAGAACATTATTATTCAATAAAAACAGTTCGTATATTTTAAACGTTTATAATTAATTATTAAAAACAAATCTATGTGGTAAATAAAAGGGGGTTTTAAATGTATAGAATATAAACATTTCAATATTTTTTTAGTAATAACCCTCCTCCTATCAAGTTTTTATATTCCTTACGAGAAGTAATAAATATGATAAAACACAGTAAATAATTTTTCGAAAATCTGAAATGTTTTAAATTTTACTGATTAACTCTGAAAAAGTCTTACTTTTACTTTAGCTAAATTTTCATGAAGATCTGATTAATTCTGAAAAAAGTATTCTAGAAGAGTCCAAAAACTTGTAAAAATGCAGTCTTTAAAATGATTAGTAAGTTTTACATAGATCTTTTCATACTTTTTCAGAATGTTTCAGAATTTTTTAGACTTACTCATTCTTCTGGAATTGTTTTTCAGAACACTGCAAGACTAAATTAGATTATTGGCAGAAACTATTTCCACCAGGGTTGTATTAACTAATAAACTAAAAAATTTTTTTATTAAATTAGAAGGTATTTCCATTTACAAATTTTATTTTTATTTCATAACTATATTTTTTCTCACTGAAATGTTGAATGAAATCTGAAGCAGAAATAAATCCAATAAAAATACTCCAGTATTCGTTGTACTTTTGTCGGCGCCACTGATGTTTCTTTTCTTTATATCTAACAAAATTTCTTCGTCTGCTCATTATGACTTTATTATTATTGAATGATTAAAGTGGAAGTGAAGCATAAAACATATACTTTGTGATTGACAAATACCGTTGGTGATTATATGAATTATATATGATTTCAAGTTTTTAATTTCATTATAAACAACCAATTTGTACACAAAAGTTTCCTTAATAAGCACCATTGATAAATGTTTTATGCTCAAATAAATCATACAAATGGATTTTTATAGGTTTTTATACGATTCATTTCAATTAAGTTAATGTGAATATCGCACTGGAGGGAAAATTTAATATTTTTATTTAACGAGAGACAGAACGAGAGTAGAAAAATTACGAAAGTGGAGAAAGTGCAAATAAAGTTAATAAATTAAATTGGTCTCCATGTTTTATGGAAATAAATGTTTTATGAATCGATTTTATCTCATTACCTATATAAAGATTTCTTTAGTTAATCATAATAGACTTCTATTTAGTATTTCTATAACTTCTTTCGTACAACTTTAATTTAACTTACAAAATAGAAAAGCGAGAGAGGCGTATGGCAAGATATAAATATAATTTTAACAAGAGTATACCGAAGATTTTAAAACGTTTAATGTGAAATAAAGTCACGTGACCATAGCACCTCATAAAATAGTCATGAGGTGGTCTGTGTCGAATTTCATATTCCACATTTTTTTATAAAAGTTACAAAAATTAGAAAGGGCACAGATTCAATTTCCGGAATATTAAGGAAATGTGTTATTATTATTTGTTGTTGTTTAATACTAGTCGTCAAACAACACCCTCTGACTATACTTTGACGAAAACTGAAGACGCAGAAGCTTATTCTACCAGTACTGTACTCGGTAACTATGTCTAAAAAAGACAGTCAATCTTAAATAGAAATATGGAAACAGTTCTATATTTGGTAGGACATAAAAAATTTAAATTTATTCACTGTGTTTAGTGTGAATATGACTAGTACTACTTACATCACTCTCTACTACTAAAGACCTTTAGTTCTTTCGGCCACATATTGATAACAAAGGAAAAAGTGTTTTTTAAAGTGTTGAGGTAACGAGAAGTTTATAAACAGGCAAAAGATATTCTTTTTTTCCGGAAAGGACGAGTTAATATGCTGAGATTACTGTAAAATCATATATTAATTATACTTTTCCTGTCTTAGTTTGTGCAAGGTTTAAAGTAAATGAAATTCTCAGTTATTCATGACAATCAGAATTATATTATGAATACCTCCCATCCCCGTGAAAAATACCGTAAAATCACTTAATTCTGTCACTAAAAGACTTGAGTAAATAAGCATTGCTGGTTTTTTTAGAATATTGTCTTCCCTATATTGATGATGTTCTTTTCGTAGAAATCAGGAACATGTAAACTTTGCCATATTATTCCCGGGTACGTTGCTTAGTAGTAGTAGTAGTAGTAGTAGTAGTAGCTACTTATTTTACTAGGCAAGTAGGCCACAATGGGCCCTTTTTACCTAGGGACCTACAGTTTAGCGTGGATTCCGAACCACGGTCTTCGACTGTCAACTAACCCACCGCCTGCGCCTGCCCGCCTGCACCGCTAGCACAGTGGCAAACCTCCTGGGTAGGTCTCTTCGACCCTCCACTCGGGCTCGCCTCTCCGCCTGCATCAGGCTAGCGGCCTTCCTGGGATTGTCTGTTGACAGCCTACCGACTGTTAGATGAGCTATCGTTCATCCAACCAATTGCCGGACCCGATCAGTGCTGCTTAACTTCACTGATCGAATATCGGAAATTAAACAGATGTCCATACCTCATCCCCCACGTTGCTTAGTAACTATTGCATGTATCACAAACTTGGTAATAATGAAAATAGTTATCTATGTAACTAGTGCAAACAGTGTATATTTGTTGCACGAAGCATGCTAAGTGCAACAAATATACTTTTTACACATGTTGCACACATTTTTTCTCCGATCGAATTAAATAGATTTTTTTTTAAATTTTTATTGAAAAGTACATTATTACATTAACTCAAGAAATATTACTAACTCTTAGAACAGTTCTAACAAATATGAAAAGCTTACACCAACGATATCTTCATAAATCTAGGTATTTATTTTTTTGAGTTAATTTCATTTTCGCAGTTAGAGCAATTTGCAATGATAACTGATGGAACAAAATCATTTCCAATAATTTTTTTGAATTTTGATTTAGTTTCCACTTGTGCAGATCTCAGGTTCTTTATTTAAAACTATTTTCGGATCGTTGTGAAGTTTCCACTACTTGTACTTGGTTCTTCTCCCAGAATTTGAGTAGCTATTTCAGTTCTTCTAGAAATTGACCCCTCAATGTAGCCCTCAGCTATAGTTGAAAACCTCCATCCTCCATGACATTTTAATGTTAACATGTCTGCTCTCAATTCCACAAGAATTTTTGCAGAAGTTCTGCAAAAACAGTGTCCTGTATATTGCATTGGGTTTTTGATATTTAGGTATTTTGCAATGCCTTCAAATATTGCTTGGATTCTATGCTCCAATACTGAGATATGGTACTACCTAAATCCAAAAGCCCCTACTGTTTCAAACTGACAACTTGAAATTAATTCGGGAAATTATCACTGTCAAACGCCATCCATAGATAACTATAAATAAAATTTCGTTAGTAATAATAGATTTGGCCGATTAAAATTAGAGTAAAAAAATTAAAAAAATACCTACATGTCTTTGTAATATCAAACAATAAAATTTTGAGGAATATTTAATGATATACGTTGGAACTTACCACGTTCGATACGTATACCCAAATTACAAGAAATTTTTTTTATATTTTAGATCAAACTCGTAACCAATAAGATATCAAAGTACTTTTTGCACTAGTGCAAAATGTAAGTTCTTTTTGCACTAGTGCAAAAAGTAAAACTTTTGGCACTGTAAATAGTGTTAAAAGTATTAACTTTTTGCCCGATCGTAGAAAAATGTACATTTTTTGGTACTCTACTAATTTTGTTAATAACTCTAACTATTCATGATATAGCCGGAAAACAGCCGCAGCAGTAGCATAATGTTCATTTTTTGTACCTTATTATTGTGCACTAGTAATAAGCATATGCAAATTTCTAGTTGAAACTCTAGAATGATTGGACTATAATTAGACACACTATAGTGCAAGATCACCTAATAAATTTTCCTCTCAACAAATGTAATGCCTATGTCCTAAATATGTAATTTATTACTTTAAAAAAATGTGAGGCTAATGTTCTAATGTGTGACTAATTTCAAATATATAAAACAACATTTTTGAGTTACGTAATATGTACAGTAATATCATGTCCTTATAATATATTGCGTTACTATTTCCCGCATACTACAATATGTTAAATTAAACAGTGACATCGAAATTAATATTAACATTTTTAAATAATATAACATTCTGCTCGCCGGTCATTTGTTTCGTTTGCAATAAACGAGTATGTGATCTAATGAGCGAGGTTTACGACAAGACATACTTCAGAAGTTTATAAGTTGTAGATTCTTAGCGATGAATATTGTATATTGATGTATTTTTCCCAAAGCTTTTAACAGCATATTAAGTGAATTAGGACTTTTTGTCATCCAAATTGGCATACTGTTTGTGCCAGTATGTCTGTATGTGTGTTTGTCTGTAGTATTGTGAGTTTCTGAGAGTTTTTCTGTTATTTATACTTCTAACTGAATATGTGATGTCAGACGTCGACGCTCCATTAGCACGGAGGCACATTTTTTGTATATAACTTTGAAAGTTTTGAAAAGAATATTTTCAAAAAATTACTTCATATGAAAAAGACATTTCTTCACCTAACACTGGCTTTCCACAAATCACCAAAACATCATATACTGCACTCGACGCGCATTTCGCCAACCAAGTTGGCATCATCTGGAGATGATTAAAACTGACCTTAAGCTAACAATGTGCCCTATTTATACCTAAACTATTGTCACGGTTCGGTAACCTCACTAGCCAATAAAGCGGACTCTTTGGGATTGGCTCTCTGTCACTATTCATACTATTTTTCCACTTTGTGATTGCCAAGTTTTCAAATGCATCCAGCTGTCTACTATTTGTCTTATTCCTAATTAATCTTAAATTGCTAATATCTATTTTATGGTTGTTCTCAAACGCATATTGGACAACACTGAACTTATCTGTTCGAACGTATTTGAGATCGTCTAGTTTTGTCCAAGATACTTTTGATTACAGTCCTTACAGCTAATTTCGTAAATCCCCGGCTAGTTCGATTGTTTCAATTTTGTCCTTTGGATTGCCTAAAAATTGTTGTAGTTTATTTCCTGATGAATGAACCACTGTCATACCTACATCTTTAAAAATCTTACCAATACCACGGGTGTATCGAGGAACGTATGGAATCGATATAAATTTCGATTTTTCCTTTCATTTTGAAATGTCGAGGAATTTCCAAGTGTCTTTAAATTTATGTTGGCACTATTTCTAATTATTAATACATTTAGAAATGGTAGTTGTCCAAAGTTTTCAATTTTGTATATGAATTTAACTGACGCGAAACGACTGTCAAATTTAGAAACTAGTAATCAATATCAGTGACCTTTGTATCAAACACTGCAAAAATGTCATTCATATACCTTAGCCAAACCCTGGGGAATATCCGAATTCATATTTTGCTTTTGTTTCAAAATCTGTTCATGAAGAGACTGGCAATGAATGGTGACAATTGCTATTCCTTCATCAAATCAAATCAAAACAATATATTTAAATGTTATACATATACAAACTAATCATTTCAACGTCTATGCCCAGAGCCAATCAAACATCCACGGTACGATGCACCGTGGCAATTGAAGGGCTAGATAGAGATGGAGTCGATTTGATATCTAAAAATTAAACTTAAGATACTAATACCTATCCTAAATTAA
Source organism: Rhamnusium bicolor (assembly GCA_029963845.1). Classification (NCBI taxonomy): domain Eukaryota; kingdom Metazoa; phylum Arthropoda; class Insecta; order Coleoptera; family Cerambycidae; genus Rhamnusium; species Rhamnusium bicolor. Next base: position 379,601 of record JANEYF010002546.1, on the reverse strand, counting down.
AAACGATATAATTAATACACGACATTAAAAACTTATACCTAGGTTAAAAATAACAAAACAGCATAAAAATAATTGATAAAAATGGTTAAAAACTATGATTAAAAAGATATTTCACTGATAAATTAACTCCTATATGAAAAAGTCTATCTGACAGCACATTTTTGTCACTTTGACAGCGATAAAAAAGGTGCATAGTTTTTTATCACCGATAAAAATGTTTGTTCCTCAAAATCAGAGTACATCTAGTAGTCGCACGTCACTTTAAAATCTGTCCTGTCAGCTATAATTTTTTAAGTATTGTTGAAACTATACTGTACAATATGAGTCGTTTTGGGAAAATTTCGACTGAACAAATTGCAAAAAACATAAAAAAAATCAATTCCGCAATCCACAAAAAACACGAAATCGTCAATATTTTTAATAACTGTTCCTTTAAATAATTGTATAAATAAAGATAATTATTGTTGTTGTTCGTTCACATATTCTGTCGTTAATTTATCTTGCCAAAAAACACTCGAGCTTTTCTTTTATGGATAAATTTCTTTTTTAACTCAAAATTTTGCCAATCAGTAATTTTGCTCGAAAAACTGACATTTGACAAAATCGCTCGACCTGCGGTCTCGCGATTTTTTCATGTCAGTTTTTCTTATAAAATTACTGACTGGCAAAATTATTTCGTTACAAAGAGAAATTTATTCGATAAAAAAAAGCTCTTGTGCTTTTACTGTTGATAAATTATGTTTACCAAGGAAGGAAAAATCCCAATCTCAAAAACCCTTCTTAAGATAATTGTCTATTGAGTGGCTATGTCACACCACTTAATTTTTGATCTTTAACAATTTCTAATTTGATCCAAAAGTTATTTTATTTATAGTCCTAGAGTTAGCGATAGATTTGATTGACTCATTTCAATAACTTCGTAAATCAGTTTTTCGCAATGTATATGTCCTCCTAATGAGTGAATGACAAGTCTGCCATGCGAGTAGCTGGACAAAGGGTGACCAGGGCGCATGAAAATAATAATGTCTTTGACTAAATTCATTGAGGATAAAATATTTTCTATGGATTTTGGACGTCATGAAATGCGTGAAAGAGTTTGTCTGTCACTTAATCTTCGGGACAAAACATATCTGCCAATTTAAAAAGTATGTAAAAAAAATTAAGTACTTTGACTGAAATCATTAATGTTGAAATTTATTGTATTTATAGTTCATAGCGTAAACTTAAAGAAAAACGTAATCTGCACCTTTTTAATAATTACAGTCGATCACACTATTCTCTTCCAAATAGTTGATACGCTCATGTCGAGTCGTGTCCCGCGTGTACTCTGGCAGACTGCCAAATGTATGGAACACAAATAACTGAATAATGTTTAAAAAACTAGTTAACGAAATCGGTCTGAAATTCCGTCGCTAGCTCCCGGACTATTACAAGATATAATGAATTTTTCAATAATTAATTAGAAACAAATTTTGAAATAAAAAGGAAACGAAAAGAAAATAACAAAAAGAAGATTAATTATTTGGAATTGCTATTCCTTCATGTTGTTCGAAAAAATTATCATTGAATCGATGCAATTTTGTTTCAATGAAAGTTTAATGAGTTAAAGATATTCTTTTAGTGCATCTTAACTGATTTCAATATATCCTAAAGATAGTCCAAGGTGTATGGTATCAGAACATTTGAAACAATGAACAAACGTCAAAGGATATCAAAAGTTCATCTTCTTGCAACTAGATATTTTTCACCATATTAATGGAATCATCGGAATTAATCACAAAGAAACTGGGTTGTGCAATTGGTAAACTTTTGAACTCCTCTGTTAACCGTTTTAATAGTAGTAGAAGTCGGCGATCCGATTACTGAAACAATAGCACGCATAGACAGACTTTCCTGGATTATGTATCTTATGCAAGCAGTGGAACCTAGGCAACTTTGGATTAGATACACCTCCTATTTAAAGCTGGAGTGATAAGGTTGTTACAAGATTTAAGTATATTTCTTACTTCAGTAATTATTTTTGGTAATGGATTTATCTTCCTGTACGTAAAATTAATAAACAATTTCCGAGAAATGATCAGTTAAAATTTAATGAAAATAGGTATTGAAAAGAATGACAAAATTTTTTTGTATAAATTACCAAATCTTCGTAACGGTATATAAATTTTTAAAATATTAATGTGTGGTTTATGAGTTAGACGATACTTTTGTGTATTTAGGTATGTACATTTTAACAACACTCTATACGTTCTTGATCGAAGCAGAAGAAATAAAGAACATTATCTGAAGAATGTTGGGCAGTGTGATTAAAGTTTGATGTACAATTACAGATTTGTTTCCGACTCGTGGTGGTATGGTCATTGTCAGCCAGACCGCAAATTACCAATCGAATTACCGCAGGTAATGACACAACCGTCTCAAATACAAGTGTCTGTCGCCCCCCCCTCTCTTCGTTCATTAGCGTACCTACACGAACAAATTATCGTCAAATGACTCAAATGAGTGTCAGATGTTTGTTTATCCAGACGGAGTTCTCCATTGGATATAAAATATGAAACGGTTTTTTCAATAAATCTGATTTTTTTTTTTTTGAAATTAAGAATATTTTAATTATAATAATCGAAAAATTTTATTCTTCATGTCTTCATATTTAAAAAGAAAATACTTATAAAAATGTGGTTTGGAATATACAGGGCGATGCTTACAGAGATAGTATAAATTTTGTAAGACACCCTAGGGATGAAATTAACACAAATTTAATCAAAATTATCTGTACAAGGGGTAGACTTTATAATTGTCCACCGCTGGGACAATAACAAATAAGGAAATTTAATTTCTTGTAAGGAATTTAAAGAGTTTGAGAAAAACATATTTGGCTTATTTAAAAAATGTCCTATAACTAGATTATAGTATGGTCTGCGAAACCGATATTGTGACGGGACGTACGGGATAAAACTCGACAAAAAAGCGGGAAATGTCTAACACTTGACATCTTCCGTCTTTTACACCGGTTACATTAAAGCGAGAACAATGATTGTTGCTTTGTTGGCACGCGACCGCGGCGAAGTTTAGCTTACATGCTGGGATACTTCAGGACAGCACTTAATTTTGTTACCCAATCGTTCTAGCAATGCTGATTTATTGTAAGTATAATATTATAAGATAAATAATAATTATTTCATATCTGTTTATTTGCTGGTGTGTTTTTGAAAATAAGAAGGTTATAATATTTACTGTAAAAATGTTTCGACCGTGGGAGACCTCTACGTCTACATCTTATTGTGTTTGTGAAAATTAAAGTGATAGTAATTACAGTGATAAAGAATATCAAAGTTCATTAGTGTTTTCAGTAAGAAAAAATCGGCTACATTTGAACGAGCAAGCGAAACATATTTGCCTTAATGTTTACAATAATCTTTTGTAGAGACGAGGTAATGATCCTAATTTGTATAAATTAGATGTACTAGGTGAAACAGCATGTCTGACTAACATTCCCCGTCCCAAAATACACAAACTGGTGAAAGAAGGTGCCCTCCCAAGAAAACAACGATCGCTAGCAGAACTTTTAAGAACTTTAGTTTACCACGCGTATCAGAAAAATTAAATCCCAACTATTGACGTGGTAGACAGAAAATTAAATGAAATGGATTATCATTTAAAATATACCAAAAGAACTTTAGGAACTTAACTGAAAAAACTGGATTTAAATATCAAACAATTAATAAACGCATGGCGACTATGGAAAGTAGATGAATAATGAATTGGCGAAAATCATATCTATGAGAGATAAAAAGAACTCAAGAGGGAAAATAAACCAATTTATTATCTAGATAAAACTTGGTAAAAAAGGATGGACTAGATCTAGGAAGTGTCAACCAATCTCATTGCCCCCTAATAAAGGGACTCGGTTGATTATATTACACTGTGGATCAGTTGATGGATGGGTTGATAATGCATTGAAACTGTGCAGAAAAAACATGGAAGACTGTAACGTGGATTACCACAAGAATATGGAGGGAGAAATATTTAAGGAATGGTTAGAAAATACCCTAATTCCAAAATTAAAACCGAATAGCATTATTGTTCTTGACAATGCGAAGTACCATTTAAGATACCTGTATAATATTCCTAACAAGAGTTACTAGAGTTACAAATTTTTTAATGGAACAAGATCTCTATTATGAGGAAAATTATAATAAAGCACAACTGTTGGATGTCCTGCAAACGAAAAATTATAAGAAGTGTATTATAGATAATGCTGCAGAGAGATATGGCCACAAAGTGTTGAGATTACCGCCATATTTCTGTATTTTCAACGCGATTGAATTAATTTGGTGTAAATTGAAGAAAAATGTCAGAAAAGGAAATATTTTTCTGAAATTCGATAAAAAGTTGTAGAGTTAATTCAAAATGAAGTGTCGAAAATTAACAAGGAAGATTGGGAAAAAAGAATTAGGAAGGTAATTACAATTGAGCATGATTATTTAAAAATTGTCAAATATCATATAAATAGTGGAAATAAATTATAAATTTGAACGAGGATAGTTGTTCATCTGAAAATGAAGAACAGGACGAGAAGGGCGAGGATTCAGAGCAATGCAAGGTCAGGTAAAGTGAAGTGATGTGAAGTGATGAAGTGAATTTTCAACTGCATTATTTATTTCTGTTTTTGTGCTTTCATAGTTCAGTACATTCTTTTTAGGATGTTATTATTTTTTTTTATTTTGACAAAAATATGTCTGTTTTTATTATAGTAATAACTTTACTATTAGAATTTATTTTTATTTAATATATTGAGAAAAATATTTATTTCTGTTACTATTTTGAGAGTATATTTTTTGTTGTTATTTTGTTTTTTGAAGGTTTCTTGTTACGGCAACAAATGCTTATACCTCCTCGCGGTTCTTGCTGGGTAGTAACAATTTATATTAAGAGAACTTGAATACTGTAATGCTGTATGTGTAGTAAATACATTAAATTCAATACTTTTATACTTTTTTTGTACAATTGTTAAATTGTTGTTAGCTAAACTATGCACAAAAAACTACATTGAAAAGGTAAACGAGCGAACAATACAGTTAAATCCGGCTCTGCGTTCCGTCTTACCCCCTACGTTCCGTCACAATATCAGTTTCGCAGACTATCTATCGGATTGCCCTGGAATTGATTGCCACATACTTTAAACAAAATTTAAATATATCGATTGTTATTTTATGCTAGTCCAATTTGTTACTTCTTATTTAAATAATCTTCTCCAATACGTCGCTTTCTAAGGCTTTAAATCTGACAGATTACTTTATGACGAAAGGTGTTCCAGGATGATTCACTCTGAGAGTACAGTTTTATATCTCCTCTTTTTCATGGCATTAATAATTTTCCCGATTGTTAACAACTTTTGCGTATGGGTAAAATTTTTTTTGTAACTAGCATTATGTAAATCTATATAACATAAAAAGGTGGTGTGATGTAACCTGAATCATTTCAGATTTAATATACCCTAATGTAAAGTGCTACCCTTTAATCCTTAATGCCCTACCTTGGAGGGTAGGTTATTAAGGAAAACTACTGGACGTGGGAATGTAGCAAGTCGAGACACTACTTAGCCCAAATAAGTTAATGAGTGTCACGACAGAATAAAAACTAGCTCAAAACTCAGGACGTTTACACCCAGTTTACCTGAATTTCAATAAAATTAATTAGTTTTTGCAATATTAAAATTTTTAGCATGACTTCTATTTCCATCCGGATTTTCTTGCGCAGCGAGTAATACATAAAGTTGTACATATTCACTGGTCGAAGGATGATCAGTACGAGGTACTTTTCTGAAATATTCCTAAAGTTGCAGTCAATTCTGTCAACCGTTGATTGCGAAATAGGTGGTTGATAGGATGAATATCAATGAATAATTGGCATACCTCTGCTTGGCTGCGGATTCTATTACTAAAACGAATAATCATCCATATCTGTATTCTTTTTCTTTCACTTAATTTTTTATTAGCAAGTAATTGAAAATTGGTAGAGATGAGGAAATAACTACCTTACTTTACCACCAGTCAATAGGAAATTAAAGTTTATTTAGATACTGATTGATAGATCTTAACAAAAACTTGAGAAAAAGTGTGAAATTTTTGGTCTGCTCCTCCTACTTAAAATGTAGAAACCAATATGTTCAATATCGCGGGCATAAATCTGAAAGAATTGTTTGTACTTCTGGGGTACCCCAAGGGTCAGTGTTGGGCCCCTTATTCTTTATTTTAGTTATAAACGACATCGTACTTGGTCTGAACTGCTATTGTCTATTATACGCGGATGACCTCAAACTGTATCTAGCTGTCAAGGATGAATCTGATTGTTTGCTACTACAAGCTGACTTGGATCTAATAAACGACTGGTGTATTTCAAACCTCCTACTTCTCAACGCTGCCAAATGTAACGCAGTCACCTACACTAGAAAATTCAATCCTGTACAGTATGAATACGCTATAAATAATAATAATAATAATAATAATAATAATAAAACGTCTTTATTAAATTAATAAATTTACATTAATTAATTTACTCCCTGGGCGAAGTTTAGCTCTAGGGCTATTCTTACACTTAACCCAATATAAATAATTACATAAAAAAAAACTTAAATATAAATAATAGTAACATTAAATTGAAAAAATGAAAAAAAAAAGAAAGAAAGAAAGTAAAAACGTAAAAGTAATGAGTAGATTATTCCAAAAATTATGCAAACAAATAGTAAGAAAAAAAGAGAAAAAAAATATCAAGAATTAAAATGAGTTGCCAAGTAACTGCTGATCTAAAAGATATTTTTTGAGTTTCTTTTTAAAATTAGGAACGGTATACTTTTTTAAAATCTAGGTTTAGTTGATTGTATAAATAAATTGCGTTGTACGAAAATGATCTCTGAAACATGAAATCAGGTACATTTAAATAAACCAGAGGTATTTAAAGATCTAGGCATAACTTTCGATAATAGGCTGACCTTCCACCAGCACATCAATATCATTGTATCATCAGCTTACAAAACCCTGGGCTTTATCATTAGAAACTCCGGTGAGCTTAACAACATCGAAACATTAAAAATTCTATTTACGTCTTTTGTGCGTTCTAAACTTGAGTACGGCTCTGTCGTATGGAATCCTAATTACGCCGTACATAGTAAAGCTATCAAACAAATTCATAGAAGATTTTTAAAATTTATGGCATTTAAGGAGGACAAAACTTATCCACCAATAGGGTTTCCGCATGACAAGCTGCTAGAGAGGTTCAATGTTGATGAACTGGTCAGAAGGCGGTTTCTTCACTCTGCTATGTTTTTGTATAAACTTGTCAATAATAAAATAAAATATCCTGAACTGTTGGCAAAAGTTAATGCGCTCGTTCATATGCCATTGGTGCAAACAAGATTAACTAATCTTTTTTATTTACCCACGCCAAGAACAAATATATTAGAATTCTCACCGGTGTATGTTATGTGTCATAACTGGCATGATATTCAGGACAAAATTAACCTTTTTAATTGCAGTGTTACAGATATAAGAGCTGCAGTGTTACAGATATAAGAGCTGCTATAACAATTAATTTAACTCATTATATGTACTTGTAATTAATTATTTCAACACCTATGTGCGTTATACTCATTGAAAATTAGTTATATTGTGTATTTTGTAATGTTATGCATTTGTTATTGTGTATTTTTCCTACCCCGTAATTGGAACATGTTCTGTTGGGTAGTGTATAATAAATAAATAAATAAATAAATAAATAAATAAATAAATAAAATAAATAAATATGACAATCCTATTAAAAAATATAGTTTTCATTTACTTGAATCTTAATTATCTCAAAATTTGTCTTATTTAACCAACCAAAATTTTTACACTACTATACGTAAAAAACATACTTTATTAAATAACGCAATGAAAAATGTATGTTGCCATTTGAGAAAATATCGGTGTTGATAACTTTGACAAATATATCCTTAAAAAATTCAAGATCTTTCAAAACGTAACATTAAGAAACCATTTGAAAACTGAAAAATTTTTGTTAGAATTTTATCGAGTTTATCCGTTATTTTAAGGATACACCGTATGTAAATCCCTCTAGCATACACCCATGGCATTGACGTCATATCTAGCGGTCCGGCTCCGACCAACTGCAGAAACAAAGCAATAATGCTCTGTACCACTCCGATGCTCTGGGAGTTCATCAAACTTAATTATTATTATATTGTTATTATGTTGTATTATCAATTTACTTTGTATTTTACGGTTCAATGAGGAACTATTCTCTTCATCTGTAATTGTTGTTAGTATGGATTTTATATAAATCATTGTAGGTACACGTTTTATATTATTGCAATTATCATACTCGTACCATGGATTTCCGATTACAATCTTATTACTTTTTAAAAATACAAAAAACGTTAATTAAAGGTCTGAGATTGAAAGTACTCAAGTTTATCTTCGGTTTAGCCAATTATGGTTTTACTTTTATATAGGAATATCAAGTAATTGGTATTAAAATCAGGCTGTACTCTAAAAGAAATGGTAATTCTCGTGTGTTTTATATCACACTAATATAATTAGTGAATATTAAAATTAAAATAGAGCTAAAAGTGTAAAACTGGAAAATTAACATTCATATATGCCGAATGAATATATCTAAAACGTTATAACAAGGTCTTATTTTCTTGTATTTGTTTTTGGTATGACATGGGCTACACATAATCAAGTTTACATGCCACAATAATTCACTCCGCTTTTTTTATGGCTATGATGGAATTTAATACATCTAGTAACATATTTGTGACCAAAGAATTTTTTAATTGACACAGTATGCAAATACGTTTTAGTTAAAATATTAAATTTATTGGTTATAATAATAAAAATTCTCCAACTGTGATCACTTTAATACAATTTAAATACGAATTTGTGACACTGTTTATTTAAAAATTATAATTTACATCGGTTACTGATAACATATCGGTGATTAATTAAATAGTAACAGAGAGGTATTAAATTTTGTCAATTCGTATGACGATTATTACCATAGACGAAAATCTAATTGCATTTTTGGAAAGCAATTGTGTTTTCATAGCAACGGGTAACAAGTTATATAAATGTCATTGAGGTACCGGTAAAAGTTTTTACCGGTCTAGCCTGTAATGAACATTTTACCAATAAAGGGTGATTATTGTTAAATAGTATTTTACAGTTCAATATAACATAAAAATATATAGAGTTAAACTATAAATTGGTGATGAAATATGAAATACTCCAAGGAAATGTTCTTGGGCTCATTATAATGACAGAAATTTTATAAATATTATGAAACATCTGGATAAAGCACACAATATCTACTTATAAAACACCCCTATTGGATTTTCAAAAATTAAGAAATTTAAGACCTTTGTATATATTCTATGTAACATACAGATCGAGTGAGACCACTAGATACACGACTAGCCAGTATGCGCAGTTTACTGTCGCTCGTCTGAGGCCAGCACGATGGGGCGATCTCATTGCGAATATAAGGAGCTTTTACAGTAGGTTAGGATATTGCCTCGCTCAAGAAGGGGGTCCTTTTATCATCTGATTTGAATTATTTATTTATTTATTTACGTATTATTTATTTTTTTTAGAGTTGGTTATTTCTCTTTGTTATTTATGAGAATATTAATTTATGTTTTTAGAATTACAAAATTTGATTATGCGCTGTTCTGATATTTCCATAATTTTAGTATTTTACTATTTGTGGCGTCTCGGAAGAAACACTAAAATTGTGAAACATTCAGATAACTTAAATAAATAGGTTAATACACAAAGATTTCTTTAGATGAATGAGCAACACTCTCCATCGCAGCTTTAGCTATACTGATATCTACTTTGTTTCGTATGCTTCTCCCAGCAAGCGCCCTGACGCAATCGTTAACTTTCATTCGGACTTCGTATTCAGACGAGCAACTGTAAACTGCGCATACCGCTAGTAGTATATCTAATGGGCTTGCTCGAACAAGTATATTATTTTAGTATAGCGAGTAATAAATAAGACTATCAAATAATACGTCCAAATCTTTCATTTCGCAATACCTGACAAGTTGAGTTAAAGGTAAAAATTATACTGAAATTCCATAAGATTTAAACACAAATGAATCTTAAAACACTATTCATTGACTACAGTCAAATCATTTTGAAGGCTATACAGTCAGCCATAGATGAAACATTATTAAAAATGTCGAGAGCTTCAGCAAAAATTAAATGCTTACGCTTAATAATAGTATTCGATAGATCATTGACAAACATGGAAAAGAGTAAGGGCTCAAGGTTGGAGCCCTGTGGTAATCCTTGCATCATACTGAAGTTGCTTTATACTGATCAGATCTAAAACCTTATTTAACAAATTGTTTACGATTTACAGGTGTTAAATAAGTACAGTTTATTTCAAACCTACTTGCAACATAAAAAACGTCGGCTTCTTTGATCTCTTTACCGCCCTCAAAGAAGCCGACATTTTTTATGTTGCAGTAACAAAGTTTCTCTAGAAACCAAAGATATACCAATATTTTCAAATATTTTTCTAATTACTGTCATAGTATGTGTCAAATAAGAATTGAGTGGGTGAATAATTAATTAATACTTTGTCAACAACATAGGTAAGCAATAAGTGGAGTTTACGTGTATCTTGGAATAACATCGAAGCGAGGTCAATTGCTCGAACACATAAACTGTTAATACAGACAGCCCATCTGAAATGAAGCTCACACAGAGAGCTCACAACTGTTCTCGTCCAAGATATGATGGCTGAGAGCGTGATCTATGACTGAATGCCAACTCGTAGAGCCATAGATCAATCACGCATCGATCAGGAATCAATAAAAACTGAACTATAATTACCTGTGCCTGCTTATTTCGGAATCCTACACATGCATTGTAATTACTGTAAATGGTTGTATCTTTGTAAAAACACAACGCGCAATTGGACGAATAAATCTTTGCTTTTCAAATGTACGGCAGAATGAAAAGGAATGATGGTTATTACTGCTAATGGGCTTGTAAATATAACTCATATTTTATATTTTTAATATCCACTGGGTTTAAATTTGTAACCATTTATAGAGACTGGTCAATACGTAAAAACTGTTGTAATGCATGCAGAAGTAATACAGTATGGGTATCAAATAAAGAAGTTTACATTTTTAAATTGCTTTAATGATAATAAAAATAATAATTTAAAACAAATTAGGTATCCTCTTCTTGATAAAACTTTAAAATACAAGATGAAATGAGAAATAATAACTATTAATTATGATTTTCTAACTTTTACAAAACTTATCACATATAACATGTATGTTTTTAAACAATTATTTTCCCGGCTATTTGCCAAAACGCTGAAACTTAGATTACAAAAAAGATAATAATACAAAAGTACTCACTAGTTGTACAATCATTCTAACACTTTAAACATTCACCGACACGTGTTTCTGCATTTTTGCTTTATCAAGGTGGCTCTTAGAAAGCCTCCAAAGTAACTATGAAACTTAGTAAACCCTAGTGAAATAAACATTAATGGCTTCAGAGAACAGGATAATTGAAATTATATAGTGAAAATTTCCCGTAGGTTAGAATAATTTAGTTTCATAATTACTTTGGAGGCTTTCTAAGAGCCACCTTGACAAAGCAAAAATGCAGAAACACGTGTCGGTATATGTTTTAAAGTTTTAAAGTGATTGTTCAACTGCTGGGTCAGTCATACTGAATATAATGTGCATGTTATCTTTTCAGTAATCCAAGTTTCAGCATTTTGGCAAATAGCCGGGAAAATATTTGTTTAAAAAGATATATGTTATACTTTTCTGTGATAACTTTTGTAAATGTTAGAAAGTAATAATTAGCAAAAAATGTTTTGGAAAGCACACACCAGAAATTTTTTTAAAATTTAGGGAATTACTAATGGCAGTGTGGTCAATCCGACTAAAATAATTACAAGCATCTGGCACTTCCGGTTATACCGTCGATACCAACTTGCTTATTTTAAATGGAGTAACTTATATATGTTAGGGTTTTCGAAAAGAGCATAAAATTCTGAGTCAAAAACATGTAGGATACCCTATGCCTAAACCTAGCCGTTTCAAGGATATTTGACATTTTAAAAAATTTTGACAGGAGTAATGGTTTACAATAACCTTTATAACTTTCTTTGTGTAAAAGATACTCATTTGCTTTTTGGCATACAGAAAGACCATAAGGTGAGCTACGCTCTACAGTTTAAAGACATTCTATAATAGTATACCAAGTGTTCCATTTTTTACATTTTGTAAACCTCAAATCATGAAAACCTACTTAAGTCAAATGGAACACCCTGTATTTTTTTGCATCAAGTAATGTATAATTAAATTTTTTTTCTACTCCCTACATAGAAAATACTATTTTGCTCCCTCATTTCATGGAGCAAAGTAGTACTTTTCCTCCCTCGGGAGGAAAATACTTTACTTCCCTAGGGAGGAAAATACTTTGGCTCCCTCTGGAAGCAAACAAGTAAAAACTTCAAATAGCTGTAATAGTAGTGTATAGACTTCTTTTATTGATATACAAACTTCCTCAAAATGAATGCTTTTCTTTGAAACAGATTTTTTAGTACTTATTTTTATTTATAAAAATTGAAAACAGTTTAAATCGAGGTTTAAATTAACATCAGTAACTAAATATTGTTAAAATTTATGGTACAATTAGTTAAATTACTAATGGAGATGGCCCCTGGAGAAATATTGGCTCTGCTGGTGGAGATCAGTTCCTGTTTGTAGTTTTCCAAAGTCTTGGTCGCTGATGAAATACTTGTAGAAACAAAATTTTCAAAAAAACAAGATAACGTTTTTTGGTACTTGAAGTAGTACTTTCTCCCGTAATTATTTGGCTGGCTATTTCACATTTTTTTAGAAATACAATCATCTAAGTACCCTTCTGCTACTGCGTTTGTTTGCCATCCCCCATGTCTTTTTACAGTGAGAATGTCACTTCCAGCATTGACTAATAACGTAGTTGAGGTACGGCGGAAACTGTGTCCAGTATAGCCTTTCGAATCATCCAAATTTAAAAATATTGCTATTCTGTATGGAATTTTGGCAATTGTGTTTTTGCCAATTACCTGGTTTGTACATTTCCCTTTAGTATAAGTTACAAAAAAATCTAGAATGACATATTTTAGGGGACCTACAGTCCAGATATTTTCTATACATATCCAAGACAGATACTCCGTTTAAAATCTCATTTGTTATTGTAAATGTCCTTTTGATATTAGTTTTTGAGTCAGGTATTTGCACCACCAAAATATCGCCTTTATCACTGATATCCTCAAGTACCATTTTAACAAATTCATCGCTACGGCATGCCGCAGCAATTCCAAATATAAGCACAACCTGAAAAAGGAAAATGCACTTATGATAACTGCCTAAAATGTCACTTAATTGTCATATATATACTTTCTAATAAAAAATGCAGCGTTACGTTTTTATTTATTATTCAACAATAACGATCAATCTTACCTTCATATGTAAATAAGTTTAATCTGGAGCTTCTGCAATAAACTTGTTGATATCCTTCCTTGAAAAAGTATTGGCTTTCTTGGCTTTATATCCAGCAGATTTCCTTTTTAAAAAAGCTACTAATTTAGGAAACTTAATGTCGATATTGTCTTTCATTTGGAGTGTAGATCGCAACATGCTGTATTTGCTCCATAATGTTGAAGGCTTCAAATCGGCGCACTTTTTGGAAAAGTAAAATAGGACCACTTCTTCACATATTTTTCTTATTTGCCTAGTCTCCATCCAACAATTAAATAGCTGGTACTCTTTTTCATATTTTTCACGAGACTTTAACGGTAATAGATTTAGCGAAACTACGTTTGCTTCTTCCAGAATATCTTGAGGAACTTCATCTTCACATTCGGAATACATTATTATAAACTTTTTGGAAGTTCGTTTATTTTGAAAACAAGAAGCAACCTTAGCAACGTTCCATGTACTTTGATTTTTAACAATATTTACTTATCTAAATACCTATTATGACATTTTGACATATTTGGTTTTTTGATTGTCATGAATAAGAAAATATAATAAAATATATGTAAAACCAATGTAAAACACTGTAAATGGTCGTAGAAAAAATCATATGTATTACACAGGAGCAAAGTGCCATTTCCTCCCTTGGATATTGATTCCCTCCGCTTCGCGTCGGGCATCAAACTATCCGCGGGAGGAAATTATGCACTTTTCTCCCTTGTCATACAAATAGCTATTTTTCTGATATAAGCATTGTGTGGGTTTAAGTTAGAACTTTTTGATATTTGCGATTTTCTTAGAAATTCAAGAATTTTTAGTAAACATTTTATCAAATTAGCCATGATAGAAAGAATCAGTAATATCACTCATTCTCTTATGTCATAAATTGCCACCGCTTTTAAATTACACCCACGAAGACTTTTTGAATTTGTCTATTAGTTATGGAGAATGTGATAAAGTAATATCAAGAACTTGTAATACATTTGCTACTCGATATCCACAAAAACGGAAACCGTCACCAAACACTGTAAAACGCATACTGGACAATTTTAAAAACTATGGCTCTGTCAAGGTAAGAATTCAAAAGCGGAAGCCTATTGTTGATGATGAAAATGCAGAAATAGCAATTCTGGGATATTTTCATGCATTTCCAATGATGTCATAAGACAAGCTGCTCTGAAATCGGGACTATGCAAGGATTCAGTACACAGAATCTTAATTAAACATAAATTTTACCCGTATTCGTTCCAAATGGTTCAACGATTAAAAGAAACAGATTTCCTAAGCAGAGATAATTTTTGTGAATTTATTCTAATAAGATCAATGGATCGCCAATAATGACCATTTCCAATGGCCTCTTCGCTTGCCCGATTTATCAATTTTAGATTACTTTATTTGGGGAACTATTAAAAATAAAGTTTATGAGGGTCTATTAACAACTATTGAAGATTGTATGCAGAGAGTAAGAAATGCATTTCAAAACTTATCAATTAGAAGAACTAATCCGAAGGTGCGAAAATGTGTGGAGGTTCGAGGGCGGAATTTTGAACAATTAATAAATTAAAATGGAATCATGTTTTTAGCTGATTTTATATTAGCTATTTTAGTTTATGTAAAGTGCCTTCAATCCAATTAATAGGCATGTTACAGTGTTTAGTGTTATTTTCCGTTTTTGTGGATATCTAGTAATAAATGTACTACAAGTTTTTGATATTACTTTATCACACTGACGTAGTTTTCCACGACACACAAAAACACCATATACTGCACTTGACGCGCATTTCGCCAACCAAGTTGGCATCATCTGGAGATGATTAAAACAATTTTAATATAACTAGGTCAGTGTTATCTTCACATCAAAGGTTCCAACCCACTCCAGGATTATTTTGTCACATTCTCCATAAATAATAAACAAATTCAAAAAGTCTTCGTTGGTGTAATTTAAACGCGGTGGTACTTTTTGACATAAGAGAATAATTGACATTACTGATTGTTTCTAATCATGGCTAATTTGATAAAATGTTTACTAAAAATTCTTGAATTTCTAAGAAAATCGCAAATATTTCAAAAACTTGTAACTTAAACCCCCACAATACTTATTTCGGAAAAAAAGGAATTTAATTGTACATAACTTGATGTAAAAAATGCAGGGTGTTCCATTTGACTTAAGCAAGTTTTCGCGGTTTGAAGTTACAAAAAGTAACGTCAAAAATGGAACACTTGGTATACTATTATTGAATTTCTTTAAACTGTAAAGCGTAGTTCACCTTATAATCTTTCTGCATGCCAAGAGGCAAATGAAATGAAGAAAGTTATAAAGGTTATTGTAAACTATTACACCTGACAAATTTTTTTTTGATGTCAAATATCTCTGAAACAGCTGGGTTTAGGCATAGGGTATCCTATATGTTTTTGAATTTTATGCTCTTTTCGAAAACCCTAAAATATATGGAGTGTTTCATTTATAATAAGAAAGTTGGCATCGACTTCCGGTATAATCGGATGTGCTAGTTGCTTGTAAGTATTTTAGTACAACTGGCCACATTACACATTAGTAGCTACCTAAATTTTAAAAATTTTCTGATGCGTACTTTTCCCTATATCGATCGATGCACTTCCTGGTGAGACACCCTGTATATCTATTCTGTATTTAAAAAAGTACCCATCGTTTTTTAATCATATTTTCAAAGATTGTTAAACGTATTAATATACTTATTGTCATCTAATTTTCTACATATATAACTTCCTTAAGTAAAGGTGAATGTTTTCCCATTCTTTTTCACATTTTCTGTTCAGAGAAACATGATAATTTTTTCAATCAGCCTATATGGGATGCAATGTGCCTGCCCCTTGTGACGTATACCAATAATAAAATAATAATAAACTATATTCACTCCAAATTACGTGGTAACATATGTCCAAACAGCATACCCCTAGCTTCAAGTGTTAGTTATTCACAGGAAGAGTATCCAAGAAAACGTCAATACTGTTTACGATTTCGTGATGAACAGCTATAACCATATAAATAACCGCGACTGTGGGTTCTTTAAATAATAATACTGTAGAAATAAAATTAGACATACTACATACATTACACTTTGATCTTTTGCTAGGGGCCGAAATGCAATAATATTAATCAAGGAGAAACTCGTGAGCTAAAGTAATACTTTAAATTAAATTCTTAAAGCGCCATATGTATAACGGATGATTATTTTTGAATTCTGTAATAAGTACCCGTTATTTGGTGGCAAAATATGCGAAAAATTGAGCCTGGGGAAAATATTTCGCATATAAAATTCTAAAAACTTGAAAATTTTCACATAATTAAACATTCTGTCTAATGTAACCTTTTCCACGTGTAATAATTAAACTAATATACGAGGAGTTTCAGTTTTTAATAAAAGGACTTTAACAAAGTAAAGAAAAACTGTTTCAAGCTGAAAATATTGAGAAAAAATACTCATAGAAGTCTCATTTAAAGAGGTAATTGAAGTTTTCCATTTGTGACTCACCTGTTTGAATGGCTGAAGATAGTAGGAAATATTAAAGACATGTGATTATCCGAACTGTTTGATATATTTTCAACCAATCGATTGTATTAGCTTAACCCGTTTATTTTATTGGTAAAAAAAAGTTGTCACTACCTTAATACGATAGATATTAAACATTATTTTTTATCAAAATAGGGCATCTTAAAATATATATTTTTTTTGTTGTATATTTTGGAACGTAGCAGAACAAATACATTTTTATAAAACATCTCAAAGAAAATAGTTACAATTAAAACCCCTTTAAACGGTACGCCTATGAGTATTTTGTCAGTATATGTATGATTAAAGACCGTATCTCAGGTAGTCACTTCGCGAATATCAGTGGTGGTATCAGCTCGTGTGCGAACAGATTAATATTTTCATCTGTAAAAATGATATACAATACAAAATAGACAATATCTTACCTTATAATTTTGACGAGTGATTTTTGTAATATCCAAAATTAGATGAACGCTGAACTTCTAGCGAAAAAGACTATTTCACTATAACAATCATCTGTTACTGTTAAAAAATTGTTCTAAATTATTTGGACGTAGATAGCGGCGCATGACATTAAAAATCCATTTGTAGTTTGAAAGCGACTGTTTCAAGTCTACAGACGTAACTGGAGTGTATTTAAAATACTGAACGTTTTAAATGGCTCGATTTTCATGTACTCGATAACTTTTTACAACATTTACAGTAAATTTCTGTACCATTACACTCTAGTTCTGACTAATTTCGTGAAGGAACCAGTCGAGATTAAAGCCAAAAAAAACAGTCGATTTTTTCACAATAACACAATAAAACACCTAAAACTCTATCTATGGAAACACAATTGCAAACTGCTGATCGTCGAGACCGCAAGCTGACACGTGTCTTCAATTGCGATGTATGTAAGTGGTGAGGGTTTTTTATTATACATATGTTGGCTTGTTTATTTATTTGAACTGCGACGTATTATAGGCGTTTTCAGTTGAAAATGGCCCTTCTACTTTCGTACAAAACCTACATTTAATTTAGTTTTAGCTAATTTTGTTTGTTATTTATTTTTAGGTAATTCATATGGGTTTAATTAAGGCAAATTTATTTTAGGCTTTTTCAGTAACTAAAAACCAATTTTCTATATTTAAGAGATGATAATACAGCTTATACAGTGTGTCTCGCAAAAAGCGCCACAAGTCATAACTCTGGTATTTCTTGTCAGATTTAGACAACAAAAAAAAAAAATTAATGGATCTACAAATACTACAAACTGGTACTAATTTAGTTTTATTCAACATTAACCGTAGTGTCAGGCGATAGTCAACTTCTTTCTTTAAATACAAGGTTACATATTTTTTTTACTTAGTCTGGTAGAGATTCTTTTTCTGAAATCAACGATGTATCACAACTTGACTTTCATGCAATGTTAATTGTAAAAAAAGTAAGTAAATGTTTATCAGTATTAATTTGGGCTTCTAATAAAATTACCAATTGTACCATGGAACACAATCAAATCAACAAACCGACGCAAAATGTCGTTTGAGCTTCTACATTAATCTTGTATTACCAAGTGTGCCAGGGAAAACAATGAAATCAACAAAGCGACAAATGTCATTTAAGCCTTCAATGTTATAAATTATTGTTGCTTATAATTTGTTGTTTTTTATGAAATAAATAAAATAACCATGAACAACAGTGAACTGACCGACATGTTGCAAGTATACTTCGAATGCAATAAAAATAGGAATCAAGCGATGCATCTACATGATTTATCTCCGAGTATAGAAGGCCTAGAACAGAATTTGAGAAACTCTAATGATTTTCACAAACTCAAATGAGAGTAACGTCAATTTAACCAAAATATAGAATTAAATGTTCTTCTTAGTGTACAGGAAAATCCAAGAACTTATCCTCGTGAAACTGCCAATAATATTAATGCATGAAAAGCTACTGTACATAAAATATTGAAAAGGCACATATTCAAATCCTACATATCTCAAAAAGTGCAAGCATTGAAGGAAAATGATCGTGGTTGAAGAGAGCAATTTTGTCGTTTTTATTTAAATATGATTCAACAAGATCGTATTTTTTATAAGAAAATGATTTGATGAATGCAGTTTTAGTAATAATGGCATTTTTAATAGAAACATCCGCCGATATCTGAGTCAGGAAAATTCCAGAATTATTGTCGCAAATAGTTTTCAACGAATTTTTGGTGTTAATGTCTGGTGCGGTATTCTGGGCGATAGATTGATTGGACCATTTTTCATAGATGGCACACAACTCAAGAAAAATACCATTTGACCGATGATCTTGAAAATTTTGTAGATGATTTGTCTCTTGCAGAATTTAATAAAATTTATTTTCAACAAGTTAGGACAAACCCATAAAACGCAAAAGTAAATGTCATTTGGTCCAAGGTGGATAGGCATGCTTTGACCATTTCGCTGACCTGCTCGTTCTCCTGATATCATACCACTAGATTTTTGGTTTTGGAGTTATCTTAAAGAGCAAGTGTATCTAACACTTCCGAAAAACGAAGACAATTTAAGATAGAGAATAATCAACATTTGTCGCGAAATACCTCGCAATTTTATATTGAATGCTACCCACGGAGTAGTTCGAAGATGTGAAATATGTATTCGTCAAGCTGGCGGACAATTTGAACAATACTTATAATATTATTTCATTGTTACAATAAAATTTTACAACATTATCAAAATGTATTATTTCACAAAGGAACGACAATTTATAATAAAAGTAGTAAAACTTTGAAGGCTTAAATGACATTTGTCGCTTTGTTGATTTCATTGTTTTCCATGGCACACTTTTTTTTCCTTACGGGTTGCGGTTTTGACTACCCGCTGTACTGAAGCTTAAGCTTATTGTACCCCATAGTCTCATTACTCCATAAGACCCGTTCTATTCCAGAAGGCGAGTATACAGTTTATGGGAGCTCTGGCTATCTCTTCCGGGGTTAAAAGTGGTCCCTCGAAGTGTGTTAGTCTCATTGCCGTTAGGGCTGGGCATTCGCATAAGATGTGGTGGGGAGTTTCTTCCTCTTCACCACACATCCTGCAATCTGGATTGTCTTTCACCCTTATATTGGTTAGGTGTTTGTTTAGTGTGCAGTGTCCTGTTAATATTCCCACTGCACACCTCAGCTGTTTTCTGCTCAGCTTTAGCATTTCGTTGGTCCTTGCTCTACATATTTCTCCGATGAACAAGCGTGACTGCCTCATTCCCGGTATCTCTATCCAGTGCGAGTAGTGTTTCTGTCTTAATAGTTCCTTTACCGATCCTTTTGCGGTTCTGTAAGATACTCCGCAGGTCGGTTCGGGACCTGTTAGAATTGATTTAGCGCCTTTTCTGGCTAGCATGTCTGCTTTTTCGTTTCCCGTATTTCCCTGGTGTCCTCGTGTCCACTCCAGTTGTACACTGTTGTGTTCTGTAAGTTTCTCCAGGGACTCCAGGCAGTCTTTTACTGTTTTAGATCGTATTTCTACTACTTCCAGAGCTCTGAGGGCTGCTTGGCTGTCAGTGATGACGCGGATTCTCTTATTTTTGTATGACCTCCGTATTATTTCTTGTGCACAGACGTCTATTGCTGTGATTTCGGCTTGGAACACTGTTGCGATACTTCCGAGGTTCAGGCTGATGTCTGTCCCTGGTTGTTCTCCCGCAACTCCTGCTCCGGTACTACTTGACGTTTTTGATCCGTCAGTATACCAGATGGTGTCATTTTGTTGTCTCTGCATCCTGCCTCCTTCTCCATCCCTTTCAGGTATTTTTACCCTGAAAGTTTTTGTGAAGTTGTATGTTGTGCTGATTCTGTCTGACTGCATATCGAGTAGCCGATTTTTTCCTACATATTGGAATACTTCAGTATGGTATCCTCTCCTTGAGATGGTACCATATCCAGTTGTTTTCAGCCTATATGCTGCCATTAGTGCCTCATTCTCCACCACTAGGTGTAGTGGAGGTAGGCCTAGCAGTATTTCCAAGGCTGCGGTGGGCGTTGTTGACATTACTCCCGTGATCCCTAGACACGCAAGTCTTTGCAACTTGCCTAGTTTAATCATCGCCTCTCCTTTTCCGGCCTTGTGCCACCAGATCAGGGAGGCGTAGGTTATTATTGGTACGACGACCCTTTGGTACAACCAGTGCACCATTTTTGGTTGAAGTCCCCAGCTCTTGCCCACCATGCTTCTGCAGGTCCATAAGGCCCGCGTGGCTTTGATTGTCACTTTGTCTATGTGAGCTTTGAAGTTAAGCTTGGTATCTAAGGTTAGTCCCAAATATTTGACTTCATTGCTCACCTGTAGTTCTTTTCCCAGAAGATATAGTTTCCTCAGGTTTTGGAGTTTTCTTTTCCTTGTGAAAGTCACCACCGTGGTCTTTCCTGGATTAACAGAAAGCCCTTCCTGTGTGCACCATCGATCTACCGTATTGAGAGCTCTTTGCATCATTTCTGATGCAACGCACACTTGGTAATACAAGATTAATGTAAAAGCTCAAATGAGATTTTGCGTCGTTTTGTTGATTTGATTGTTTTCCATGGCATACTTGGTAATTTTATTAGAAGCCCAAATTAAAATTGATAAACATTTACCTACTTACTTTTTTCTTCAACTAACATTGCACGAAAATCAAGTTGTGACACATCGTTGAATTTAGAAGAAAATGTCTATCAGACGAAGTAAAAAAATATATAGCCTTTTATTTTAAAAAAAAAAGTTGACTTTCACCTGACATTACGGTTGATGTTGAAAAAAACTAAATTATTGTCAGTTTGTAGTATTTGTAGAAACATTTTATTTTTAAAATGGGACAAGAAATAAGGCAGTTGTGATTTGTGGCGTTTTTTGCGAGACATCCTGTATTGGTATGACGACACTCACAAATTTACAAATTTATTCTTTATTTCTCTACTGTTTCAATTAATTACGTGAGTACATAAATGTATTAGTAAAATACAACAAAATAACATGAGAGAAGGTTATTAATTAATTTCCAGAAAAGTCGTGTACCACTGCATTTCGCAATATTTATTCTCATTTTATTATTTGTTTGAGAGTTGTATGTAAGCCCGTAACTGGAATTATTACCTAAGATGCGGTCTTTAGATAAATATATTAAAATACCTTAAATAATATGCTAAATACATAAAATTTAAAGAAAGTATTTTAATTTTATTTTATTAAGAAAAGTTATTTTTTCGCCCCTTTAAAGATCTGTAGTCACTTTAGAAAACATTTGATTGTATAAGTTTATAAAACATTTTCAGCTTAAAATGCGATTTCTTTACTCTGTTAAATAAAGTTCTTCTATTAAAATCTGTATAATGCTTAAAAAGCAAGTTCTTGTCCAGCAATTATAATTAAAACATGTAATATTAGGATTAATTTATTTACATAAGTGAACAAGAATTCTTACAAAGTTATATTTTAATAAGGAAAGTAAAAAAAAGTTTCAAATATTTCTTATTTTCTCCTTTCTAATAGTATAAAATATAGATAATTGATTTATAATAACTAATCAGAAAACTTACTATTACGATGTTATTTTTAAATTATCATCAACGTTATATAGGCTATAATTAGTGTGAAAAAATAAAAGACTATTCAAAAATAATACGAAGCAACGCATAATAGGTTCGAATAAAATTTTAATGGACTCGTAATTATAAAAGGTCAGTATTGGGTAATACTAAATGGATGAAATTGTTAATAATAGGAAAAACCTCGGTTAACGAACTAACAGAAAAATCTAGTACCAATTAGCCTTTAAGTATTGCGGCTAATAATTTATTACGCGGCTATAATTGGCGCACCCAACATGATTTTGTTTTGTGTAAGGCTCTATAATTACTAGAAAATTAGTATCAATAATTGCTCCGCTACAATGTTTATAATACATTAATGTCTTTTATACGCAGCATATCCGGGATACGGCGCTTAGATTCAAAGCAATCGCATACGTTTTCTTATGATTATTCTCAATCTTCACATATTTAACAAGTAAATTAAACCTGGTTTGTTACCTTATAAGCTAGTGGTGGTATTTCAACAAGTTTTAATTAGTAAAGATTAACCGTATCTTTCCACCTGAGACTAAGAATCTCGTATTTCAAGTGCTATAAGGACTAACAAAATTTAGGATATATGCTTTATAAGAGACTGTTTAATAAAGTACCATCGGTTACAAATAAATATAGTTTAAAAAAACTAAAAAACACGCTTTTAAAGCACATCAAACTAAAAATTGAAAAATAATTATTAATATAAACTGCAAACAATAATGAACGAAAAATACTAGTATTATTGTGAAAAAAGCGTGGGTTGCTCGATATACGAAAAAATATGGCACAAAACGCCTCACGCTTTTTTCACAATAATACTAGTATTTTTCGTTCATTATTGTTTTCAGTTTATATTAATAATTATTTTTCACTTTTTAGTTTGATGTGCTTTAAAAGCGTGTTTTTTAGTTTTTTTAAACTATATTTATTTTTCACTTTTTAGTTTGATGTGCTATGAAAGCGTGTTTTGTAGTTTTTTTTAAACTATATTTATATTGTTTATTGATGCTGATATTATAACATATTACGATCCAACAGATATTTCTGAAGAAAAAAATGCTTTTTTATTTCAGCCATGGGATTTGAACTCACGCCCGAGGAGTTCGTCGTTTCGCGTCGACTAAGACTTGCCCGCTCTGCCAACGACCGAACTGAGAATCACGGAATATACTTACAATATTAAGCCTCTTGCTCTCACGCAGAGGATACGTGAGGAAAGGACTGGCGATCCTGATCAGGATAATGATATAAACTTATCAAATTATTGTATTGTTACCGGTTCTTCGTAAGTGTACAAAGTTTCAATTAAATCTGTCCGCTTAAAGTGGGTCAAAATCGAGTCCAAAGAGTCGGTTACAAACAAACAAACAAACAAACATACAAGTGAAGCTAATAAAAGCGTGTTAAAAACTAAATTGTGTCCAAAATGCGGTTGCTTTTTGAATTTGGAATAAAACGCATGAATTACTTAGATCGTACGAAATTTTTATTTTAAGGTAAAGTACAACAATGGCGATTAATAATGGAAAAGAATATCGGCCCGATATCCTGCAAATATCCTCTGGAACTTTGGCAGAATATCAGTCTTTTGGTAAAATTTTCGATAACCTTTTCGCATAATTGCGACGATATATCTGCGATAGCAGCGATAGTGTTATCCAGAAGTTCCTGGAGCGTTTGAGAATTTTCAGCGCAAACTTTTTCCTTTAAGAAACCCCATACGAAAAAGTCTAAGGGCGTTAGAGAGCAAGACCTAGGCGGCCAGTTAATGTTTCCTCTTCGTGAAATTATTCGGTCTTCGCTCCTGCAAAAGATCAAGTGTTTCATTCGCTGAATGTAGAGTGGCACCGTCCTGTTGAAACCACAGTTTCGTATGGAGCATTGTTTCTTCCAAATTCCGTACGGCATTTTCTAACCATTTCCGTTTCCTCCATATTTGTAATAGGTTTTCATTATAAACAGGCTTTGTTGCAGCGTATAGCATTCCACAACTAAACACTGCGATGCTTTTATATCACAAATGTCAAATGCAATAAGACAGATAACTAAGCCTGGCCAAGCGATAGTAGATTCAGGGTCGCGCGCAATACCAATGCCATCGCACGCTTGTTTACGATGACGATGACACGACACACTTCAGTTGTTATCTGTCGGTCGATGCATAGAGTACTAATAAATAATAAATAATGTTGAGCGTAAAGAGTAGAAAACGACCGCTGATAAAGTGAATTAATTTATCGGTGAATTTCCGGATTTATTCTGTGATGGATGTAAAATAATTTGTAAAGTTTGTGATCAAGACTTAATGTGCTGGAATAAATACGGCTGCAAAATTCATGTCAATAGTAACCGGCATAAAAATAAAAAAAAATGGCGTGTCTTCTTTGTAACCTCAGTTTATGTTTGATTTACTGTTAATGCTGATTGACTGTGATGTTTCCCTACGCGTATTATATAAACCAGCATTTCGGGAGTTCTGGAATAAATATAATCCCCAGGTGAATTTACCAAGTCGTTCATCGTTACGTAGATATGTACCAAGTGTTCGTGAAGACATTGTAAATAGGATTAAATGTGCATTAAAAAATACACGGCTGTGGTTATGTGTTGACAAGACGACAGATTGTAAAAAAATTCTATTTTAAATGTTATCGTACGTGTACTCGACCCTGTTAAACCGACATTTCCACTTTTAGCTAGCAAAAGACTAACTGCGTGTACTGGCGAAACAATTACGCGGGTGGTGTTGGAGACTTTCGAAAAATTTGAACTGTCAACAAGTCGTGTTGATGTTTGTGACCGACGGTGCTGTGACAATGCGTTTGTTGGGCCGTTTTCTTCAAAGAGACGATTGTAGGTTTTTACATGTTACGTGTAAAGTATATGCGTTCCATCTTGTAGCAGAAACGTTCGAAAATGTTTCCAGAGGTATATGCATTAATAGCAAATACAAAAAAAAGTATTTCTCAAATCTCCTAAACGGCTTCGAGCATTTCACACAATGTGTCCTGGTATTCCGGAACCACCAGAGCCGATTCTTACACGTTGGGGAACGTGGTTGAAGGCAGCTTTTTATTATGCTGAATATTTTCAACAAATAAAAGCTGTGATACTACAGTTCAACCCTAACGAGGCTGCAGCTATTAAGGAAAACCAGACAAGCTTTCAAGATGTTTCCCTTGAAACAGATTTAAAAACTATTTATAACAATTATAGAGGACTACACGACGCAATAGAAAAATTGCAAAATACTTTGTTGTCGTTAGTGGAATCGCTGCAAATAGTGGACGACGTAAATACACAGCTACAGACTATAAATGACGAAAAAATAAGCCCGTTATTGAAAAATTCGAGAGTCTATTACGGAAAGATCCTGATTTTACAAAATTAAGACAAATTTGTGATGGTGCACCTACAGCTGCATTAAGTGAGTTCACAGAGTGTTTTACTTATGCCTGTATTACTTCCGTAGATGTCGAACGGTCTTTTTCAAAATACAAACATATTTTTTCACCACAGCGAAAATCGCTTACTGAGACAACTGTAGAAACATATCTGATGCTACACAGTTATTATAGAAGTGCTCCAGTTTGTGATAACTACAACCAAGCTATTTCATAAATCTGTTTAAGAAGGTGAGTTTTGTACATATTTTTATAAAGTGTACCAGTATTAAGAAAATTTATTTCCATTTATTTTATTTATTTATTTATTTATTATTAGTTATCACTTAGATATACAATGTACATGTGTGAACGTCATTTAACAGTTTAATAATAATGTGCAGCACTAAGCTTACAAAATATAGGGAAATACATTAAAAAGAATTTAAAGCGAACGAAATAGTACAAAACATACATCACAATATATGTATAAAATATTTTTGTTTTTATTATTGTACTTATTCAAGTATTATGATATGATGCATACCCAGTACGTCTCTGTAGGATTAACGACCTTGGCCAGGCTTACAGATAACTATGAACATTGTAAATGGCGGGTAAATCAAAAAGCAACCGCAAATTTGGACACCCTTTAGAACACCTGAAGTGGTACCATGTATTTTGACGTATTTAAAAATCAAAATGACAGTATTTATTATGACATGGTAGTTCAAAACGTTCATTCTAATTGGTGCCAAATGGCCACAGCGAACAGAACGCCAAAAGGCAATTTTGCAAATCAGGTTGTAAGCAGGTGTAAGTATAAGGGTTACTGCAACTGAATTTAATGTTATCAAATCAATAAAAAATAACAAATAGAGCAGTATGGAACTACAAATCAGCCAAAAGTTGGCAAGGAAACCCTCATTTGGGATTTCTTTGAAAAAAAAAACAAATGGTGTAAAACAATATGCACAATATCTACTGTGTGTCTACTGTCTACAGTTTCAAATGTTATTTATCTAATCATATTAGGGTGATTGGCTGAAAAATGGCACATAGCATGTCCTACACTATAACAATGCTATTAATTCAATTAGACAATTAAATATTATTGAGTATGGTGCCTAGCATATATTTCTAATTGTGCCTTAAATAGGTTTATGTCTTTTTGTACATAGAACTTTTTAATTTAGTATTTCATAGCGAAATCATCATTCGCGGGCCTGTCCTCAGACCTCGTTTAGATATTATTTTTTATAAAATAGAACCTTTAACTACAATGTACTCAGATTTATTACACATATAATAATACAAGACATAATGATCATTAGTATTCTCCAATTAATTAAAAATATTAATTGAATTTGCTTGTTTTTTTTATGTCGTGAAGTTTGTCCCGGTAAGCAGACGTCATTCGCGTGCCTTCAACATTATACATCCTAGATGGGCTCTGAAATAAATTTCTTCGTTTTTTAGAAAAATGTCAACTGGACAAGTTCAGTTGACCCCCATACGTGAAAGGAGGTGGATGCTTTATTTATTGTTTTAAAACCGTTTTGTGTTCTTGTGTAACCTTCTCAGGCGTCATTTTCGTGGTAAGCATTATTTACATCAAAAAAATTAATTTTTTATTAAATCTTAATTTGACCAATTGTACACAGTAAACAGATTAAATCGACATAAAATTGTTTGTAAATTGAACGGTGTTAAATATTTTAATGCAAAAATACATCTATAATATCATTCTCGTGTCATCATTCTCGTGTTCTTATGGGATCACGAGAATGACACTATTAACACGAGAATGACTGATGATTTATTTTCTTAACTCGATCGACAGTTTCTCATTTCTTTATAGTGTGTATATTTGATATGGCAAATAAAAAAAAATGACTCAGAAGAAAGAAAAAAAGGATTAAAAGGGAAAGGGAGCAAGAGCGTAGGAGACAAATAAGAGAGGATCCAGTGAGAAGGGAAAGGAAGAAAGAACAAAGCAGGCAAAAGTATTTAAGACAAAAGAGAGAAGGATTGCAGTATAAAAAAAGTATCAGTCAACTGACTCCTAGAGAACAACGCAAGAAGCGAAAGGAATGGAAAATTAATTCAAAGAATTATAGGAATAGAATTAAGGCAACTTTAATGGAAAGAAGACAGATAGAAGAAGATACACCACCGCCTTCTGATGATGATAATTTTGTACCACAATCAAGACGCAAGTTAGAGATAAGAAAAGCTGTAGGAAGTAGGGCATCGGAAAGAAATAAAGTTAGACGTCACAGAGTAAAAAAGGGATTAGAAAAGAAGATTGCTTCTTCTCAAATAAGGACAGGAACATACGTTTTGGTAAATATTCCTAAGGAAAAATACAAGAAACTAAACAAAAACCAATATCGATATGCTGCGATCTGTCAAAGCGATTTAGATGACGATGGAGAGGTTAGAGTACCTAATATTTTTAAAAATCTGTGATAATTGTAATAAACAAGACCAACTTTTCCGTCTTGATGACACTGATATTTCAGATATACAATTTGAAAATATTATGGCGGTACTACCTGAACCAACTCTAGTCCTAAAAGGAAACAGAGTTTTTTATAAATTCGATAAAACCGTTGATATTTTTGAAAGTGTTTGAACTTTTCCTGCCGATGTTAAACACTAATTTTTTAGTTTATAGTTTTGATTATATTTCATAGTCAGGAGCTTTTATTTTTATAATAATTTTAATATGTTGAATGTTAATATATTTTGTAAAATTACTTGTCAGTTACAATTATTGCTTTTATATAAAATATATAAGACTGCAACAATTTTCAAGACTGTTCTATACAGCGTTGTATAATGTACACATATTTTATAATATTTTATTATTATCTAGTTTAGGCATGAATCTCAAAGAAGACTTTTTTTTAAACAAGTTCGTTTTGTATGTTTATTTTATATTTGTAATATTTCTACAAATTTACAATCAATAAATTGATGTGTATAATATTTTGTGTAATTTTTCATCATTCTCGTGAAGTTTTAGTCATTCACGTGCCCAAGTAATATCAAAAATAGCTCATAAATTAACTGTCACTTATAAATGAGTACGTTTTTTTGGCCACAAATAATAGAATATGACTTACTAATGAGTGAAATGGGATAATTTATCTGTTAACCCTTTTTTTTTAATTGCCGAAATTTACATTGCGATGTGCCACTTTACAGCCAATCACCCATTAGTTTGTACTTCTTTATTATTATTATTGTATCTGTTATATTTATTTATGTGTTTTTTTTATACATTGTATACATTTTTATATTTTTATAAATATTTTTTATATATTTTTTACATTTCTTCTTTATTATAGTTTAATTGACTTGTGTAAAGCACCAATAAATATCTGTTTATCGTATCTACAATATACCTACTTCAACTTCAATTTATCGGAGTTGCACGAGAATTAAAACATGATCCATCTTACGTGAAATATACCGGAGGCGCCTGTACTACCTCCGCTAACTTGATGGGTAGGTAACATTAGGATATAATTATTTAAAAGTAATTAGATGCAAGTAAACTGACAAATTGTTGTTAATTTACTTATGCACCTACATACAGGGTGTGTATAAAAAACACTTAAATTCTAGATTATTTTAAACTCAATCATTTCTGCCTGTTAATTAGAAGCTGTAGGAAGCACAATTTTTGATGTGACTAGAAAAGTTTTTATTCGATTGTATTGAAAAATGCGTGTTTTGATTCGAATATCTGGACGAAAATGTCACATTTTTATAATAGGTATAACTTTTTGTTGTGCTTGCCTTGGCGCTTATTTTTCGGATTATAAACAATTATGATACCAGAGACAAATGAAACAAACTGTCATGATATTCTTATTAGATTGTGTCAAAGTGACGTGAAGTCGATTATGATAAGTTATTTTAATTAAATTAAATATAATAAATAAATTTTAATATCTTCTTCTTACAATCGAATAAAACATAGTGTGTGGCACACGGACGAAAATGTCCTTTGCACTCATAAGACTGCTGAACTCGGCTTCGCCTCATCCGGCAATTTTCGGTAATCGTACGAAAAACTGAATTTTTTCGTACGATTGCGAAAAATTGCTGGACAAGGCGAAGCCAGCAACCATGTGAGTATAAAATATTTTCGTCGGTGTGTCATACACTATGTTTTATTCGATTGTAATCATCACGATTCATCGGACCAGAACCAATCCTCAGGTACTGCCAAGATGGCTATCTCAACCTGGGCTGAAAGGAAAACTCTCCAGTATTGGCAAGAGTTACCAGGATTAGTTCATTCTAAGGCGTTTATAAAATACCCTTTGAAATCAAGAGCTAAGAAACAAGGTAAACCTGAAAACTCCAACAGGCCTATATACCAGGCACCGCCGACCAAACTATCATCTGCACAAACTCGGCCTAGCGGAAAACGCCGAGTTACGTCTATGCCTGGAGGATGATGAAAAGACAGACCACATCTTCTGCACCTGTCCCGCTGTGGAGAGGATCTGATTCTCAATATTTGGCAAAGAGCAGCTGCTGCCAGAGGATCTGGACACATTCTCACCCAATAAAGTTATCAGTTTCATTAAGAGACTGAACTTATTGGGTGAAATATAATTAGGCTTGAGCCACAATAGGCCTGTTGATGGCCGCAGTGGAGGGTATACTGAGACCCACTCCCAACAAACCTAACCTAACCTAACCTAACTATACACTATGTTTTATTCGATTGTAAGAAGAAAATATTAAAATTTATTTATTATATTTATTTAATTTGAAATATCATAATCGACTTCACGTCAGTTTGATACAATCTGATAAGAGTATGATGACAGTTTGTTTCATTCGTTTATATATTGTTCATTATTTTGTTTATAACTGTTTAGCGTCCAAAAAGTACTTTTTATCCTAGAACAAAAAGTACTTCTCGGCCTGAATATGTAGTCGCCTAGCAACTATAACAAAATGTAACATCTGTTTTAAACAGGTGATTCCTTCGTCCAAATATAAGAACTAAAAAAAGTCACTTTTCAATACAATCGACTAAAAATAATTACTATTGATTTAGATCATGAGACACCACATATTAAAATATCTGATGTTGCCAGCACATAACTTTCTTATACCAGTATATATCATCCGGATCTAAAAAAATCATTGACCTTTTTGTAACTAAATTAGATCTTTCAAACGTCAAACTGTTAAATTTATCCTAACTCCATTTTATGAGGCCAAATGTGTAAAATATTTCAGTTTACATCAGCTTTATTTAAGTACTTGGAAAATATATTTTATTCGCTTAATATAGTAGACATGATTTATAATCTTTCATCAAGAATACATTTTCTTGTAAAGTCAAATACAAAAAAAGTATGGGTTCCGTGGCCCCCTTTCAGGTGTCTAATTTTGCTCATCACCGAATTTTTCATTGTCTTTGGCCTCTAGAACAAGTGTACCAAATGTGAAAGCTTTATTTCACAAACTGTGGCTGCTATCGCGATACTACATACATGTGGACAAATTTCTTTTCACAAAGTTATGATTTTTCATTATAATTCGTCGAGATTCGTCCTGAAATGCAATAAAAATTTTTAAATTTTTTTTCCCGAAATTGTAACTTTTTCCTTCTTTCATCCTTTATGTCGTTTCTGGTGATACCACATTCACCAAATTTAATGTGTCACCTAAAATGTTGTTGACAATCTTAACTGCTAAATTTGGAAATTCTCTCATTAGTATTTTTTTGAGTTATCGTGTATACACACATACACACACACACATCCATACATACATCCACACACACGCACTGGTAGACATCATTCGGAAAATAGTCAGAATGGATTCAGAAGGGTTTAAAACGTATATATCAATCAAAATCTCGAGGTCAAATAAAATCACGATTACTATACTTCCTTATATTAGGTATAAGAAAGTAAAAATCAATTGATAAAGACGGTATAAGAAAACTATTTTAATTTTCTTATTCTTAAGATCTGAAATATAATGAGGGAAACATTTTCAGTACAAACTTATATGGGCGTCGCCTCCAAAATTACCAGGGAGGGGGGGGGCAGAAAGAATTTTTTTAGAAACGTATCTAAATATTTCTTCACAGTGAATACTAGAAAATAT
The DNA here is from genome assembly GCA_029963845.1 of Rhamnusium bicolor. Lineage (NCBI taxonomy): Eukaryota > Metazoa > Arthropoda > Insecta > Coleoptera > Cerambycidae > Rhamnusium > Rhamnusium bicolor. The sequence continues at coordinate 347,405 of JANEYF010002546.1, read as the reverse complement.
TTTTCTTTTTGTAGAATAAAATACACCCTATATATTTTTGTAAATTTGGTTAGAGCTTTTCTTTTTTGATTTCAAAAATATATAATTTACATGTTAAAATACCGGTTTTTAATATTAATTTAAAAAGAACACCTGAAATTAAAAAAAAATTATAATCGATCATGAAAAACACAAGACAAAAGCGTTTTTTTTTTGTCATGGATAACTACGATTTTTTTCAAATAGCAGTTTCTTATTAAATTAATTGTTGACAAATATCGTTTCGGTTTTTCATGGCTGACTACGATTTCTTTTTCATACATATACGCAAATTATATATTTTTGAAATCAGACGGAGAAGCTCTAACCAAATATACAAAAATATAGTGTTGGCGAAACAATTGTCATGTTTATATATATTTCGTAAATATATGAATATAAAAATTTTTTGTGAAAATCTTAAAACGTGAAGTTTTATTTAGTTCGATATAGTGTTCCGTTTTAAAAATGTAGCTCTACCTTGTATTTTTTATACGATTTTCAATTATTTTTTTGAAAGCATATTTTTATGGCTCATAATATATCCTACAACTTTGCTTTTCAATATTTCTACATATTTTCAAAAATTAAGTATGTAGCCATAGATCAAAATATGAGGAAATAACCTGTACAGTATACCTAAGAGATATAAGATAGTTGTTTTATTGCTTACCCTTTGTACGTGTCAGTTTATTCCTATATCGGTGCCTGGCGGTATCGGTGCTTTTAGTACTTAATAATATGAATTCTCTTATAATTAGTGCACCTGCTTTGCTTAGCTTAGCACCGTCTACGGTCTTCCATGAGTCAAGAAATATATCTGCTTTAGCTATTCTTTCCACAGAGCTAATGCGCAAAAACTATAGATTTAATAAACCATTATATTTTTGAAAAAAACTTTAAAAACTTTTAATTTATCCTACACCTCTACAACTCTATGAGCACCTAAACTCTATTCACTTTAATTTTGGAGTGAATGGTTGGTTTTAAGTTAACTACGACCGATGCTTATGAAATAAAATAAACATGGAAATAAACCGCTATAGTTACTTTGCGCTTGTGTAGATTTGCTTGCGTCTACACCAAGAATCAGCACACATTTTGTTTTCTATCCTGGTTAACACTGCAAAGTTAAAGTGAATAGAGTATAGCTAATCAAATTTATAAGAATATATTTTATTTCTTTCAGTTTTACTATTTATGTATCAATTTTGAATTGTGATCATTAAATGGTGTGGCAAAGTAGCGATGTGAAATGTGTATTTAAAATGGCGGTAAAAATATCTCTGCAAACGGGCGACAAGCACCCTAGCGGCGGCCCTGGATAATACAGTCATCCAAACCATACGAGGCGTTGTCCTGGCAAACTTTTTGATAGCTCCTAGCGATCCTTAATAAAAAATCAAAGGTATATAATTGTTACTTAACTAGCGAATTACTTTGTATATGGATAACTGAAAAATTACAATATTTATTTGCAAATGTTAATTTAATCACTTTTTTTAAATTATTTAGCATTGTGATTAATGAAAAATATTCATTATCTGCCAAAAATTACAGGGTGGCTACAGTCCCTCCCTGCTCCCCTGTGGTGACGCCCGTGCATACTTAACGAAAACATTAAAATAATTTATTTACTAACTTCTAAAGTTACCAGGTCAAACATTTCAAAAATTAAGTAATTTAATATGACTTTCTAAATTGGTTGGTTTTAATCACGAAATTACTTAAAACCTAAAATTAATTAAAATCAAATAAATTTCCCTCGCATTTTATAATTGGTGCAAAATTTAAAAAGTTAAATTATTCAATTATGTTAATACATAAATTAAGGCGACCTAAAACTCTCGAAAAAATATTTAAATTGCCACCCAGAAATTGAGAACGACGACACTTACACTCCCTTTGATGTTCCCACTTGGCTTTACCTGAAATTACAAGATTTAATTAATAAAGAAATAAACTGTTCTCGAGACAGGTCCTTAGCGCCCTGCGGGGACACAAGTATATTTTGTTTTAGTCTTTGACACCCCGATTCACCTCCAGCGGTGTTTGTGACAAGATAGATTTGGGCACAAAAAAGTAGGCATGCAAAAGAAAGCACGTACACTAAAAACATGTGAATTATTTTATCATCCATGTTCAATTTTCAGAAAAGTAAACATTGGACAAATAAATTATACTTTAGAACTTTTAATTATGTACACTTTTGTGATATGTATTGTACAGGTAAATAGGAAATTTTTTTTTTATATATTATTATTGAATAAATGATTTACTTCTGTTTTATGAGTTTATAATTTTGTAATAGTGTTTTAATTAAGTATGTGCATATGTGTATCTACAATCATGAATATAACCATGTATTGTGACCTGCCTAATCTGCAGATAAGTTTGTAAAATATGTCAAATTTGACTTTTTACTTACTTAAATATTTTTGCTTACTGTTTGGATACACTTTTTCACCATGCACTCAGTTAGTTCTAGAAACCCTTAAACTTCAGGAGCAAGTTCAATTTTGCCAAATTTTGATGTTATAGATTTTGATTTTCAATATTTGAATATTTAATTAATTTATTATCTTATCTAACTTTATTCATCAGATTTTTTCTTTATAGAATGCAATAAATTTTAATTCAATTGTAAATAAATTCGGTAGTTAGATAATGAAATGCTTTATATTTTATCAGAAATAATCAAATTTAAATTTGTCAAGTTGGTAACAGACGAATTACTCTAAGTTGGTGCACCTTTTGTAACTAAATAACTTTATGCCTTAATAAATTCAACAATCTTAACCTACTATAAGAAATTTTTAAATTAACAAACAACTTTATACTCAGATTCAGATTCAAACTTCTTTGTGTAGGTAAGTACTGATAATAATCTAGTATGCGTCCTGAATCTTTTTAATTCTTAACTGTCTGCTCACTTTTGCGTTTTTCCTTCTATACCTCCTACTTGTTGTCTGAAACTTGATCTGCTTTACTATTCTCTCCTTTCTATTAATAATTTCATCTTTTCTTTACTGAAAAATGTACTAGGATTTTCTTCTATGACCTTTGCATATGAACTTTGTTTTTATGCCTCTTGCAAGTTGTTTTTATTTATATTCTTCAAGCTCAATGTAGATTTCTATGATTTGATTATAAAATTCGAATTTTTTTTACTAACTCAATTTGGACATGTGTCTACTTTCAAATCAGAATTGAAACCTCTCGATTTGTTTTTTCTTTTCCAGGACAACTTCTCCACAGGTATCCAAATTTCTATAGGGATGCCAACGTCATCTTATTTTTCAAACTTTAATTCTATTTTTTCATCTTCCCATGGCATAAGCCGTTTTTCTCCTTTCTAATCATCTCTGTACCTACACATCCATATACTCTTCTGATCATTTTTGACTTTATTATTGAAAAACCATTTTGACTCAGTGATCCGATTGCTGAAACAATAGGACGCACCAACTTTCTTCGTTGGTTCTGTAGGATTTAAGTACATTTCTCACTTCAGTAATCATTTTTAGCAATGGATTTCTAGAACGTATTTTATAAGGACCATTGCTAATCAGATTGTCTACCCTTTCATAATAGTCCTCTTTATCTAAAATAACAAACAAAACAATGAATTACTCAGAAAATTTATTAAAATTAAAATCATGCAACAAGCTTAATATGTTTATTATCTTTAATAAATGTACATAGGAACATCTAAACAGCTACACAATAACAAAAAATCAAGGTATAGCCACTAACGAAACATATTTTTTTTACATTGCCTGAATTGAGTTGAACAAGCATAGACCTGCAGAATCTGCGCTGCTTCTCTCCTCTATGCTTGCAGTGCAGATGAGCAGATTTTTTTGTCAGAAATGGAACAAATAGTTCCATTTCTGATAAAAATTCTGGTAATTCACCCGAAACTCTTATATAGAAATATTTAAATACCTGAATATTCGAATATCAAAATATTCGAATATTCAAATATTCGAATAAACCTGCCGCGTAGTATTCAGATTTAGAACATTCGAATATTCGAATATTTCAATTATCCGAATACCATTCCTAGCTCTAGTTTATATTAGTTCTAGAAATGACGGAAATTTCGACTATCCCCACATTTTTGGGTACGCTGGCTCTTTATTATATAAACATAACAATTAGATTATCAAATTGCAAAAAGTCGCACTAATAAAAATTCAAAGGATTTTCCACTGAACTTAGTATTTAAGAAATCGGTGACAACATAACTAAGAATTTAAACAGCACCGTACCTTATTTTTTAAATTGGTTATAAAGTGATACGTTATCATGAGAAATGTGTCCACTCGCCCTGCAATCAACTCTTGTCCCGATATTGTGCTGTCAACTGTTAGTACTCTACTCATAAAGCTGGCCATATTTGTTCAAGAGGAGCAAGTCTCTTTTCCCTCTTTTTCCTCCAAACGGCGCCTTTGACCTTATATAATATCTGTTATATGTGTGTATCTAAAACCGTCCCGGAAAAAACGTCACTTTCGTTGTTCAGAGGAGAACGCAGATGGTCATTCCTCCAATTCTTACTTCTTTGTCTGGTAAGATATTCTGCTCGTTAGAACGAAACGAGCGAAGATCTAAGTTAGCCCGGTCTGTTCCAACGACGACGCTGTTTATTCTTTGAGTAAATTTAAAAAATCGATCGCCCCCCTTGTCATGTATGCCATTAGCGACGTAGACGCGTTACCGTGGCGACGCGAGAGAGCACTTTGCAGTTATAATGATGTCATTTACACTTGCCGCCCTCTTCCTTATTTCACCCGCATATGTGACGAGGAACCTCCCTTACACCCCCTAGCGCGACAAGGCACTCTTCTCAATTCCATTTCTAAATTATTGCCAGAAAACTTCAACTTCACGAAACAATTCGTATTAAAATTCCATTTGCAACTGGAACTTTCTACATGTTTCTCAGGATTTTATAGTCTGTGTGGGAACCGTACTTAGAGTCTTCTTGGCATTTGGCAATGAGATTTATTCCCTTACGGATTGTTACAGCTTTGAGGTATCAATAAGTGCTGCGAAGATATTGATATATCATTCAAAAGTAAAGGAAACAAAAAATACTTTTTTTTTTCTAAATAGTAGATCATTTGTTTTCAAAGAAAGGGTATCCATTTCATTTAAATATACAAACGGCTGTGTTAGATTTTGCTCAACTGTATTTAAATCTTTACATTGAATCAAAAAGTTCTACATAAAAACACTGAACTGCAATAAAGTCACTACCAAAATTTTGTTTATTTTTTTTCAGGTATACAAAAATGCTCGTGTATTTGATTTTTATATAATTAGTAAGAAAACTTTAGTAATATCTTTCTATGAAACATAGTTTTCCGAAGACAATCGCGACATTAAAGTAAACCTGTATTATGTCGAATGGCCCAGTCCCCAGGGGTTTTGAGCTAGGATGAAATAATCCTTATGTGGAATTTTGCATAGAAGTAGGTCTTTGTTAGTAGGAAAGTATATAAGAAAAAAGTTCTACACGGCTACCGTGGTTGCAACGTAAAGCAAAACAGGGTCAAATTTCCAACAATTAGTTTTTTGGAGTAACTTTCAAAACACGCAAAAAACAAAAAAATCGTAGAGGTGAAAGTTAATGAGGATAAAATTTCACACAAAAAATGTTGTTGCAGAAAATTTCTTACATGCAATCGTTTTGTGTAGTGAAGATTCAAAGTTATAGGGTCGCGAGCGAACGCCAAAATTAGCCATTTTCCATGCGTTTCTGTACAAAAACTTTAATAACATTTGAAGAAATGATTTTTCCGGTAGCATTTTTTTTTTTGCATCGAAAAGCAAATTTTATTTATTTATTTGTCATTTTTAGAGCTTACTCCATTAAATCATCTATATCTAGGAATATCTTAGTAAATGTAACAAGTCCATTTGGTTTTAAGATCTTATTATATGTCAATTTTCGATATCATAATAACAAAAAATATACGAATATTCTGGATACAAAATAAGTTGGCACTATATTTTTTGTAATTTTCCTGAATTCACAAGTTCTTTAGAGTTTTATCTAAGCACAAGTTGTATAAAGGTGTTAGTTTTGAACCCGGTTTAACTCCTTAGGACCGGTTGTATCGACATGGTTCAGCCAAAGTTCAACTAAACTTCGTTTAAAATCCTATGTAACGATTGTTGTGATAATCGTAAACTTAGATTTTAAACGAGGTTCAGTTGAACTCTGGCTAAACCACATCGATGCAACCGGCCCTTAGAGTAAATTTGGTTCAAAGTTGATTCACCTTTATAGACCTGGCCCTTAATGGATAAATTTAGCTTGATTTTCCAGATGAATAAATGGAACCAATAAAAAAATAGGCACAGGTTTGGCAAACGAATAAACTTTTGATATTTTGGCATTCCTTTGGAAACAATTTTATTTTTAAACATTCAGTCTTACTCATTTCATTCCAGCCCTTGATAAAAGAAAGATCCTCTCGGCCTGAGTATTTTCTTTAGTTGCACTCACAAAATCGCTAACCAACAAGATTTTATGCAAAATCTAAATTTATTTGAGTTAATTATTGTTAATTGCAGTAATTTTTAGTGATGCCGATCAGTTTAATATTTTTTAACAAAACGTATTTACAAATACAAGTTTTATATAAGCTCCTGAAAGAAAACAAACAGCTTTTGTTCATCTAAGAACTTAACCTGAAATAATATATAATAAATTAGATACATTTATTCATTCCGTTTAACAACAGTTTATACAAAATAGTTTTGTTATTTTCTGCTCACCTTGAAGTTTTAAATCAATTTAGCTTTTGTTATTTGTTTGACATTTTGGTTGCGTCAAAAACTGCGTACTATATTCATCATTCATGTATTTTGTGTTCCTTAAATTAGAAGTAGATGAATCAAAATATGCGTGTCCTTCGAAGTTCAACGCGAAATAACCTCCAGAGTTCACCTGTAAAAAGTTTATTAAATTTGGCGAACAGAGAGAATTTTACTGAAGATAATTTCAAAAAGCAATATGACAGGCTTATTTCAAAAATTTCAACCAGTGATATTAAAAGATGCCTTAAGTCTTCAACATCCGAGGCAAAATTTTACAGTGACATTTGTAGAGAAGAACTAAAAAAAGTTAGAGGAAGAGAGAGAAGCGTTGGATAAAAAAATTCAGGTAGAAACTGAAGTTAACAGGAAAAAGGATTCCGAAGCAGCAAAGATTATTAAAAAAATGTGGGAAGATGCCAACAAAGCAACTAGTATGTCTAAACGTAAAAAACTGGGCAAAAAGAAATATCTTAAACCAGAAGACGTGAAAAAAGTGTGGGAGGAGGCAAAGAAAATGTCTAATAATTCCAAACATAAGAAAAGAAAATTGGTTGCACAAAAAAAATCAGTTGCTTACGAAAATACACTTAGCAAAAGAAGCTATAAGGTTTTGTCAAAAATTTGGCCATTTTCCAAGTTCTAAAAATGTAACGTTATAATTGCGTTTGTCGTAAGGTACAAATACTATGTTAAACATGAACGAAAATATGAAAAAAAATTGTTTAGTTAATTTTTGTCTAATCTCAATACAAATAAACTTATTTTTTATTGTTAGTTTAATTTTGTGTTTGTTACAGCAGCTTTGCAATATGCAATTCAATACAAATTAGTTCTTATTGCAACCGAAAGGCCATGTCAGACTTACACGTAAAGGAACTTAAATCTTTAAGTACTGGCTGGTTGTCTGAGAGGATATAGGTTCTTGCTCCTCGTATGATTTTTTTTAATGCTTCTAGAGCACAGATTTCTATGGCGTTAATTGCCACCTGAAGGATGATGGGGTTTTGGCCTTGTATGAAATGTCCGTCAATACGGATTGGTAATAATAATCATGCAATGCAATTTTAGCTCCGAATAGAGCAAGTGTGGACTGTTTTGTTATTCGTTGGTAATAAAAGCTAATAAAAAAGATACAGAACGGCGATCGGCAGAATTCAGCGACTTAGGGTACATTTACAACCAATTCGGTATGGGCACAATCTGCTTGTGGATTGTAAATTGTGTTTTAAGCATATCTGGTTGAATGTATTTGTTTACAATAAAATTTTAAGTCGGCACAACCTTGAATTGCACTTCAGGTTTGAATTGGATGCTTGCAAATCGCAAATATTCAATTCAATTGCGGCACGAATTTCAAATTGCGCATGCGTACTACGACACAAATATATCATTTATATTTAAAGTCGGTCTGTGATTTGAAATTGGAGGATTAGATCTTTTAGTATTAGAAAATATGATATTTTTAGAAGTTATGTTAATATAATTGTAATTATTTAAACTGAATTTGCACACACGTAATATTAAAAAATCTCAACAGATGGCAGCTTCCAACTCATTATAAATGACCTAAATTTTATCTCGGCACAATTCACAATCCGTCAGTAAATTGTGCCTGTAGCGAATTGGTTGTAAATGTACCTTTACCCTTTCTTTTGTCCTGCAGGTCGCAACTTCTGGGGTCCTGAATGTCGACCGGCTTGCGAAACGAATGTCTGTAGAACCATAAACAACTAAACAAGTTCTGCACTTTATTATTAGTAGGCACTGATCACTCCAAAGTTTAGATTTTATTTGAAGCAAAGGTACAGGCGCGTAATTGATCCTGTTAGCAACGTTCAAGAAGATCAAAATCTTAATAGTAATGTTTCTTGTCACCACATATTTTTTATTTAAACTTAAGTTCTAAATTCCCTCTCTAGAGGGCAATAGCCTTCAGCCACTGGAAACTGCCTCACAGACGGCGCGAAAATACAAATACATTTAAGAATAAAATAATAGCAGCTATTTTGGCTTAAACAACAAAAAAAAGTAAACTGAAAATTAAACAGTCTAATAGTCTTACCTCTATTTCTTACACCATATTTAATCCATTTGTATACCCCAAGGAATTCGTTTTCAAAATTGAGTCCTCCAGAGCTCCCTTACCTGTCACTGGTAATAAACAATTACCTACGACGTCACTCAGTAAAATTATGTGTAGGATTGGTGCAATTTACAAGAACCCAAACGTTGATTTTGACTCCATAATAATTACATTTCTAGTCTGCATCGTGATCGAGTTACGTCGATTATACACAATGTTCGAGCTGTAAAATCCCAATATAATAATTGAAATAGTGAACAATTAGGTTTCTTATTCGATTGGGCCATTGTTCTAATTTAACATTTTAACATTCGAGATTGATGTCAAGCGTTCTAACAAGCCCATAAAAGATAATGAGGATAGAATTTATGTATACAAGGTGTTCGCATTTCTAATATTTGTGGTGTCTTAGTTAATAAGATTTTCCGAAAACCGGTTAATCGGATACTAGTGCAGTCAATATGGTGTAAAAATTCCCTTGACCTGGGCAAAATTGCAACACAAATGATTCTTTTTGCATTCTATTGTAAAAAGTGTCTATTTTAACATATTCAAAATCCCCATTAATCCTGGCGCAGGAAATCAATCAAAATCCAAGATGGCGGCTGAAGTTTGTATTTTTCATTACAAAATTTATAACTGTGTATAACTTTGTGTTTATAAGGTGTAACTTGGCAAAAATGTTTAAAATACAAAGATAAAAGCATAAAATAGGTATTGAATAGGTAAGATAGGTATTGAATCACTCAAATTGCCTATTATACATTAGAGAAAACTTTATTACACATTAGACTTACAAGAACAAAAAACCATTATTTCAAAGTATGGGTTATTTTCCTTTATTGAACAAAAATTAAAATGATTTGGCTGTTTTTTCACAATTCATCATAATCTTCATCTCTAATTTCCATTTCTTCATCTTCTATTCGCTGCGGACTATTTTCACAATTTGTTTCTTGACACTGACCACATGAACTGGTACATTCCAAACCATTCTTTCGGCAACTACATTTCATGGCACCACAGCCGGTTTTGCAGTTACATCTTACTATGCGTAATATACTTTCAGGTGCTGGTGGCAAATCCATTTTTTTCGGTACATACATATTATCATGTATACTCCATCCCCACTCTGTTGGGTTCAAGCCTTCTTGCATTTGCTTCCATATACAAATTTGCAAATATGCACGGAGGCTATGGAACTTGACAGCTGATTCCGTTGGGGAAGGTTCTGTGGCTGAACGAAACATTTTGCCTTCGATACTTTAATAGTTCTATACCTAAGTGTATTTAGTGTATCATCTGGATTTCCACCAAAAATACATACCATTATCTTCTTTCCAAATGCTTCAACCTGACTGGGATTAAGGTTTGTTGAGCTGAACGATAGTGCAAGTTCACGAAAGTATTGATCAACAACACGTTTGAAAACTGATTGCTTTCCAATATGGAATATTCTGGAGGTGCTGTCACATCCTGTATACGAATGTATAAAGAATAGACTGTTCGCTAAATCATTTCCGAGCGAATATCTAATGGCATTGATATCATAAATGTTATTCTGTTTGGCAGGTTTTTTATCACTTCTGAAAAACAGCTTGTGGTATGCTTGATTACACCAATAAATCAGCAATACCAATAGGTCAGTGTCTTCTCCTATCACTGTTGCATTTTTAATTTTTGAAGATTCCACTGCAGTTTTAACAATGTCAACATCAGTATCATCAACTGCATGAATTACTGAACATCCCTGTTGTTGTATTTCTTCAGCGATTAGAGTAATTATTTTCTGCTTGTTTCCCTTATTAGTGAGAAACATTTCCTTACTTCCTGTGAATGTCATATCTGGCGTGAAGTTCAAGGAGGGGAAAATTGTATTTGTTCGGCGATTATGGGTCATGTCTTTTATTGTGTATTCTGATGTATACGTATACATCTTTTTCCAAAATGGTGGCCTTTAAATATTTGAAAACTAAATATCTAATTATTTAAATGAACGCCATTTTGAAAAAGAAATTAAGTAAAATCAATGGTTATTTTTTTATACTTTTATCTTTGTAATTTAAACATTTTTGCCAAGTTATACATTATAAATACAAAGTTATACAAAGTTATAAATTTTTTAATAAAAAAAAAAAAAATTCAGCCGCCATCTTGGATTTTCACTGACTTCCTGAGCCGGCATTAATGGGGATTTTGAATAATGTTAAAAAAGACACTTCACGCAGTATAATGCAAAAAAGAATCATTTGTGTTGCAATTTTGCCCAGGTCATAATTTATTTTTACTGCACTATACTTGAAAAACCGATTAATAAGAAAACAGATTAAATTGAGTTTATATTACATTTTAGGAGATAAATTTAATATTTTAATTTAAGTAGATCAGTAGGTATTAGTATAAAAAAAACTCAATACAACAATTTTATAAAACTATTATGTACTAGTTATTTTGGCGAGATCAGTAACATCCAAAATTAATACAAAGAGGGTTGAAAAGTATTGATGAATATAACACCAACACACACATGTATATTTAAATAGCCATCGCAAGAGTAAAAGTATATTGTCTATAGTTATTTATTTGTGGCATCCTATAATGCTTCTTCTCACCTTCTTTGGGTATTAAGCCACTATCCTATAACTTATTTGCAAACATTTATTAAGTAAACCTCTGCGCCAAAAGGATTATTCTATAAAAGCATATAAGCAGAAAACTGTCGTGTTTGAAATTGCTACAATGGAAATAAAAGAAATTTTTCCCTAATTTTGAGAACGGAATCAGAGTATTCCGCTACCTACCGATCTCTAATTTTATATAAATATTGCATAATAATAAGATACGAAACGTTGAAGTTGAAAATAAAACTGCAAAGAAAAGAATGTAAAGAATTGTTCTTCCTACTCTTATTTAGAGCACACGCACGCCGCACGCCATGCATGAGTCGCGTTATAACGAAAGTCTAGTTGGACATTTTAGTGTTGTGGTTGTGTACTGTCTGGTTGGTAAAAGAAGACCCGCGGAAAGAATGTGATTTCTGTATTCTATTCACAATTAAGCGTAAATGAAATAAATGAGATAGTGCATGGCAAATTTTTGTGATCGTTTGCATCCGCGGAGAGATTATATTGCTAGTATATGGTTTTGCAGAAAGCTGGCGACTTACCGGCAGTAGTAGCTTTAACCTTGAAAGAATTCCAGGCCATGGGCGGCGTGTAATCGCATGTATTATAGGTATTCAAAAATAACACAGCCCCACAAAAAAAAATTTTTTTCTGACCTAGCAACGAGACGAGTATATCCTTATGTATTTTTGATCGCTGATTCCGAATCCGGGGTAAAAAAAGTCGTACACCCCCAAAACAAAATTTTAGAGCCAAAAAACATTACATTACAGGAAAAAGAAAGGAAAAAACATAAAATAACAAGGGGAACGTTTCCACCAGGACATAGCCGAAATGGAAAAACGATATCAAGGAAGATGGGACGAACACATGATAGCAGACTACTGTTGATCTCTGAAAAGAGACACGAAAGAACAACACAAACGACAGTCAGTAAGAAGATCGTTTGAAAATAAAGTTAAAAGATACCATAAAAAAAAAGATTAAAAGAAGAAGAATTAAAAGCTACTAACGTAAGAGTACTTCTCACCCCTTCAGGGATGCGTTTTATACCCAAATGGTGTTGAGATTGGTGACAAATGACTGCTAATATCCTAGACATAAGGATCTCTGCAAATAAGAACATCCATATAATGAAATCGTTATCAAATTTCATGTTTTTTCCTTTCTTTTTTCTGTAATTGAAGTTAAGGGTTCTTTTTCATAACGCTATAGGGGTAGTTTTGGGGTATTACGTGAATCCTACGTCAGTTTATTGCAAACCTAACGAAACTTAAACATTTTTAGATGTTTTTCAGTCATTGTTGTTATCATTTGGTTTGATGGCAGATGAGTGTGGTTCTCAGCTTCTATGGGGGTGCGTTTCATACCGATAGGGTGAACGCTGCAATTCACCTTTATTTTTATCGTAATACATTCAATTTTTCCCGAAAATATTAAACAAAACGATTTAGGGGGTGTTTTTTTGGCTCTAAAATTTTTTTTGGGGTGTACGACTCTTTTTGACCCTGGATTCGGAATCAGCGATCAAAAATACATAAGGATATACTCGTCTCGTTGCTAGGTCAGAATTTTTTTTTTTTGTGGGGCTGTGTAATCAATTACATTAAAAAAGAACATTAGTACGTCCAGTGATGTGAGCTTGGATATATAACACAGTCACGTCACGGTCATAATGAAAATTACTATCAGGTTATTTTGCACTGTGACGACAGAATGCCAAAATTGTCACCTTGTGTCAAATATTAATATGACGATTAAAAACATGCCGATATCTGTTCTTGTCGAATATGTGAGTGGAAGAAGCAGAAAAATTATTGAATTAAAATGGTTACGTTTTCCCAATTGCTGATTTTTTTAGTTGAAAATTTAAGGTGCTTTGTTTATTTGATTATGTAGCTCATACAGGGATTACTTATTAAGAGCAGTGCAATATACAAACTTCAGCTAAGTTGTATTTTAAAGCTGCGTTTTCACCAGATATCCAACTTAAATCTATAAATCACTGTTAAAATTTATCTGTTAGTAATATCGAAAAACGAGGACATACGATTCATCCTAAATATAATACAGATATAATATATAACCATGTAGGCAATCAATACTGATGCGTATTTTTTCATTAATAGGAAATACGATTATTTAGTTTCATAAAATAATACCAAATAAAATCATATTTCTTATTAATGAAGAAAATAGGCATCAGAATTGCTTGTAATTTTATATATTAAATCCATGTGGTATTTAAGATGTTCTTATTTTCGTTCTCATCAATAGAAACATTTTAATAGCGATTTAAAGTTTTCTGTAACGGAGTAATAACTCCTTCAAATTTATGCTTCAAATATTATTTATTTTAATATCATGTTTAAAGACATCTAGACATTGATATTGTTTTGTTTATAATATTTTTTATACAATTTGGGGTTAGTAATGTAATAATATTTTGTTATGTTTTATTTTTGTATAATAACCGTCATTTTACATCACTAAGTATGTCGACTTCAAAAAAACATTTAGTTATTTAGGTAAATTATTTTAACGTAAAATACGGTTATAATAGAAAAATGTTAAAATCATCAGATCTTCTTAAAATGTTGCATACAAGTGTAACTTATTAATCTGAATATTTTCCTTACTGACATTTTGCTGTCTTTACAGAAAATATACTTTACATAACAAGCAAGTAGTTTTTGCTTAACTACCATGACATACGTGATTACAAATAAAACAAAAGTACACCAAAAAATTTCTTTCAGATAACCAGGGATGAACTCTCAAATTGCAAAAAAATCTAAAAGAGGTTGCGAACTCAATTTATACACGAACACAGTGTACATGTACATTTTTTGTTCTGATGTTATTTTTTTACAAGCTTGTCTATTTATTTTTATGTTTTCCATTTTCATTGTTTGTTGCGATATAGGTTTTTTTAATATTCAGTTATTGTTCTGTTTTGCGTAGTAATTATTGTTATAATATTTTTTTTGTTCTTAACTGTTTTAAAAACTATCTGTGTTTTTGTTGCGTTTTATTTAGTTTAATTTTTTTTCCAATTTATGGCAATTTTTAATTATTTTATATATTTTCATGAGGTAATAATTATTTTAATTAATGCTTACTTTGATACAATACATATATTTATATTGTAAGTGATTTGCCTTTCTCTTATTTATTCACCTGCTTCCTATATGCGCCGCCTCTGGCAGAACAAGTTAGGTCGCGGCAGCTCGTAAGCTGATTTCTTTACGATCTACCTGCCAATCAGAACTAGCGAATGGTGGCCGTTTAATACCCTACCACAATTTTAGTATATTGGGCCTGCGGCTAACTAGTAAACAGTGAAGTAAACACTGATTTTACAATACAAACCGACTGCGGCTACACTGAATAGTGTACGGATTTGCCCATTCATAAATACGTTTTCAAGGTAAAAGCTTCTACTGCCGTTAACTTTACAGTTATCAGTAGAGTTGACATTTCGATCCGCAAGTCATGGGCGGTGCCAGCTAGAGAAATACCAAAGTACGTAAGCGAGAATTGTTTACTATTTTAGTCTATTGTTATGCTTCTAGGTGTGTATAACGTAATTTATTCCTCTCCGTTGTATTGTTGATCATTTTATTTTTTTGTATTTTTATTCTTGATATTAGTTTAATAATAAAGTATATTAGACCTGCCCAAGGGTCAAAACGGCCATACGTTAACAAAGTCAATAAATTTATCAGTGAATTCTCAATTCCAGTTTAAATAGCTTTATTTCCTATTTTATATACATTTGTAATTAAGGCTACTTTTTATTTTATTTATTTCATATATAAATATATAAGAACCAACAAACAATATAACATGAGGGATAAAGTTGACAAAATGGTATCCATATAGAACGACAATAACGTCTGGGTACGGCTGGGCCTCCTGGTTGCCGCTGTTGTTGCAGCTCATGTCATTTTTCACCTTTATCATTGTGCATGTTACCATTTTCCTGCACAGAAACAAACAATGCATTATAGTTCATAAAACAAAAAATTTTAATAATTAAAAACGTCAGTTTACAGAGAACATGTGGGTGATTGTATGTACAAAGGAAAATAACGATATTTTTATTTTGAAAATAAAAATTGACTACGTCCACTGGGGTTTGGAGTAGGGAAGGTGTGTCATCCCATTGTATGGTGTGAATTCCCAGATTTATTCTATAATGGTGCTATAATAATTTGTAAGGTATGCGAGACAGACCTGATGTGCTGGGACAAACGTGATTGTAAACGTCACGTAAATTCTATGCAACATTAAACTAAAAAAAATGGCGCGCCTTCGACAACACAGTTTATTTCGATTTATTCTTAATGCCTATGATGTTCCACTGCACTTAATCGATAAACATACATTTCAGAATTTCTGGAATAAATACAATCCCAAGGTGACGTTACCTAATGGCACAACGTTGAGTAAATATTTACCAACTGTAAGCGAAGACACTGTAAATAAGATCAAATGTGTACTAAAAATACACGGCTATGGTTATGTGTTGACGCGACGACAGATTTAAAAAAATATATATTTTAAATGTTATAGTACGTGTACTGGCCCCCCTTAAACCGACATTTCCACTGTTACTAGCTAGCAAAATACTAACTGAGTGAACTGGCCAAACAATTACGCGGGTGGTACTGGAGACGTTAGAAAAATTTGACATGTCAAAAAATCAAGTGTTGATGTTTGTGACTGATGATGCCGCGACAATGCGTTTGGTAGGCCGTTTTCTTCAAGAACACCGTTGTAGGTTAGTATATGTTACGTGTAAAGTGAATGCTTTACACCTTGTGGCAGAAACTATTCGACAAGGTTTTCCAGAGATAGATGCAATAATAGCAAGTACAAAAAAAAGTGTTTCTTAAATCTCCTAAACGTCTTCGCGCATTTCATAGCATACAAGATGCTGCAAAGTTTTTACAGATCTTTTCCAGTTTGTGATAACCAAGCTAGTTAAGACGGTAAGTTGTGCATACATTGTTATAAATTGTAACAGTTTATTGTTTTTATTACTAGTTAATTTCTTTTATTACACTTATTATCATGAGTACGCCTATGTCCTGCGGCGCATTTTTGTCAACTCTGATTATCAGTTATCGGCAATATTTTCCCTTGCTGCGCGAGCCTTCATTCGCCGGCCGGACAATCTTATTGTGTTTAGTTAATATTCGCAAACTACGACAAAAATGACAAAATACAAAATATATCAGATTTTATGTAAATTCTAAACTACACCTGCCCACCTGTAGTTTCAGATTTCAACAACATTTGAAGGAAAAGAAACGCATATTAGTTAATTATCCGAATAGTAGGTTTTTCGAATAACCGGTTTTCCGGATAACTTGTTATTCGAATATTCGATAATCCAAAAAACCGGTTATTCGAATAACCAGTTATCCGAATAACCAGTCATTCGCATAAACGATTATCCGATTAACGAGTAACCGGTTTTCGATTTTGTATAAAACAGTGAATAATCCAAAACCGATTAACCAACCGGTTATCCAGAAAACCGGTTTCAGTTGCCAACACTAATTTTTACTCGTCTGATCGTAGCGCTATATAACAAATAGACATATTCAGAATAAGTGTAGTGGGCTAAAATTTTCCAATACTATTGAATAAGCAAATAAAAAATGTGGGAAATGCCCTCATACTTTTGTAAATTCTTACATAAATTTTCATAAACAATGCTAAAATACCTATTTTTGAATCTTTATCTGACCTTAATAGTTAACTCTGTTGCTGTTTGAGATTCCTACTCGGTACCATTGTAATACCTATTCGTATTTACTAGAATTATAATGTTCTCAGTCTTGATATGACGAATTCTAAGCACAAATTCGAATTATTAAACAGGAACAAAACTTAATTGAGCATTATTATATAAAGCCATTTTAACACTTTAATTGATTGATATCTATTTTTTGTCTGTAAGTTCAATTTGAAAAGTAATTGCATTCAGTACACATTATCTAGGATCACACGTTTTTTGACAAAATTAATTTAATTTCATAATCAATTTTAATGACTTTCTAGAGAGCACCTCATACCATATTTAATATTTTTACAATAATTAGCGTACAGATTTTTTATCGATTAACTATTAAAATAATCTTTCCTCGACAAATATGGAATTTCCAATTTTATACTTTTTATAAATTTGTGTATAACATGTTTAGAATTGAGGGTGCTCTAGATATAAAGTCTTTTAATTAATCTTTAGTTATAAAACATTATGGAAAACACATTTTTTCTTAAATCTAACTTTAGATACTTATAGAACTGAAAAAGTGACCTTACCTACAAACTTAAAATGACCTAGTTATTCCACTTTTATTACTGCTCTGGCACCCATATTCTGCAAAATTTGACAAACGGGGTAGTAATTTCTAACATAATGCAAGCAGGTCCGCTCAGCCACTCTACGTCATCAACTGTGTCTGTCCCAGACTTGAGCCCAAGTCATCTGGGTGGAAGAACGCATCACTGTTGATAACACCACCGAGCAGATTCCTGATTCATTATTACTTTGAGGTTCTTTGCACTATGCCTTTTATTATTATTCCAACATTTACTTTATTTTCCTTATTTCGGTGTTGAAGCCGCTGAAGAGACGGAAGTTACCATAGCTGTTTCTGAAGTATTTGAAAGAACATTACATACCATACTGTTTTAATTTATTTATGAAAAATTAAGTTTCTTATTAGTGAATTTCAATATGAATTTAGAAAAAAAAAATACTCAAATTATCAAATTAGACACTATCAGCAATATTCAACAACATAGATGACGGCAATTTAACACCTGGAATTTTTGTAGATTTACATAACTCTTTCGACACAATACATATACCTACACTAGTAAATAAATTAGATAAAGTGGAAGTGAGAGATAAAACTTTAGATTTGTTTTTTTATTATCTATCAAATCGACAACTTTTAGAGCTAAATAAATCAAAAAGCAATGTAGTTAATATAAATCATGGCATTCCACAAGGTTTAATATTGGGACCACTTTTATTTAGTGTTTACTGATATAACTAAAGTAAATTTTAAGGGTGGCATAAGAATTCTGATGGCACTTGTATATTTAATTGTGCCTAGGACACATGTAGTATAATTAATATTATACAAAGAGATTTCTTTACATTAGATTTATGTCTAAAAATAATGAACTTATATATAGATCACTTTTGAATAGTTTAATGTTACATTTCTGCTACTAAATTGTATTTTTTCAATAAACATATTGAATAAATCACACAAAAGAAAATAGGTATAAAAGTTAATGAAAAGAGAACAAGTTCATTTTATCAACCAAACAATGTGAAATAATTCAAATACCAGTTAATATAATTATTCAATATATCCACCACCGACTTCTGTACAATAATACAAACATTGTTGAAAATGTTCACGAACGCCTGCAACATATATGGTCATATTCGTTGACATTCGTGCACAATTCGTGCTCTCAATCCTGAAGTGGGTTGGAACCTTTTATGTGAAGATAACACTGACGTAGTTTCCACGAAACACCAAAACACCGTATACTGCATTCGACGCGTTTTTGGCCAACCAAGTTGGCATCATCTGGAGATGATTAAATCTAAAATTATGCTAACAATTTATCCTACTTATACCTAAACAACTATTGTCATGGTTCGGTGAACCGTGACCCACTAACCTATAGAACGGGCTATTTGGGATTGGCCCTCTTGCCACTATTCATATTATTTTTACACTTTGTGATTTATAAGCTTTCAAATTCATCCAGCTGTCTAGTATTTGTTACATTCCCAATTAATCTTAAATTTCTAATATCTATTTTATGGTTGTTCTCAAACGCATTTTGGGCAACACTAGACTTATCTGTTTTACCATATTTGAGATGAGTCATATCTTCTTCGGATCTAGTTCGAACTGATAGTCTAGTTTGTGCTACAAACTTTTGATTACAGTCTTTACAGCTAATTTTGTAAATCCCACACTTTTCGTTTGTTTCAAATTTGTCATTTTATTTGCCCAAAAGTTGTTGTACTTTATTTCCAGACGAATGAACCACTGTCATACCTATATCTTTAAGAATCTTATCAATACCATAGATGAATCGAGGATCGAATGGAATCGATACAAATTTTGGATTTTCTCTTTCATTTTGAAAGGTCTCTCAACTCGTCTAAATTCTCTGATTTTGTATCATAAAATCTTATTGTGTCCCCATTGAAAGAAATCCAGTAGTGTCAAATCTTGGGACCTGGTCAGCCAATCAATTGAACCTCTTTTACCGATCAATTTATCAGGAAAACTTTAGTCAAAATACTCTCTCACTGCTACTGTAAAATGACAGCTGAGGGTTATACAGGGTGTCCCAACCAAAAGTAGGCACCCTGAATAACTTTGGAGATAAATTTTTTTTTGAAAAATTGGTGAAACATGTCGACCTTGTTTCCAGGGGGGACATATTTTAATGTAATACTTGTATACGTATTATCATCCCTCTATCCTACACGGCCACCCTCTCGAAAAATTCAAATGGCAAAGGGGGTCTAGTGATACATCTACTCTGTATTTATTTTCTACCTTGAGCTAAAACATCTTACTAGTACTGCGTGCCTTGTTTATTTTACTTTGTTAATTATTTTTTTACGCTCTTCACTGGCGAACAGTATAGTCCATGTGTATATGTATATGTACATATTTAACGTATTTAATCCTGCTACTCTCTTGTAAATAAATTTGTCATAACTATAGTCGGTTTAATGAACAGATAGAATTGAGGCGGAGTGTATCGATTTTCCGGTTGTAAAACTACGTTTCATACAGTACAAATAATTTTTTTGTTCTTTGGAGAATTAAAATAACACAGCCCCACAAAAAAAAAATTTCTGACCTAGCAACGAGACGAGTATATCCATATGTATTTTTGATCGCTGATTCCGAATCCGGGGTCAAAAAAAGTCGTACACCCAATTACAGAAAAAAGAAAGGAAAAAACATAAAATTTGATAACGATTTCATTATATGGATGTTCTTATTTGCAGAGATCGTTATGGCTAGGATATTAGCAGTAATTTGTCACCAATCTTAACACCATTTGGGTATAAAACGCATCCCTGAAGGGGGTGAGAAGTACTCTTACGTTAGTAGCTTTTAATTCTTCTTTTTTTAATCTTTTTTTTTATGGTATCTTTTAACTTTATTTTCAAACGAACTGTCGTTTGCGTTGTTCTTTCGTGTCTCTTTTCAGAAACCAACAGTAGTCTGCTATCATGTGAAGTTAAGGGTTGTTTTTCATAACGCTATAGGGGTAGTTTAGGGGTATTACGTGAATTCTGCGTCAGTTTATTGCAAACCTAACGAAACTTAAACATTTTTAAATGTTTTTCAGTCATTGTCGTTATCAATTGGTTTGGTGGCAGATGAGGGTGGTTCTCACCCTCTATGAGGGTGCGTTTCATACCGATAGGGTGAACGCTGTAATTTACCTTTATTTTTATCGTAATACATTCAAATTTTCCCGAAAATATTAAACAAAACGATTGATTAAAATGATAACATCATTTTCAGAGCGTTATCTCATATCCCTATTCAGGGAGTGTTTTTTTTGGCTCTAAAATTCTTTTTTGGGGGTGTATGACTTTTTTTGACCCCGGATTCGGAATCAGCGATCAAAAATACATATGGATATACTCGTCTCGTTGCTAGGTCAGAAATTTTTTTTTTTTGTGGGGCTGTGTAATTATGTTAGGTTAGGTGACAGGTTAAAATTATTTATTTGTAACAAAAAAAAAAAAAACAAATAGGTATCATGAAAAATATAAATATTATTGGAAAATAAATCCACAACGACGGCGCATTTTGTATAACTCGTAGGATTTATTTTAATACGGAGGTTTGTAGAATAAAAATTAGACATGTTTTCAATAATTTTTATAAATGGCAATATAGGTAAGTTCTGTTTTGTAAAAATATTACCTCTCAATATCTGTTTATCGTGTAGAATGACATACTAATATGTATTTGTGAAGGCATGTCATTATTTTTTTGGCAAATACGTAGGAGAAATAGCCGCTTAAACCATAATTGATATTAATTTCTGAAAAAAAGTGTGGTTATAAGATATAATTAATATTAATCGCTTTCATTACGTACTTTAATATAAATAAAAATGTTTGTTTATCGCTGAAAAAGCACTATTTATTAGGTGAATGTGAATAACAGCAAATAGAAACAACGAATTGTAACAAATAACTGTAATCTTTACAAAACACCAAAACGATTTTGACAGTCAAGAAGCTATCAAGTTAAGCTTATCTTGTGATATAGAATTTAAAAATACTACAAATAGAAAAATTCTACTCGAATTTGGCGCACATTTATGGGGTGGGGCATAATTCTATCTGGTCATTAAACAGACTACAGCTTCTCGTTTCTTTTGGTAACTGGTTTGGTAAGTTTGATAGTTACCTGCAGCGCAGGTCCTAGCCTTTGATCAGGGTAGAGCGATATTATTTTTCGGCGCCCTTTGGTCGACGTTTTCACTTCACGTTAATTCTACTTCAGTTTTATGTTAAATAAATAATAATTCCAACATTTTCAAACGATAAGTTAAATTGACCTGACGCCCAGATATATCTGCGACTCGAGCAGATACATAAATTAAGAATATTTCATATTAATCCCGTCTGTGTTGCCTAGCCGGAGTACACACGACTGTCAGCACGACAGCTGATTTCATGCAACGTGCCTTTTCTTTCTAAATTAATTGGGAAGTAGTACGTGATAACATGCCAGGGTGTTTGTTTTAAATGAGACACCCTGTATGTTTCATTTTGATTTTATTTTTACGATCTCTATAGATATAATAATATCTATAGAGTCATACTTATAAAAGATTAATTTTGTTTAGTTCTTGCTTTAGCATTGTAAAGTGCCATTGTACAAAAATCTGCAGAACCATAATTGGATCAGCATTGATATCACAAGAACGACACGTAAATTAATAAATTTAAATACACTGTTGGCTAAAAAATTACTTGTGATGTACAATTGTGTGAATATAATAAGATTAGTATAAAACGACAATTCTGTATTTTGTTGAAAAGTGCTTCGAGTACATCCTATCATCATTTTTCCATTAACCCAGTTGTCACTATAAACTTGTAAATAAACTTAAAACCCAATTTGTCGTATTTTTCTGTATAAAGCCTCATTCTCCCTTTATAATTTCTTTGATTCCAGTGTCTGAAACGGCCGGATCCTCGAATAAATTAAATCGCACATTAAGAAAATTAGATTTTTCGTCGCCTATCCACTAATTTAAAAACGGACATTGAATTTCAAGTAATTTAAATTTAATTTTAATCCGAAATTTATATACAAACAAAAATCCAATTAAAATGAGGGGAATTAAATTCAAGAAACGTTTAAACACGCGAAATCTTTAAATCGCATAAAAATTATTCGTGCGCGTGATATTTTATTAGGTGCGGAAAAATCCATGGGAAATTCAACCGAACCAACGCTTAAGTTTAAGGGCTGGAATTCCTTAAGGTTTTCCGACTTTTTAAATTGCATCATGTAATTTCTACTCAAGTATAAATGAGGTTTTTTAATTGGAAATCCGAGGAGGGCACTGGCGGGTGTCAGGCGGGGGTGAAAACGGGTAGTTGGCGATTTATTTTAATGAGAGTTCTTTCTACGGCGCGTATAGTCGCATGCCAAGTAGTCCAATATAACGAAATATTATTACAATCGCCTTTTGTATCCACTTTTTATTGCCTTTTTCTTAATGAACCGCCGTAAAATGGTATTAAGGCAGTCAATTTAAATTATGATAATAACTCTCTGTAAAGTCAAACGCTCAATCAAACCACGGAAATTTAAACTCCGTTAATTCGGAATATAATAAAAGTGAATTGCTACAATTTCATACAATGTGGCTGAGTTTGACATATTGCATTATGAAATTCTTTAAGGATTTTAGTATCATTTCGTGAATGAAGATATTACTCTTTTATACTCTTTTTAAGTAGAATGTACTTTAAAACAGATTTGTTTACTACAATTTATTGTTACGTCGATCCATTTATTTCAAAACAATTCTTTATAACGTTACTTTCACTACTCAAAAATGAATAGGAATATTGTCTATGGCTATTTATTTGTCGCATACGATCATGTTTCTCTCACCTTCTTTGGGTATTAAGCCACTGTCCTATAAATTATATAAAAAAAAATGTTGAATAAATCTCTGCGCCAAAAGGATATCGGAGGTTGGTTTTTGAAAATAGAAAAAATATTTTTTCCTATTCAAAAATATCTCGCACTTAAAAACATTAATTTTAAAATGAAACTTACAATTAAATGTCAAACAATTTAGAGTTACAAAAGTTAATCGTACAATTATTGACAAAGACGAATTCCCAGACGAGACACGAACAAAATAGCGGTAGACTCAATGGATGTATCCGCTGTTATAAGTGTGGCAAATTGAACCATATTAAGAGGAACTGTTTTGAGCTTAACATTCAAGATGTAATGCCCAAAGTACAAAAGATCATACAACTATTGATACACTCTGATTTCCAGCCGAAACAAGACCAACAGCCAAGTAGTGATTGACAGAATGGAGGAGATATGCGCCGTTATAAGTGTGATAGAGTGGGCTATACTCAGGGTAACTGTCGTCAGCGCAGCCCTGAAAGGGTAAATATCTCACTGATGGAGGACCTGCAGGAAAACTGGCAGGCTGGTACCTCGGTCACTATGCTGGTTAATAAAAAAGCAGATGGCTTTTCCTAAAGACCATGCCAGAAAGACTGCAAGCCTTGTCACCGTGAGGAAAAACAGCAAGATGTACAACTAGTGAATACCGTTAAGATTGATGTTTCGGGCCAAAAGAGTCGTTAAGGGAAGTGCAGTTAAACGATATGGATATGGACTGCTGAAGAGAGCGTGGGAAAGTCGAGATGGGAAGAAAGTTGCTTTGAAATTAGTAATCCCCAGGTGTAATGTAGCAAAAGTACTTCAGCAAGTGCAGAACGGAACGTCTGGCGAACATTTTGGCATCAACAAAACCCTGACAAAATTAAGAGAACGATTCTACTGGATAAAAAACAGTCGTTAAGATGTGGAAACTTGGTGCCCACAATGTGACGATTGCGCGGCAAGAATGGGGCCACAGACAAGACGTAAGAGTCGAATGAAGCAATATAACGTCGGAGATCCTTTTGAGAGAATTGCTAAAGCAAGTGACAGTATGAAGGCTCGTTATGATCCTAAAGCCAATTCAGGAGGGTACCATGCTGGAGATCTAGTTTGGCTATATAACCCAGAACGAAAGAAAGGCAGGTCCCCGAAGCTTCACCCGTCTTGGGAAGGACCATACATTGTCTTCACCAGACTAAACGACGGCGTATACCGAATTCGGCAGAGTCCAAAATCAAAGATGAAGGTGGTGCATATACTAGCCAAGTATGCAGGAAACAACGAATTGCCTGACCTGGACGTTCAGGCTTAAGGAGGGGGCAGTGTTACGCCACTGAACTGAGTGGACTGAATATATGAGAGTGGAATTGTACGAGAACGGCCGGGAATGTTTTGGACCGCGTGAATGGATGTATAAATAAGACGCACGGTGCGCCGAGAGTCAGTCTTAAACTGAAAGTGAACGAGTAAAGAAGAAATAAGAAAGAGACTTAAAAGTGTTTAATTGTGATTATAGTTAAGACAGTCATTAATCTATTGTTGTTAAATTATTAATTAGTCAATAAGGTAGTGTGCAAGTGTTACCTGGATTTTCAATCAACGAATATACGAGTATAGGTGTTTGTAGGGATAGCAAACACCTAACAGTATTATTAAATAATTCCCTGTCAAAGACGATAGAACAAACTTAAACTAGCCTACTTCAAAAATTAATAAAAAACGTGTTTATTTTATTGTTTAACGTGTTTCTTTTTAATAGTCGTATCATCCAACTTATCAATTTTAGCCCCTAAGTATCATACATATTTGGAATCAGCTGTTCAAGCAGAATCCAAAAATAGAGAAATATACAGGATATTCCATTTAAAAGAATATCGATGACATCATAACGGAAACAGTGATGACGTCATAACCAAAAAATAAAGGGTAAGGTGCGCAATTAAAATTACAAATAGACGGGGTCGAGGATTTTTTAAAAATATTCCTGATTTAAGAAATAATGAATTTATTCCATACTTTACGGACACACTGCATGTTGTGGTGCCAGTGGGATATCGGGACAAGCCACACCATTTGAAGTGTTTGCATATAATTAATAAGAAAAGTATTAATTATTATAAAAATCATACATTATTATCAGAGTCTAAAAATGATTATTTTATAAAACAAAAAAATTATAAGTTTACGTTTAGATTATATCTATTAATCGAAATAATCCGTGCCTGAGAAAACTTCGTCTGAACTGAAATAAAACATGTCTACCTTAAAGCTGTCCTCTGTAAACGAATGGGAACAAATATGAGTGTAGATATTTTACAGTGTTAGCTTTGTTTTTCGCTCGTTATCTCCTAATTTAACTTGAGTTTCTTTCCAGTCCGTAAGTTTAATGTAAGTCACGTACTGTCTGTTTTTACTCGTTACTGAAACTTTAAAAAATATATATTTGCAAAATACTTTCCATTAGAAGTACTTATTAAGTGGAAATATAAGACGGCTTTGGAAATTTTAAAAAACTTTAAAATTCGTTATCGAGAGATTAAAAAGTTTATATAATAAGACGAGTTTATAAAGTTTTTTAGTGGAGTAAATAAAACGCTCGAAGACAACGAGACAACGGGGGTCATGTAAATGAAGTCGTAGGATTAAAGCAAAGTTTTTGCTGTAAGAGTGTGGAAAGTACATAACAAAGTTTAAGTTACATTTAAAAATTATAATTTAAAAAATATAACAGAACATTTCTCTCAGAAATTTTGCCAATTACAAAATATGTTGTTTTTCAGAGTTTTCCTGGATTATAAGTGCTATTTCTTGTTCCATTTTTTTCATTTATGCATTAGATCTTTTAGTCTGCTATCACATAATCTAATAATATATCAGTTCTTTGACTACAGACTGTCACACTGGTAGAAATTAACAATCTAACTGTGCAAAAGTCAAAAATTAAGTAGGTATATATTCCAATAATTTTATCATTTTCCAGCCCTGAATGAACCGGTGATTACTGAGAAAACAATGTAAAAATTGCTCGAACTTTAGATAAGTGGGGATGCATTTATAAAAGAAGGGTTTTATGACGGGAATATTTATTACATAAATTAGTATTGTGATTGTGTTATGCGTTAAAGTGAACACACTGTTCTTAAAGTTCCTTTGTGTATTTTGTGGTTTAAAACTATGGAGATTCAATCTACAGGTATGTATTATTTTTACATGGTATTTTTTTAGTAGGAATATTGTTAATACAAAGTTTGGGTGTAATTTTTATAATTTAACATATTTTGTATTTAAATGGACCGAAACTATGTATATTCGCATGTATTCGCACTGGAACATTTTTTTTATATAATAGTCATACATTTTAGTATACAGCTAAAGTAAAATTAACTGCATGAAAATGCAGTCATGTAAAATATTGAATTATTTCAGGTGCTATGTCCCTACCTCGGAGAGAGTTTGATGTTTGGCGTAAAGAAAAGACAGTAAGTGCTAAAAATTCAGCCGTATTTTCGTATGTTTATAATAAACTAGGACTGGACAGGGAAATTGAAGATACAATTAAGCGACAAATTAATAATTTAAATAACAAAATTTCCAAAAAAATGGACAGAATCCTGCCGTTCAATCCATATAATGTTAGCACGTGAATCTAAATGGCTAGATTAAAATGTCCCCTTTTTTCCTCAGCATCAATCTGCCGATTCAATGCCAAGACCATCTAGCAGCAAAATGGGACGACCACCAAAAGAGTTTCAAGAGCTGACGGCATCGTCAAAAAGACGAAAAGTTTTACCTATAGTACAGAATTATCCCAAAGAAGAATTCATGTTTGCGGCAGAAACAAATTTGCGTTTGGGTGGACAAAGAGATGCAGCAAATATAGTCCACGAAGTTTCTCAAACATCACCAAAAAGGGCTAATATAATTTAAAAAAAGTGGAAATCTCCGACCGTACATCCTATCAAATGTACACCAGAGGAGGCACTTGCATTATTTGTTGACGGACATTTTACCAAACATACGTATATTTTAATGCAATCTGGGACCAAGATGCGTAATGCAGATATATATCCTTCGTACGACGCAATCTTAAAAGCAAAGAAGGAGTGCTATCCTAAAGCGGAATCAATAAAAATTAGTGAAACATCTGCAGAAATAACGGTTCAGGCCCTTGTTGACCACACTATAACCAGACTAGCAACGGTTCAAGAGGAACTGTTATCTTAAAAAATCTGGGCACTCTGCCTACAAATAGAAATTCTCTGGAGATGATGTAGAACAAAAAAGGGATTCCAGTTGATTTGAGGTTTGCATTGTCATAACCGTCACCGCAGACCTATAAAACTTTTATTTGAGAAACTGCAGAATTAAGTAAACGAGAGATACAGAATATAGAACAATAGAAACTATATTGCCTACCAAAGTTTATTAGTGGACAGGAAATCGTCATTTCTCCTTGTTTGAAATTAACGGGAAAAATGTTTGGAGTAATCAGTGATACGTCAAGTCAAACATGTGGAATCTGCGGAGTAACGCCGAAAAATATGAACGATTTGCAATTTATTCAACAACATCAACAGTCCTCAGATGCGAGCAAATATGAATACGGGCTTTCTACATTGCACGCATGGATTAGGTGATTTGAGTGTCCTCTTCAAATCGCATATCGTCGGGATGTGAAAAAATGGCAAATGCACAAAAATGAAGACAAGAAAAGGTTGAAGAAACAAAATAATATATTCAAAATGAATTGATGGTAAAAATGGGATTATTAGTGGACATCCGGAAACCCGGATATGGTACAACAAATGACAGTAATACTGCCAGTCGCTTTTTTGACCAATCTGCTCTTGCATCTTCCATCACAGGAATTGATGAACAATTGATAAAGCGTTTGAATGTAATACTGCAAATAATTTCATGCGGATATGCTGTAGATGTACAATCATTCTAAAAGTATGCAAAAGCGACTGCAGAAAAGTATGTGGATCTATACCCGTGGTATAATATGCCCTTTAGTTTACATAAATTGCTTATCCATGGAGCAGATATTATAAAATCTGCTGTTTTGCCCATCGGAATGTTTTCGGAAGAAGCACTGGAAGCCAGAAATAAAGACTTTCAAAGATGCAGAGAGTACCATACAAGAAAATTTTCTCGAGGGCAAGCAATGACAGACTTATTAAATACTCTTTTATTTTCCTCAGATCCCTTAATATCTTCTATTTCTCGGACCAATCTTGGTCGATCATATAATATTAAGGCTTTTGATAATGAAGTTAAATGCCTATTGTTCCAATCTACTTTTGACGAGCAATCTGCATAATTAGTACAGGAAAATTTGATTGAGAGTTCTGATAGTTCTTAAAATATTTTGTATGTCGAGATTTTTGTCTCACCCTGTATTATAAACCCTGTTCCATGTAGATAAAAGTATTATTAAATGTGATTTAAAATAATAAACGCAATATATCGTGTTAAATCTGAACCTATGTTTCATTTTGACTTTTGCACAGTTAGATTGTTAAGTTATACCAGTGTTCGTCTGGAAGAATCTTTGATTGCAATATCTATATGGGTTAGAAAAACTTGAACTTTTCATTGCGGAAAAGTGAACCAGTTATTACTATTGCAATAAAAAGTTTTATTTAATATAAATAAAGGGTGTTTCAATATGAGCGCAATATTTCAAGGTTCAATAAAACATGGCTTTCTGTAGCAAAGTATTGAAATATTTATTGAGTTATAATGTAGACATTTGGGAGTTCTGTATGGAACAACACATCTGGTAAATGGCAGCCACCGCTTTGCTGGCACATGGGTACTCTTTTGGCGAAATTTTGAATAACGGTGTTGCATACATGTGGCGGTATTTCGTTGATATAGCGTCTAATTTTGGAGCCTTCAATGCTTCGGTGGTCGCGGGTTTGTTAGCATAAACTTGTGACTTCAAATAACCCCACAGCCGAAAAGTCCAAAAGTGTTAAATCGCAAGAGCGAGGCGGCCAATTCTGGTCACCAAACCACGAGATGATACGACCAGGAAAATACTCGTGCACGACCGTCAATGTTTCACGGGCGGTATGTCAAGTGCTGAAACCATGTATCGTCGAGACCAGTATCTTCCAATTGAGGCACAAAAAACTGGGTTATCCATAATGTTCACCATTCACCGTTATTGCATTATTTGCCTCGTCTTCGAAGAAAAACGGCTCAATGATTCCTCCAGACCACAATGCACACCAAACCGTGACACGTTTTGGATGCATTATTTTCTCATGAATCATTTGTGGATATTCTAATCCCCAAATGCGGCAGTTTTGCCTATTAAAGAAGCCATCGAGGTGAAAATGGGGCTCATCACTGAAAATGATTTTGTCCACAAAATCGGTATTCACTTCTTGTTGTTCAAGGATCCAGTTGGTGAACTCTCTTCGCTGTGCATGGTCTGTTGGCAGAAGTTGTTGAGTCAATTGGACTTTTTAGGCATGGAGATGCAAATCTTTAGTGAGAATACGCTGAAGAGTGGCTGTTGTAACGTTCAATTCTTGTGCACGATGACAAATCGACATCCCTGGACTCTCGGCCACGCTCTCACGAACTGCCGTGGTATTTTGTTCTGAACGACCTCTAGGAGCTCGTCTCATGTGTTTCACGTCACTAACCGAACCAGTACTTTCGAATTTTTTGATTATTCTTTTCGTAGATGAATGAGGAATATTATTTCGACCGAAAATTGGACGCACTTTACGAATCGTTGCAATCAAACTTTCACCATTTTGATAATAATGTTTAATAATCAGGATGCGTTGTTCTATCGTGTAATGCTCCATGTTTGCTAACTCCCATCTGTCTCCTGTCGATCATGTCAACCATGTCATAAGTAGTATTTTATTTGCGCTGTGGATTAGGTCACTTCTGATCTAAATCAATTAATTCAGCTATTTACATGTTTTATTTACAACTGATCTGAAATCAAAAGTGACCAAGTCAGTTCCCCCCTTGCCGATGCTGCTCCACCCCGGATGAAAGAATGACATGTGATTTTTAGATCAGTAACGTAGTGGGGTAAGAAAAGCTGCAAACGGTTGACCGTATAAACAGGTTTTGCATGTTGTAACAATAAACTTGCATATTTTTCATAAAAAAAATATCGTTTTTGCAATTACTATATTTCATAACATAAAAATAATCGAGGTCTTAGGAAAGAAAAATGTCAAGTTGGTTTCTGGATCATCTGTTCTCATTTTTTTTTAGGATTCTTTATAAGAATCTACGTAAATCCAGAGACGCTCATTATACTTATACGGCTCGGGTAAAACCGATAAAACATAAACATACAAAATAAACATGTGACACCCAAATACGCATGCGCGCCCGAAATCCGAGTCTGCTGCACGTTTTATTTGCGACTCGTGCAGGTCACTTCTAGCCAGAACAAATGTGATCAAGTGAACTGCCCATCCAATTCCAATTCCAATTTAACAATCTTTATTTTCTAACGTAGATAGGTTGATCCCATATGAGTAATTATTCATGATAAAGGAAACAGAAAAATTCTCATAAAATTCCTTTATTAATGTGACCGGTTTCGTGAACAAATTAATTACTTCACATCATCAGACACAGGACTACAATAGAAAATGTGTGGTGGTTACATACATACATAAATAAATGTTAATAAGTTAGTAAAACTTAAAAAACAGGAATACAGAAGACAATTATTTCAATATTTTTTTTAAAATTAGTAAAAACTTGTCAATAAAAAATGTTTGATAAAATTTATACCAGAAAGACTGAAATTATTTAAATTAATCAGGATTACGTTAGTTTAAAAATTATAATATAGAAAATGTAAAATTTAATTAATTGAAATGTGTAAAAAAGGAAATTATTTTTATATAATACTTACATTTTTATAAATATAAAACCAGGGTAGTCAAATTAGAATTAAAATAGTTTTGCAACATGTCAAATTATAAGTAAATGTAAGATATAAATTAGATACTAACAAAATTTATATCTTACATTTACTTATAATTTGACATGTTGCAAAACTATTTTAATTCTAATTTGACTACCCTGGTTTTATATTTATAAAAATGTAAGTATTATATAAAAATAATTTCCTTTTTTACACATTTCAATTATTTAAATTTTACATTTTCTATATTATAATTTTTAAACTAACGTAATCCTGATTAATTTAAATAATTTCAATCTTTCTGGTACAAATTTTATCAAACATTTTTTATTAACAAGTTTTTACTAATTTTAAAAAAATATTGAAATAATTGTCTTCTGTTTTCCTGTTTTTTTAAGTTTTACTAACTTATTAACATTTATTTATGTATGTATGTAACCACCACACATTTTCTATTGTAGTCCTGTGTCTGATGATGTGAAGTAATTAATTTGTTCACGAAACCGGTCACATTAATAAAGGAATTTTATGAGAATTTTTCTGTTTCCTTTATCATCTTTATTTTCTATTTAGTACATAGTTAACTAGATATCTCAAGTAATATATATTAATAAACTATAAATATACATTACAGATTGCATGGTTACAACGTGTCTTAAATACTATTGTACATAGTGTACCACCACGGCGACCGTCATGCCTTACGGATGTTGTCCTTTTGTTGTTTCGTGGTGGTGCAAATAAAAGACTACAAATCTTGTGACATCATGATAGTAAAATTGGCGCGCAATTCAAATCTTGCTCTCTTATTGAAACACCTTTTATTAACAGTACATTCTTTAGAGTAAGTGAATATGACGTAGGGAGATTTCTTTGAGAAAGCAGAGCAACGCAGTAAATTTATTAACAATCCGCCTAAACAGCGAATTACTCGATAATGGATACGTAATAAAAAAAGTAAATGTTTATTCTACATAATCTTAAAACCGTTTATTCAAATTTGAATAATTTTCATTATACTATTACCAAGATTTGGTAACTTATACACACAAATGTATCTTTTTTTAATGATACCTTGAGTTTAATTTAATTATTGACCTATTGATATACCTGTCAATAATAAAAAAATTAAAGCAACCATTAATGACTGAGATCAGCTATAACTTATTTGGAGTAACTTAATTTTATGAAAACTAATTTCAACAACTGCTTGATGGAAACTCAATAAGAGTAATTTTAATGACGCTATGCTCTGCCATACATAAACCATAAAAAGGAAATGAAGAATGTACATCCACTTACCTTGAGAAGTAAATTAACAGAAATGCCTCTCATATTAACATTAATAATCGAAAAGAAAATAAGGTTTGATCTTATCTGGACCCATTTACAAAAAAAAGTGCAATGTTAATTTTGAACACAATTCCTTTTTTGTTGAGATTATGGTGTTGCAAGCTAATGTACACAAGTCATCCTGTAATCCAGCTCGAGAAGGTATTATAAATCACAAATCTCAATTGTTCATATAAAACAGTGTATAATAAATAAAATACCACTTACAATTATTATTATTTGTGCGTGAAAAATGTTACAAAACTGTTATTTACAGATGAAGTAGTTGTTTTGATAGTTTCTACGATACAATGTATTTGAAGTGTGGTTAATTTATTATCTACTTAAAACTTTTATACTAGCGCATTCAGATTAGAGTGACAGTGTAAAACAAGAAACTATACGTATTTTATTGTTATCATATTAGGTTAGAAAGGATGCTTATACAGTGTGGAAATTAAGTAACGCATAAATTCAGTGATTCCGTTGATATTAATTTTTTTGGAAAAAATCTCGAAGGGGTATAGCGATTTTAACTTCAGCAAATATTTTCAGTCTATTTTCAGTTTCTTATGTCATTTATTTTTAAGTTATGACGTCACCGACTTTTTTTTTAAATGACAACCTACATTTTTTATTATTGATTTTGGTAGTAGTTTTTATTCCGGTTCTGACCGTATACAATTTTTAATATGTTATATTTGAAAAAAATCGAGAAAAACAGTCTTAAAGTTCAAATAACAAAAATTCATTAAATTGGGAAAATTTATCTAGTTGCCTAAGTTTGACGGAAAGTTATCGACGGCATATTCGTTTTTATTTTGAAATTATACAAATAGTTGAAAAATCGAACTAATGTGATACACCGGCAACTAGATAAATTTTCCCAATTTAATGAATTTTTAAGACAAAAATAAAAGAAAAATAATAATAAGGGTGACAAATGAGACTTTTCTTATATATCTTAATAAAATTACAAATTCAAATACAAATAATAGAAATATTCAGGGTGTGCAGGAAATATATAAATGTGACTTCCTAAAATGAAAAATAGAGAATTTTCTTTTTTTTTTCATTTTTAACATAAATTTAGTCAAAAACTCATATGGCCAAAATTAAGCTTTTTTACTTACATTTTTGTGCTTTTTTATTTTTGTCGTTTCAAAATTGTTTATTTCAAATATTTTTTCATTTGCAATAATTGTGTCTAAAAAAAATGATTAGGCCGCCAATCCCATATGCTTTGAGGAATCATCATGAAATTTTGAAACGACAATGACGACATAAAGACCTTTAACTTAATATGCAACACACCCTTGTACCATTCTGTAGGAAAATCCGACAAGGCGGTTAGACGCCATATTGGAATATCAATAATCGAGTTTATGCTCAAAAAAATAACTAACCTACTTGAGAATATCGCCCCCAAATTTCAATAATAAATTCTAACCGGCTCAAAAATTAACAGGAGGAGGGGATGATTTTAGGACCTCATTATAGTGCGTCCATAAAGTAACGCATAATTAGGTAAATAAACAATATTATTGAAAATTCCCTAAACACGTCGATTTTTGATTTTCATTTACTGTTTTTTTAAATAATAATTTAATATACAGGGTGACCTACCTTCGAGTAATGACATCATCACTGGTTTTATTAATGGAATACTCCACTTTTTTCCCAATTTCCGGATGTCCCTTGCTGAGCTGATTCCAAAAATGTATCACAAGTAGCTTCAATTTGGTACAGGGTGGGCAACAATACAAAAGGTGTTTATAAAAATTTAATTAGAAAGTTATACATTACTGTATTTATACAAAGACAATTTACAATAAATCTTCGAATTGTTCTCCATTGACCGCTAGACAATGACCTAACCGGGCAATACATTCGTCTCTGACATTTTGTATCACAGCGGGTGTTATGTTCAACATTTCTTGCCTGATTCGGTCTTTTAGCTCACGGATATTGTCAGGTCTGTCGGTATAGACTTTAGATTTTAAATAACCCCATAAAAGGTAATCTAGTGGACTAAGATCAGGTGATCTAGCGGGCCATTCCACTGTTCCCCTTCTTCCTATCCACCGATCTGGAAAGGTTCTGTATAAAAACTCGCGCACAGCTGCAGCGAAATGTGGCGGTGCGCCATTCTATTGAAACCAGATTCTGCTGTCTAAAGTATTGGCTATTTGAATATCAGGAAAAAGCCGGGTCAAATCAGAAATTAATGTATTTTGTAAGAAATTCAGATACATTTTCATCAAAAAAATATGGACCAACAATTGTATTTCTCACAATACCAGCCCACACATTGACCTTTTGTGGTTGTTGAGTATGGTATTCTTGCATCCAGTGTGGATTTTCCTGAGACCAATAACGGGTGTTTTGCCGATTAACATGCCCGTTCAAGTAAAACGTTGCCTCGTCGGAAAATAAAGCGTTAGCAATGAAATTGTTATTTCGATTATTTTGGTCCATCATATACTCGCAGAATTCATTTCTTCGGTCAAAGTCGTCTTCAGCCAATTCATGGATGAGACGTACTTTATAAGGATGGAATTTTACCTTTTTAAAAATGTTCGACTTTCCAATATTCAATCCCTAGTTATTCCCCGCACTGTACAATGTGGATTTTCTACTGCCGACAAAATTACGTCTTGTTGAATATTTTCATTAACTTTAGGTCTACCTTGCTTTGGTGCATCCCTCACATGTCCGAATTTTTTGTATTTTCGATCTATTCTGCTTACCGCAGATTGTGAAATAGGTTCACAATCTGGGTGCATTTCATGGAATAATCTGCATACCTCTTGTTGAGTCCGCATCCTATCGCCAACACCAATCATAATTAAAATTTCAATCCCCTCCCTTTCAGTTAAAGGCATTTTTAAAAAACCAGTGTTAATATGATAAATTACATTTAGATTTCACGTAAACGTACTTTGAAGCGTTAACAATACAGAAGTGAACTTTTTATGACAGTTCTTAACGTCAATTAAAAAAACAAATGGCAAAAAACACCTACAAACAATAAAAATAGTACGGTATAGTCGAGGGGCAAAGATTACTAATAAACGTGGTTGGGGTGTTTTTTTAATAGTTTATCAAAGTAGATGTATCACATACGTTCATTTAATTTAATTTTTTTAGTACGTTTATTCATTTGTAAATAACTTGTAATTTTTGTATTGTGGCCCACCCTATACCAATTTGAAGCAACTTGTGATACATTTTTTGGAATCAGCTCAGCAAAGGACATCCGGAAATTGGGAAAAAAGTGGGGTGTTCCATTTAAAAATACCGGTGATGACGTCATTTCTCGAAGGTAGGTCACCCTGTATGTTAAAGTATTATTTAAAAAAAAAGTAAATTAAAATCAAAAATGGATGTTTCAGGAATTTTCAATAATATTGTTTATTTACCTAATGAATGAATTTATGGACGCCATGTGAATGTCAACGTGGTGTCCTGGGTCAGACCCTGGATTTTACGTCATGTACTAGTTACTCGCCAAGCTTGTGAGTCCGTGTTCCCTTTTTTGACGACTGAAAAAAAAAAAATTACATTCCGACATTTTATACATATTTTTGAAAAATCTTGTAAAAAATCGCACTCAAATCGGATAAGTGTTAAATAAGATATTCGAGAATTATGATTTAATAGGGTATATAAGACTTTTAAGAAATGCTTTAAATGTAGTGGTAGTAAAGCTCGTTTATGTATAAGAAGCTGCATTGGTCAGTTTGAACATCTTTGGTCTAAATATAAATAATAGCAAAGAAAAAAACTGTGTTTTTAGTAGTAATAATTGATGAACAATTAAATTGGAAAGTACGCTTTACTCAACTTGTATTTAAATTAATTTATGTGTTATCTTTTCAAAAGTTTGAAAGATGTAGTGTGAAAACAAGAATTTATTAGCTTATACCATGCTTAAGTGGGTTCTAGACTGAGATATGAAATTTGTTTCTGGGGTGGTTCCACCTTATTATCTGAAATATTTATTGCGCAAAAACGCATTTTAAAATTTACGTATGGTATATTAAATAAACATGTAGAGACCTTTTTAACATTTTAAAGTTTCAACACATATGGATTTATATTTTTGAGAGGTGCGTGTTTGTTTTTGTACAGACAAGTAATTTTGTTGTAAACAATAATATTCACAATAATATTCAAAAGAAGGATTTTCACGTAACTTTAGGTAAATGCATCTGGGCGTTAGTGAATTTAATTATTTTACATGACTTAAAAGATTGTTTTATAATAAGTTTGAAACAAACTGTACACTCGTACACTATATTTTTAAAGAATTTAATTTAGTTTTCATTTTAGAATACACGTAATTTTTTATTGAATAACCCTTTATCAATTAAAAATATCCCATTAGTATATAATATACACTTCAAGAGTAACAGTTATTTTAAGACGTTTAAAATATGCTGCTAAATATAGTTAGAAATTGTAGGAATTCCCCTGTAAAGTAAAGCAAAGCGCGCTCGTGCACCGAGCATCTCTCACTAGATTATTGACCCACATTCAAACATTCGCGCGACGAAACAGATGATTTCGCTGGCAGTGTCGCCAACATACGAATCTCCAGCTTGTTTTTGTTTATTATTAAGTGTCAAAAGTGAAAGGAAAACGAGTTCAAAGCCCCACATATTAATGTTTTTTAAAAGTGTGAATAACATCGCCTCTTAAATCAAGCTGTTAATATTTTAAACTCTACAAACCTGTACAAAAGTGTGTATTTCACGATAAACCTCATCTTAACCTCACTTTATAACGTTTTTCACAAGAACGTTATGTTTAATTGCTGTTAAATTGTTTAAAGAGTGCTTGTGAGTGAATCATTTACAGCCATAGTTGGCGTGTATCGTCATGGATAACACAGACGTTTGTTATAGCGATTCCGGTGAAATCTCCGATGTTTTAAACTGTGACAATGGTGTTCACGCGGGCAATTTAGGGTCTTCCCTGTCGTTCAGACCGCGGGGCTCGCTCGCCAGGGCTCTGTACCAGAAACAACAGCACGACGAGTTTCTCAGCCTGTTTGATAAATCAGAGGTAGGTACCTAGATGTGTTTATCATTTATTATTTAGGTTTTGTTTAGTAGGTAAATAACAAATTCAATGAGCAGATACGAGAAAGAGTGAAATTAGTCATGAGTTGTTTGTTCAAATAAATTGTTTTCAGTTTCTAATTCACTGCACAATAACGCAGTCTTTAAAGATGAATGAAATGTTTATAAATAATAGTTTGACGTTCAGATTTATAGGTAAATATCTAGATAAATATAGATAAGAATAGATGTTATCGTTATGTAACGTAAATATGTATATCGCTGGGTACATGCGTGGTTGTAATAATAATTCGTAAATATAACAGTGGGTGTGAAAAATTTACTTCATTTTTTCATACAGTAACAAACGAATTGTAAATTTCTTGTAAGTAAATCATATTCATAAAGTAAAAATAGTTCGTATCTAGATATTAAATCCTCGCGAATTAGATACTTACAACTTTTTTATTTTGCAAATAAAAATATTTGATCAACTGTTTTTATCTGCTCAGTTTCCAATAAATTAAACAAATTAAATAGTTTAATTTATACTTGTTATAAGGATTATTTACCCATTATGTTTTATTATAAAAAAGAAAGATTAATTAGGCCATAAAGTCTCGAGGATGCGAGGCAAATAAAAATCAACTGATAAGTCATAATCGAAATGTAAAAAGTGAAAAATTTCCGCCTGTCGTTTGTCTGTCAACGATTGTTCCTTATCTTATCAAATCTCGGGTCGGGGGTTCCTAAGTTTTTTGGCCTTTTGAAAATTTGGTTTGACCCAATTTTCTCTAAAACTGTAAACCCACTTGTTAGGTTATTATGTGGCTGAAGGAATAGAGATGTCAGACGGAATGTATTGAAAATAGACAGGACCGGACTAGGAAATATCAAATTATGGCCAAGGTCTACGCCTTCCCAGCGGCGGCAGGTAAGAATGAGATGCAAAATATGTAATATACATCTACTTCGACAGTCAGGTTGCTGTAAAAGTGACTGAGGCGCTTCTAAGAGACAGGATATAAGCTCCCTAGATACGGTAAAAACAGCACTGGATTCCGTTTTAAGATAGCCGCAGGGCATGCGCAGTTACATTACATGTCAAAGTGTATTAAATCCTTTTGGAATCGTTTTCAGCAAGGAACTCATTAGACGATAGAGAAGATACTCGCCTAGCACGCGCTAGGTCCAGGGTTCGAACCACAAACTTATTATTATTATTTTTTTTAAATAAGTATTTTTTTAGTTCGTTAGTAAGATTTTCCTTGCCATTTATTATAGTTTCTTTATTTTCCTTGCCCTTTATTATAGTTTGGTTATTTTCACGAAAAGTGCGGAAACGGCGGCCATGATACTGTAAGCGGCACATGCGCACTTTATGGAATTCAGTGCTGTTTTCACCGTATCGTTAAGCTCCCTCGCACTGAATGGCATCCTGACCTCCATTAGAAGATTGGATAGATTTGACGAAAGAGTAAGAAAAGTACATGGCCAAGGGGAAGGCAGGTGGTCTGTAAAAGGGATCGTCTGCGGCCTACTTTCCAGCCGACGGCGTGTGTCGTCAACCAAGTTGGCATCATCTGGAGATGATTAAGTCTTTTTTGAATCATCTCCAGATTATGCCAAATTGTTTGGTTTTTTCAATGGTGTTTGGGGTTCTCTGTTAAAGAAGGCTTGCGTCTTTTGTCCGTCTGTGGTTTAGTGTCCAAACAATTTAAGCTATCGACGCGACCATTGACATGGAATTACATATTTAGGCTTCCAACATTAACCGGAAGAGACCAGACTGTTTTGGTTTTGTTCGATTCCGTCAATCAAAAGCTCGACCAGAATTCAAGGGTTATACGAAGTGTTTGCTCATATTTTATTAATATTGCAAAACGAAATTAAGATGGTGTCAAATAATTCCTCATATTAGAACTGACAAACTTATTTTTTATAAAAAGCTTCGTAAATAGACCATGTTGGATATATGTATGTTTATAAGACTCTGCAGTCCTCTGTGCAATCGTACTTTTTTTAGGATAATGACAATTAGCATTCGTGCATCGACATTTTGCCGGCTGTAACAACATATTCAATGAGTGGTGGTGAGAGGTATGAAACTTCTCGTATGGTATAAATGCTACTATCCGACCGACATCATAGATGTCTCTGTGGCGGATAGCGACTTGCGAAGCAAGTACCGAGAGCGGCGACCTCTAGCCCAGGTGGACTAAACTACTGTTGTTAAATATGATTTGAACGAAACACCTACTCAGCGGGCAAATACCCCGACCTGCATTGGATTACACCTTCAAATCATGATAGATCGATAGCCAATATCATTTGTCAATTCCTAACCAGACATAGACCGGTTTCGAACTTATTTGTTCTCCTCAGTATGCCATAGGTTATGGAACAGACAAATGATAGTGGCCAATCTGCTAGTCATATACTACTAAGGTAAATTGAGCAGTAGTGAGAAGTATGAAACTTCTCGTATGGTCTAAATGCTGCTATCCGACCGACATCATAGATGTCTCTGTGGCGGATAGTGACTTGCGAAGCAAGTACCGAGAGCGGCGACCTCTAGCCCAGGTGGACTAAACTACTGTTGTTAAGAGACATCATGTTGTTGACAGAGACATCTATGATGTCGGTCGGATAGTAGCATTTAGACCATACGAGAAGTTTCATACCTATGGCATACTGAGGAGAACAAATAAGTTCGAAACCGGTCTATGTCTGATTAGGAATTGACAAATGATATTGGCTATCGATCTATCATGATTTGAAGCTGTAATCCAATGCAAGTCGGGGTATTTGCCCGCTGAATAGTTGTTTCGTTCAAATTATATTTAACAACATATTTAATGTCTTATTCATTTCAACGATTGTTACTCTTATTTTTATACATAATTAATTTCTTATATCCGAACTTGTCTGATTATCAGGTTTATAGTTGCCCACGTAGTCTCGGCTATAGCTTTTGTTACTAGAAAGTCACTCTTTCGTAACTCAAAACACTTGATTTCGCTTTTGTCCGTTTCCAAGTAATACCTTTTAGGCTGACAAAATTTTTTGAAGCCCATGAAACATAGTGATTAGGGTTCAGTCGAGAAACGAACACTATATACAGTAAAGTGCCCCCCAGACGCTGCTAATCCAACAGACGGTTAAATAAAACACGGACTGGTCAAGTGTTCCACTATCTGATTACTGTTTAATACCACTTTTAATGCCAAATCCACACTACATATCAATCGCCACAGGCCTAATACGATTACTTTTATAAAGGGTCGACGATTGGTGAGAATTTATTTTGAGCCAACTGGCTAGGCAGGCGATACGGGTTCGAAAAGTGTTAATAGATATACTTATTTGAAAGAAACTAATCGTACGGTTTTTCTTACTGCTGATATACCACTTAATTAAATTTTACTTATAACTAGGGCATCGACCAACTAGGTTATTCAAATCCGAAGAGGTTGTAATTTGTCTATAAACATTCCTTGAGAGCCTTTACGAACATTCCTTTCCATTGTAGGTCTACGTTCTCACTGTTGTATACGTCATATACAGGATGTTTTACAAAGATGGGACAGAAAATTAAAAACGTGTAGACAATAAAAAATATGTGACTTATTTTTTCTTTTCGAATTCTCTCAATTTTTGAGAGGATTGGAGAGAGTTAAAGATGAAGTTTTAAAATTGGTTTTTGCCTCATTTTACTCTAATATCTTTAGTTGTAACCAATATGTTTTAAATTGGATATGGTTGTACAAGATATTATTGTACATTTTCTCCCTAGTCTATTTTTGTCATAGTTCACAAAGCACGTTGTCGACTGTAAGGTTTTTCTAACAATCAAGCCCGTGATGTATCCTCTTACATTATTATAACAGGGCTGTTAAGAATTATAGCCAATCAGAAATAAGGATTTTTCAAAAAGGCAGTTTCTGATTGTACATATTTATTAAGGTATCGAAGATGTTATAAGAATAATAACGCACCGAGGTCAATGTACTTCTGACTTAAAATTATTAACCAATTCAGAGGGTCCTTAGTAATTAGATTAATATTCTTGCGTAATAATTATTAACTTGAAAACTAGGAATGTTTTTCAAACATTTATGTGGATTTTAAGACTGTTGCTTTCATTACGTTTAAAATAAATTGAGGATCTCATTTGTTATTACGAAGCGACTGGCAACATTTACTTGTTTTTTTTTGGTGGTCTTCCGGAAATATTTTTTTTAACTTTTATTGAATGAAACGGATAAAGTTGCTAATTGTTATGGAGTTAGGTAGATGGATTGGGATTTGTCGCCACGAAAATCCCACGACTTAACACCACAAGATTTTTTGTACACATTTTTGGAGCTGAATTAGTATCGTCACACAATCTTGACACTGTTTGGCAGTAAATGGTGCTCAAATTGAACATTTATTTTTCTGGTTGGTGTTATTTTTTTAATTAATTTATTTTCATTCGTTAATAAAATTTTGTTAGTTATTTATTAATAA
This sequence comes from Rhamnusium bicolor, assembly GCA_029963845.1. Lineage (NCBI taxonomy): Eukaryota > Metazoa > Arthropoda > Insecta > Coleoptera > Cerambycidae > Rhamnusium > Rhamnusium bicolor. The sequence continues at coordinate 304,764 of JANEYF010002546.1, read as the reverse complement.
TTTTTATTTTAGATTTACTAACTTTGAAATTGATATTTCTCGAAAATTTTCTAATGTTACTAGTGAAAAAATTATACTACCGTAAAGAGAATTGGGTAAATATAGTTTAAAAAAATTAAAGGAAGTACTACTTATGTGAAAAATTAGGTTGGTTGCCATAGTAAGCAACCGTGTAACAAACCGAAAACAAAACCATCAAAAAATGTGAAAAGTCAGCCGAGAAAAATTTATTAGGTCATTGATTTCGGAAACAAATTCTGTATCTGAATTGAAAATAATTTATTTTAGTTCTAGTCCTGAAAAAATAAGCAAGTGTGAGGTTATTTCTGTCAAAATCGGAAGTACGAAATATTTGTTATATACAGGGTGTCCTAGTTTTAGGTATCAAGATTTCGACAATCGAGAGAGGACTCCATTTTAAGGAAAATAGTTTCAGTCTACTTGAGGAATAATTAAAAAAGTAACTTAAAAAAATTTTCCAACCCCCTGTGTCTCTGAAATCAAACGAAATACGACTTATGTTTATTGGAACTTTTTTTCTTAAATTGAGGTTCTCTGTTGATTGCCATAGCCTTGGTCCTTAAAACCGGGACATTCTGTGTATCAGTATACTCCTAATGAGTCGTCTTATCCTTCCGAGTGATTAAAGGCAAAATATATAGGATACTGGATATTTTGGTTTTTCGGTTGTAATTAATTTGTTGGTATTCAATTGTTTTTCTGTGTATATATTCAAATTTCCTGGAAAAAAAATGAGTAAAAAAACTGTAACTCGTGTTTTAGAATTTTTTTAGCTCAGAAATGAAGCTGGGAAACCGAGTGAGCCCCTAAAATGATCAACCGAGTGAGCCACTCTAAAATGATCACCCTGTATACAAGTTCCTTGGCGGTTTACCCATCCATCTTAAATCGAGATAAGGATACTTGAGATGATACCAAACTTATTTGAGATATTATAAGATTATTTTTCGAATGTTTTTCCAACGCTGCTTTGATGTTGCTGATGACACGCAAAAGAAGTAGTTACAAAAGCTTGAAGCAATGCTTTGGATGAATCGAACGAAGAGAGTAATCTATTGAAATAGTGTAAATGGAATTATTAGTAGAGTTGGCAAAAATGCGCCGCAGGACATAGGCGTACGCGCCATATAAGTATCAGAAAAGAAATTAACTAGTAATAAAAGCAATAAACTGTTACAATTTATAAAAATGTATGCACTTACCCGCTGAACTAGCTTGATTATCACAAATGGAAAGGATGTGTAAACATTTTGCAACATCATCTATGTTTCTATGGTTGTCTCCGAGAGTAATGTTCGACGTGGTGAAAAAATATGCTTATATTTTGAGAACGACCGTTCGACATCTATTGATATACTTAAAATAGTTTTTGAACTCACTTAACGGATTTGCAGATGCACCATCAGTATCATCACAAATTAGTCTTAATCTGGTAAAACCGGTGTCTTGCTTTAACACATGTACGAACATTTCTCCAATGGGCTCATTTTTGCGTCACCTATAAAGTGTAGCAGTTGATTTACTTCGTCCACTATGTGCAGTGGCTCCGCTAACGACAACGCACTGATTTGTAAGTTTTGTATGGCGTCATGTAATACTTTATAGTTTTTGTGAATAGCTTTTAAAACTGTTTCAATAGAAACATCTTCGAATTTTGTCTGGCTTTCCTTAACAGCTGCTGCCTCGTCTGGATTGAATTGTAGTATCATAGCTTTAATTTGTTGTAAATATTCAGCCACCATGTTCCCCAATCTGTAGGAATCGGCTGTGCACGAAGATGTTTAGGAGATTTAAGAAACACTTTTTTAGTACTTGCTATTAATGCATCTACCTCTGGAAAACCTTGTCGAATAGTTTCTGCCACAAGGTGTAAAGCATGTACTTTACATTTAATATGTACTAACCTACAACCATGTTCTTGAAGAGAACGGCCTACTAAACGCATTCTTGCGGCACCATCGGTCACAAACATCAACACGACTTTTTGACAGGTCAAATTTTTCTATCATCTCCAGCACCACCCACGTAGTTGTTTTGCCAGTACACTCAGTTAGTCTTTTGCTAGCTAGTAACAGTGGAAATGTTGGTTTAAAAGGGTGCAGTACACGTACTATAACATTTACAATAGATTTTTTTTACAATCTGTCGTCTCGTCAACACATAACCACAGCCGTGTGTTTTTTAGTACACATTTGATCTTATTTACAATGTCCTCGCTTACAGTTGGTACATAGTTACGCAACGTCATGCCACTTGATAACGTCACCTTGGGATTGTATTTATTCCAGAACTCCTGAAATGGTTGTTTATCGAGTATGTGCAGCGGAACATCACAAGCAATCAGTATTAAGAGTAAATCGAAATAAACTGTGTTGTCAAAGGCACGCCATTTTTTTCTAGTTTTATGTTGCACAGTCTCGCGCACCTTACAGATTATTATAGCACTATTGTAAAATAAATCCGGGAATTCACTGATAAATTTATTCACTTTTTCAGCGTATGGCTGTTTTTCACCCTTGGACAGGTCTGACATACTTTATTATTAAATTAATATCAAGAATAAAAGACAAAAAATAAAATTATCAACAATACAACGGAGAGAAATAAATTACGTTATTGACACCTCGACGCATAACAGTAGACTAAAATAGTAAACAAGTCTCACTTACGTACTTGGGAATTTCTCTACCTGGCATCGCCCATGATTTGCGGATCGAAATTCCAAATCTAATTATTAGGTTAGGTTTATTTACAAAGAAATATATTAAATTGATTTAATTAAACCAGTAAAAATTATTAATACTTATAATTTCGTTTAGCATAAGCATAGGTAGAGACTGACAATATTTTACTAAAAATTTAAATTCTCACTTGGTTAGGCGTTGTTAGTCTGTTTGCGAAATAAATAAATAAGTTGCTTTGCACTGTTAGTACACAATAAAAGCTTCATTAATAATACAGAAAGTATATATATTGGACCGTATTTCTAAAATTTAAAATTCTTTATATAAAGTGTCATCTAAAGGGAAAAAAATAATTTTCCGCCAAAGGATATGCATGTATAATAAAAATATGCATCAGAATATCTATCTTAATTCGATCTACTTCAGAAAAAATTAGGATTAATTTTATCCAGAAACATTTGTCTTACACCACGGTTTAAAATCCTCCTTCCGATTGAAAAATCAAAGCTGAGGAAGATCACACCATCTCTCAGCATCATCCGCTTTATTTTTTGTACCTATTCATAAATTACCCAGGCTTTCCTTATGCTGCAGCCTTAGCGCTTTTTTCATAAAAAGCTGTGGGATTTAAAATCCCTATAGTGGTTCGTTGGCCTGGCTGTTCCCCTCGTTACGAACAATGATTACATAAATAATCCAGTATAGCTGTGCAAACCCAATTATCGTCAATTTTCCTTACGTGTGGGTCATCAAAGCCTCCAATAATCATTAACAATTACTCAATAATAAATCAGTATTTGCTTTCTGAATATTTTATAACATATAGTTAGCACAGACCACATCATACACGTATGAAAATTGGAGACGACCCTGCGTCTTATTACCTTCATATATCATTGGCAATGAAATTATTATTATCCATAGAGATGGGCGTGGGATTGTACATGGTGTCTAGGAAATGTGAGATGGTTAATTGCATAATGTTGATTAATTATGAAAAATGGTAGGTAATAAGCCCTTTTTTAAATAATAATGTAATTTAATATACTATATTTTAATGTATTGAAATTTGAAGCAGATGTTTTAAGCCGTGTACAGAACTTTGTAACTCGTGTCTTTCCTGTTCTGATAAAAGGGCATAGTCTAACAATGTCACCCTTAAGAGAAATAGAAAATTTTACTTGTATTTTTCTAACTCGACCTTGAACGTGTAGAGAATATTACCCTGTTGACATCCTAAAGTACTATTTGAGTACAGTTCCCTATTTTTAATTATAAGGAACCCGAAAATTATCAGTACAAACTTTTTTTTAAGGAAAGAAATGATATGTAGGAATAAAAACATTCTCTTATGGTGAAAAAAAAACGGAAAATATTTTCCTAACGTCCTAAAGTAGATTATATTTGGATTTTTTGGAATAAATAAATGGTTTGGAATTTTATTTGATTATTTTTCATATTATTGTTTTCTGTATATTATATTTAACGATTTAGCGGGTAATGGATTCTTAACGGGGAACTAACGGGATAACGGATTCTTAACGGGGAACTAACGGGTTAACGGATAATTAACGGAATAACAGATAATTAACGGGGTAACAGGTAATTAACGGAATAACGGGTAATTACTTCACTTTACATATTCCTGCTACAAAATATTGATAATAAGAAAAAGTGTGAATGTCTTTTTTTTATATGTCTAGAGCCATTGACACGAGTTGTTGCTTAATAAAATGTTTGATTATGGTATAAGAGGAGTACCTAGACTTGACAAAAAAAAATGTCTGCTAGATGCTACGTTGTCTGGCAACTTCGTTCTTGTGTTAGCCTAGGAGTACTTAAAATGTATTACTTTGCACATGTACAGTCACTGTCAAATTATGGTATTCTCTGCTGGGGAAACTCTAGCAAAATCAATGATCTTTTTATTATGCAAAAAAAAATAGGACTATGCAGTTCAAACATTCAACACATTCATGTAGAGAATTGTTTGTTGTACTTGGAATACTTACAATGCCTCCATTATACATTTTATCATGTTGCCTGTTTGTCAAAACCAACATACCAAACCAACAATTTACCCAGTTCTCTGATCGCAATATCACTATAGCTTAAGAGGGCTAATCGAACCAGTGTTTCTTTGTAAGGTAATTTTTTCAAAATTTATTTCTTCCATACGGTTTGGTCAAATTACACCAAATTTGGAGGATCAGTAGTTGAAAGTGTACTAGAGGGTGCATGTATATCTATTTTAATTAATCTTCACTTTATGTAGGAAAAAATTATACTGTAAATATAAGTGAAATTTGGACGTGATTAGCTCCTGAATTATGATATCAATCGGTAAAATTCAAGGTAAAATTCATACATGTCGCCTAGAATGAATCTTCATAATTATGCTTAGCAAGTTTCAAACTTTTATTCCGTACTATTTGGTTAAAAAGAATTTTCTAAATAAGTATCTTTGTCACTACAAATGGAGCAAGGAAGTGTTACCTCTATCGGGAATCACACCTCAATGAAGTCGGTGAATAAAACGTCCAATGAAGGTATAGTCAAGAGCAAAATTATTCAGCGGCGCATGTATAAAAACTTTCTAGAGAGTGACACAGCTATCCGAAGCTTTTTCCCGACTAGGCCCCTTTAAGACATACGAACAATGTTTTGGTACCAAAACATAAACTCTCCGTTGTCAGTAATGGAGGCACGGTTATGCCCATTAAGATATACAATCATCTCCCTCGTTGCCTTAAGGAAGTTACTAGCTTAAAATTGTTCAAAATAAAATTAAAAGAAATATTGCTACAAGAAGCGATTTATTCCTTGAAAGAATTTTTGACATGACCTTTTGAGTTTGTTGTATATATAATATTATGTTTGTATTTGTGTTTTTTTTATCTTTTTTTATCTTTTATATCTCACTATGTGTTTTATTAATCTTTTCGTTGAACTTACACTTTATGTTGACTTGGTTATCAAATCATGTTTTGCTTGATAGCTCTTTATATCTGTATATTGACGACTTTTATATACATGTAATGCATGTCTACTTAAATAAAGAATATATTATTATTATTATTAATTAACGGGATAACGGGTAATTAACGGGTAGCAGGTAATTAACGGGTAGCAGGTAATTATCAAGTAACAAACATGGGCCCCTGGATATTAAAATTAACAGATATCGTCATCCAAGTGCATTCTTCAAAAGTTTAAGAATCTCCGTCATGATGGTGGGAAAATTGTTCTGCATAATGAACTGCAGAGGCTCTAGCAATATAATTATTCATATGTTGAAGTACATTGGGGATTGTATCCCCAATTTATTTCAACATATCAACATAATCGTGACTTGTGAATCTTATGATACACCCTGTATATAAAAGGAATCTATAAGTGCAATAAAAGCAGTATATTTTTTTTTCCTGAAACTGATATTTTTCCTGAAGAAAATTTTTAAATGGGTATTTTTCATTGGTGAATACAGAGATTACCTAATTTTGCATTGATAATTTGAAATCTAGAATCTGTACATAACAGATAAACAGATTTTGGAGCATAAGTATCTAAAACTACTTTTAAGTTGTAGATTACACAATAACACCTTTAAATTTTTAAAAAATCCCAAAAAATATTTCTCAACGTCTTCCGTCCTTTTTCAAACCTTGCTCGTGTCAATTTGGAATGTAAATACGGTAAACCGCCATAAACTTTTCATGTTTAATTAACTATCTTGCCATTGTTTAAAATAGTTTTATGATTCAGATAAAAAATTATAAATATTATGAACAAAATAAGCATGGTAAGTAGCAGTTTCGGTGTTTCGCTGTTTCGCTATCGGTAATTATAACTGACATTTTGTTCTCGTTGAAAATCCTGTGCAAAATGATATATTGGCTGTTTAAAAAGAAGATTATGTTAAAGATACAAGTGAGTAAAGAATTTATATACGTCCACACTGCATCATTAAATTTTAATTACATTGTTTTAAATTAATCCTTAAAAATTAAGGTTATGTTTGCACGGTGGTTGTTACATTACACTTCTGCTTGCATCGTATCTAATCTGCCTCATTATCTACATATTTTTAATAATCATATAGGTATAACAATTTTTATAGCTGTTGTAGTGTTTAGCAAGATCATATATCATAATCCTTTTGTTTTTATATTTTCGCAAATTTATTTTTGTATATTATCAGATATATTTTTTGATATAACATTGATTATGGTATTTGCGAAGATTTATTTACATTATAAAGCGATATAATAAATAAATATTTATTTAATTTGGATCAAAAGAGATCTTACATTTTAACTGTGTATTATTTTTGTTTGATTTAGCATATTATATATGTATATTCGAGTACCTGGACATCCGGATACTAATTATTCTAAAAGCCGTCTTTGGGATTTGAATAATTTTGGTTTTGGATAATTTGGAAAACTCGATTAAGTATAGAAATTTCAGATATTTTTTCTTGATGACGATTTTGGTGACGGGGGGGATGGATTTGATTTGGCCTGTCAGGATGATATTATCAATAAAGGCCGCATCTTAGGTAGTTATTCCAGTTACGGGCTGACATACAACTAACAAAATGAGAACAAATATTCTGAAATGTAGTGGTACACAATTTTTTTAGGAATTAATTAATATCCTTCTACCATGTTATTTTGTTGTATATTACTGATTTCTGGCAAAATCAACACATTTATTAGAGTGGTCCTTATGTTTCGATATTCGATTTTTTTTTGGTCTCACTCTCTGAAACTGTTCCTTTTGATGAAATAATAAGGTAGGTAACATTTAAGCTTGATCGGATAACGTTAACGCATGTCCCAGAGGCTTTTAATTTTTTTTAATCTCCATAGCCAGCAAAAATCAAATTGATAGGCTGCTAGTTATTGTCACTGGAATGTATATACGAAAACTTCTTAGAGTTCCTCATCTGATAGCATTAACAGGACAAAATCAAGCATCTGCTGTTTATTAACTAGTAAAGGAATGGGAACTTATTAATAATGTGCCAGGTCACTATTTCGACACAACAGCTTCCAATACTGGTCAAGTCAATGGCGCTTGTGTACTACTGGACCAACAACTAGGAAGGAACCTCATGTACCTCCCTTGCAGACATATTTACGAACTAATTTTAGGTTACGGTTTTGATAAAAATTCTGCTTCCTATAGCACTGTGGGAAATGCTGCAAAAAAGTGTACATGATAATCGAACGTTTTAAAATTTTTAATATTATAAATACGGTCCAGTTACGTCTGTAGACGTGGAATGGTCGTTTTCAGACTACGAATGTATTCTTAATAATAGGCGCCGGAATCTAACGCCAAATGATTTACTATCGAAATCACGAAAGATTATCTTTAATCAACAACTTACGCTATTCAAGCGGTCTTTGATGGTGATATTTTTGAACATATTTATCCCAAGGAACTTCCTGAGGTAATCGCATGATATCCTAAGGATATCTGTAAAACCTTGTTTTACATTCTCAGGACGTCCAGTAAATAGCTTTTGTGCTGCCTAGTAAAGGTAATTACCCAGCCAGCACAAGGCTATCCACTGGATATTCTGATGAGGTAGGACAAGGTTTTACTGATATCATCAGGATATTATATGTACCTATAGGCTGCTTAAAGATATCCCAAGGATGTATAAAACTTCTTCCTCGGGATGTCTTCAGAAGATCTGGAACAATGCCACTTGTACTTCATAGGGATGTCCTGAGACAATCGCAAGACATCCTGAGGATATCTATAAAACCTTGTCGTTCATCCTTAGGGTATCCAGTGGATAGCCTTGTGCTTTCTATAGGCTGCCTAAAGATATCCCAAGGATGTACAGAACTGCTTCCTCAGGATGTCTTCAGGGGATCTAGATCAGTGCCACTTGTACTTCCTAGGGACCTCCTGAGGCAATCGCAAAATATCCTGAGGATATCTGTAAAACCTTGTCGTATATCCTTAGGGTATCCAGTGGATAGCCTTGTGCTGTCTGGGAAGACACGTCCAGATTTGGTATCAGAAATCAGATTGCTCTATTTTATATCTGCATCTACTACTAAATCGTAAAGTGTTGGAAACAGTGCTCTCCAAGTCTTCAGTGCCACAATACCAGTAGAGTAAATTCTGCGATGTCAGCCTGTGATCATGCATTATGTTATATTTATTGTTCTCTATGTCATTTTGATCATTGGACGTTGATTTGAGAGTTATTCTTTGTGTAATAATTAGGGCTGGGGAAAATTTTCGATTAATTAGAATTAATTGATTATTTTTAAGATTTTCGTTTAATAAATTTCTTAATTGCCAAGCCCTACTTATTATTTGAGAATGGGCCTTAATTAACTCTAAAACTGCTTATATTATAAATTCATTTTTCATTTATTATTTTTATAGCTAATAAAGGGCAATTTATTTCCGACAATTAAAACATTCTGACGTCATCTTGAGAAGTTGCAAGAACCAATTCAACGTGTCGTTATAAATTTGGTTCCGAAAAATAAAGAAACGATACGAAAACTCAAGTAAACACCCTTCATAAGATAAAAACCCTTCATAAGATAAAAATTTCGTATTCAAGTGGTGATGTCATCGAAAGAAAAGATGCAGAGCAGGACAAGGAAGCGCTATGTGTAGTATGTGGACATTCGCAGGCTGAGTAGTTTGTCTGTGTGACGTGCAGGGCAGGGCAGTTTGTCACAAGATGTATTTTACGAGTGGTCCCAAAGGTATGCTAACCTCCAGTTACGTACCTTCCCTTTTAGCGACCCACTGAAGTGTAGGCGCGGGTCTAGGGGTGCTTTTCGCTTTTCTCACTGCATACTGCCGAGGCTACGCATTTCGCGCATATCACTCAACCGGGACTTTTTGTAATGTATTCCAGCTCTAAGAAAGCCCACGCACAATAATGAATACTAATATGAATATACGTTTGCCAATATACCTCGGCAATTTGCCTAATGGCTGTACATATAAGGTTTTATCTTGGTCTTATTTGAATTTCTGAATTATGTTCCACTAAATGCTATAATAACATTATTTTAAGAAAGTTGCATAATATATCTGAGGCATAGGTAGTAAGAATAAATATTTTTCATAATCTGTCTTTCCCAGTTATTGTATTTTTAATGGATAATGTAATAATATACTTTGGGCTTTCTTATTTACAACTAACAGGAATCCTGGATTAATTCTCCAAACCAGCTGTCCGAAAGTAAACACAGTTACGTATTCCGACGCCCAAACATACTTTCCTACATATTTTGGGCGTCCGAACAGACGCCGTTACAAGGGCACTACTTATTGTGTAAATGATCATTGCAATTAAAGTTTTTTTCAGCAACCAAGTTACCTCTGAAATCAGATTAACCCGCGCACAGCTCTAGGCGCCAAGCAGACTGTCGAGTTGACCACGGAGTGTCCAAGAGTTGTGAGATAATGAGGACCGATATTTGTATTGGATATAAGTAAATAGTTGCTGTTCGTGACGATAATTGAGTGTATTATTATAATATATCGATAAAATAACACCGCCGGACCGCCCAGTATGCTTATTGCATGCTAAGGAGATTAATATGAATAATCGGATTACTGTACCATTTCTTGTTTAAACTAGGAATATAAATGGTGTACTTGCTTGGCAGTGACGGAGCATGCCTTTTTGGAACCTATGGCCAAGCATTTCTTTGTCATCAAATTCAACAAGAAAATGAAAAAAAAATAAAATTAATACCAAAAATAATAACAACAAATATATATGGAAAATAAAGATACAAAAAACTTTCTCATTTAAACTATTTAGTTCGATAAACTAACATGAAGTTATCATCTTAACAAACACTCAAATAATGTGGATAAGCCTTGTGAGGTTGCAAATATGTTCGCTCAACCATTTTTCTAGTATAGGCAAGCAAAACATTTCAACTCACTTACCTTAATTAAATTTTAATAACGTACCTTGAAATGTTTCATTAAAATTTTTAAATAATTAATTATCAGCGTCATTCGATACTGTCAACAATAATTCATGTCATATATTTTAATAATTTCTTCTTATTGACATTGACATTTTTGTAATTAAATTAGACATTTCAAATGTCAAACTGTTAAATTTATCCTAACCCCATTTTATGAGGTCAAATGTGTAAAAATTTCAGTTTACATCAGCTTTATTTAAATACTTGGAAAATATGTTTTATTGGCCTGATATAGTAGACACGATTTCTAATGTTTTGTTAAGAATATATTTTTTTGTAAAGGCAAATACAAATTTTTTTTTTCATGATTCTTGACAATAATAAACCTCTTACATTGAATGAACTGAAAGTGCCATTGTCCAGGAGGTTTAATATATAGTTTTTGGCTTCGACATTCCAATTAAATATTTTCCAGTCTATTCCTAGCTTTCGAATAATAGAAAATTGTTCTATAATGTCTTCATAGTTTTTTCTATCAATCATTACAGTGTGTTTTTTAAGTTCCCTTTCTATCAGCCCAAAAAACTCGATCGGATGGTAGGAAAGAATGTCCGACCATCGGAAAAATCATTACAACAGACTGAATTTGCTGTGGAGCCTCAAAATTCAGCCAATATAATAGCATAGTCATTACAATTGAATTTTTGTTTTGACCCCCACAGCCATCAGCGAAAAGTCTTACTTTTGAAGCAGTCTGAGGGAAAACAATTTTCTTTAGTGCGTCATGAACAGCAGATGCAATGCCATTTGAATTTTTTTTTGCTTCCGTTTCTAACCATACATAAGAAAACACATTACTTGGATTCAGACTTGTCTTAGAATTTCCAACAACTAAAGTGAAGTTGTAAAAATTAATTTGCTGGCTAAAATAGGCTGCCTGGTCGGGAGGTTTGGGCAGGGCTAAATTTTTTCTGACAATCAAACGAAATTGTGATTCATCCCTCTTCATTAGAACCTAATAAATTATAAAATGCTTTTGCTTTGAGTTTGTGTACTCTCAATCCTGTTATTATAATTTGTTTTTCTTTTTCATTCTTATTATTTTGCAGTTTTTCCTGTTCACAAAGGCAAAATGAGCATATGTCAGATTTTGGGGTTCCAAATGCTAGATTATACGTTGAATTAACATAGGTTCTAAAATAACTCAACTTTACAACCAAATTTGGGTTTTCTAAGCAGAACATCTTATAAAGCTTTGTGAAATTCAGATCACATGGCAGATACAACCGTTCTGCAGTCTTGCTGCGGCAGTAGTGTGATTCAACACATCTTAATTTTGCAATAAAATTTTTAATAGCATTTTTAGGCTGTTCAAATTTATCTTTCATTCGATCTCCTCCTCGATTTTCTGTGGGCATTTTGTTACGCAAAAAGAAATTTTTCATAATATTTTCAATTCTCCAAGAGGTAACGCCTGTTACGCCTAGGAAAACTTTTTTTACATACTTTGATTCTCCCATTCTCAATGGGAACAAAATACTTGATAGATATACTGTTTTTATTTTTTATGCCTCTTTTTGGTTTTTCACTTTCGCAATTTTTGAGTAGATACGAGTCTTGCGTTAATTTGCTTGTGGTGGCATAAAGAATTGAATGAAAATTTCTTATGTCTTTCATTTTTAACGACTTACAAAAGAATGGACATTTTTGTCCATTATGATTGCATGATGGATATTCAGGCAAATTCTTGGATTTATACCTACAAGGGGTAAAAAATTAAATAATGTGTAAAATTGACCAAGAGAATTTAACTAACCTTAATCTTTTACTAACATTTCTTTTCCAGTTTTCTCTTTGTATGGGACGTTTTCTGGTTTTGCCTAGTGAACTAGGTGTAATTAGTTTCTCAAAATCCATAGTTATTTCTACTTTCCACTTTCTTTTCTACTTTCTACTTTCCACTTTGTAAATAATATTAATTGTAAGAAAACACTTACTTAATGACTTTCTTGTGTACTAACGACACAACTGTTAATAATTGTCATGTCACGTGTACTACGCATGTGGTAAGTTCTCATTGGCTGAATATATACACAAGGTTTTGCAACTGAGATGTCAAGACAAACACATAGATTTGCTTCTGAGCTTCATTTTTAAACGTACTTTAGTACAAAATAACGTGTTTTTGCAACTAACATGACAACACTAATGCATGCGCCTTAACGAGAGGAGTCCAACGGTGTATCTAACTCTAATTTTCAGATTTCGTCAAATACGTGGTTTTGCTTCTAGCGGACTCATGTAACACGCTTATTATAATACCTCTTGAATTATTTGAAAAAATCCTCATGTTTAATTTTTATTGCTGAATTTTGCAGTTAATGTTCAATAAATTGAAAACGGTCACAAATAGCCATAGGAATATACGTATAAAATATGTTCGCTTATCAGTCCTACATCACTTCGTCCAAAAATATACAGGGTGTTCCATTTGAAAAAAGGGTGTACCATTTGAAAAAATTGAGAATATTCAGTTAAAAAGCAGCAGACCAATTTTGCTCATCATCGAATTTATCATTGTCTTTGGCCTTTAGAACATGTGTACCAAATTTGAAAAATTATCTCGAAAATTGTGACTGCTATCGCGATACTACAGACATGCAGACAGATTTTTTCCATTAAGTTGTTTTTTCATTATAATTCATCGAGATTCGTCCAGAAATGCAATAAATTTTTTTCATTTTTACTTTCTTATACCTAATATAAGGAAGTATAGTAATCGTGATTTTTTTCGACCTCGAGATTTTGATTGATATATACGTTTTGAACCCTTCTGAATCCATTCTGACTATTTTCCGAATGATGTCTATCGATGCGTGTGTGTGAATGTGTGTGTGGATGTGTGTGTGGATGTGTGTGTGGATGTGTGTGTGGATGTGTGTGTGTGGATGTGTGTATGTGGATGTGTGTGTGTATGTGTGTATCCGCGATAACTCAAAAAATACTAATGGGAGACTTTCCAAATTTGGTAGTTAAGATTGTCAACAACATTTTAGGTGACACATTAAATTTGATGAATGTGGTACCACCAGAAGGGACATATTATAATGCTAATATTGTCGCTCATATCAGTGGAATAGTCTACATTATTACTTGACAGAATATAGGAAGAGTCAACGTTATCAGCAAATGAATTGACATAGTGAGTGATAAGTGGACAAAAGCCCCGACCTGCATTGAATTAAACCTGTAAAGTCTTGCTTGGTAGCTAAGATCATTTGTCTATTTTTCACTAGACACAGACCGGTTTCGGACTTGTTATGTTCTCGTCAGTATGCCATAAGTAATGGAAAAGACAAATAATTATATCAAACCAGACTAGCCTAATGCAGGTTGGGGCTTTCGTCCGCTGAGTAGTTGTTTTCTGTAAATCTTATTCAGTATATAGTTTAACCCACCAGGGTTAGAGGTTACAGCTCTTGGTACCTCCTTTGCAGGTCGCTATCAGTTACAAAGACATCAATGATCTGACGGGTAGAAGCACTGACCACCAGAGGGATACACTTATCACTCGCTAAGTCTATCGTGCTCAGTCTGCTTTAGGCTAGCCTGTTTTGCCATTATTATTTGTCTTTTCCATTGCTTATGGCATACTGACGAGAACATAACAAGTTCGAAACCGGTCTATGTCTGGTGAGGAATAGACAAACGATCTTAACTACCAAACAAGACTTGCAGGTTTAATTCAATGCAGGTCGAGACTTTTGTCCGCTGAGTAGTTGTTTCCTGTAATTCTTATTCAGCAAATAAATTGACAAGATCATTCGGATTGTCAAGGATATTATTGTTGTTGGGTAACGAACTAGGTTCCTTTTTATTGTTGACATACGTCCAGAAGCATTTTGGTCAGTTAGTAGTTTATTTTCGAGGGATTGTAAGTAATTTTTATAAACCGCGTCGTTGTCTTTCATGATTTAGTTTCTCAAAAATTTGTCCTGATCAGTAGGGTTATTAAATTTTTTATAAATGCGAGAAGTCACCTTTTTTACGATTTTTTTTTGGATATGTACTGGTACAAATTTAGATAAGTTGTTATTGATAACTGAGTACAAGTAATCCACAGCCTCATTAACATTATCAATTTTATAGAGGTTATTCCAGTTTGCCTTGCCTAGTTCAGTATAGGGCTATGTAAAGTCAGCTTTTTGTAATTGTTTTGAAGATTGTTTGTTGTGTGATTCAAAATATACCTAATTCAATATTTAGTAGTAGGTGGTGCATATCTTCTTTAAGCTCTCTGTAATTCAAATTTTTTACAATGCGAACTTTGTTATATAAAACTAATTATATTAGTGGTGAGAGGTATGTGAAACTTCTCATATGGTCCAAATGCTATTATCCGACCGACATCATAGATGTGTCTGTGGCGGATAGTGACTTGCGAAGCAAGTACCGAGAGCGGCGATCTCTAGCACAGGTAGACTAAACTACTGTTTTTAAATATGATTTGAAGAAACAACTACTCAGCGGACAAAAACCCCTATCTGCATTGGATTATACCTTCAAATCATGATAGATCGGTAGCCAATATCATTTGTCAATTCCTAACTAGACATAGACCGGTTTCGAACTTATTAGGAATTGACAAATGATATTGGCTACCGATCTATCATGATTTGAAGGTATAATCCAATGCAGGTCGGGGCATTTGCCCGCTGAGTAGTTTTTTCGTTCAAATCATATTTAAAAACAGTAGTTTAGTTTACCTGGGCTAGAGGTCGCCGCTCTCGGTACTTGCTTCGTAAGTCGCTATCCGCCACAGAGACATCTATGACGTCGGTTGCATAGTAGCATTTGGACCATATGAGAAGTTTCACATACTTCTCACCACTACTCAATTTACCTTAGTCCAGTATATGACTAGCAGGTTGGCCACTATCATTTGTCTGTTCCATAACCTATGGCATACTGAGGAGAACTAATAAGTTTGAAACTGGTCTATGTCTGGTTATGAATTGACAAATGATATTGGCTACCGATCTAACATGATTTGAAGGTATAATCCAATGCAGGTCGGGGTATTTGCCCGCTGAGTAGTTGTTTCGTTCAAATCATATTTAAAAACTGATTGTAATATTTTGTTATTTTGGGTGATATACCGTTTGTCCCAAATCCGATGCTCATCATTGAGATCTCGGAAACTATGAAAGCTACAAGGTCGGTTAAATGGGGTAAGGTTTAGCAAATTGTATGCTGAATCCAAATTTATTAAGAAATCGAGGCCTAACTAGGACCGTTTTTGAGATTTTCTGAAAAAAACTAAAATTTTGTGATTTTTTTTGAGTTGGGAATTGCAATATATAAACTTAACTTCGTCTCTTTTTCTTGAACTCGTCTTCACAACCCTTCTTTTTATATCGTATAACAAAGACCACTATTTATTATTATTCTTATAAACATAAATATGCACAGGGCGTTTTAGAATTAACTGGACAAATTTAAAATCTGATTTAGGACCTCAAAATATGAAAAAAGTTTTCAATGGAGGTAACTTCGGAAATGCTTCATTAAAGGGTTACGTCTCTACAAAGATGGAGGCCAAAATTTTGTTTTTATTTTTTCCCAAATTTGGAAAAAAGTAAATAAAAAAAAATGAATTTTGGTACAGATTTTCTACTAATAGGAACGCTTCTAAAGGATATTTTTTCAATCATCCTTTATCGGTAAAGTGGATGAAATCAGCAACCCCCATTCTATTTTTTTTATCGAATTTATGAACAGACCCGAATTTTATCGTATAAAAATGTGCCTTGGAAAGCTTGAATCATTTAATAATTCTTTTATCTCTTTTTATTTCATTCCTCGAACAAACAGCTTTTGAATAAAAAAATAAAATAGTCCACATAAATTTGCAATGCAATCTCCCAAATAATCGTATTTTAATATTCAAAAAATGTCAGTTCGAGGAAAAAAAATAAAAGAAACAAAAAAAGCTTCTAAATCAATCAAGTTTTTTAAGCCACATTTTTATATGATAAAATTCGGGTCTGTTAGAACAAATAAAAAAAGAAAATGGGGGTTGCTGATTTCACTTATTTTATCGATAAAATGTGAGTCAAAAATTCCATTAGAAGCGTTCCTATTAGTAGAATACTTCTACTAAAATTAATTTTTTAATTTTTTTTCCAAATTTAAAAAAAACAAATAAAAACTTGATTTTAACCGTCATCTTTGAAGGAGGGTAACTCTTGACCAAAGCGTTTCCGGACATATCTACATGGGAAACTGAATTCAGATTTTAAGTTTGTCCAGTTAAATTTAAACCATCCTGTATATTTAGAAACAAATTATAAAATGAAGAAAGAAATAACTGTCGTTTATTTTTTTAATCTTATGTCTTTACTAACGGTAGCCAGAAGATTTTTAATACTTTATTTTATTGATTTGTTTCAAGTGCGTCCGAGTATACTACCACTGATTTTGATGATCATAAACATTTGTTACATTGACCATAAAAATACTTTTAAACCAACGTGTAAATACTGTAACTCTCTCAATTACAGACAAAACGATTGTCATGCATACGAACAATGTTTCGTTATTTACACGTAACGAGTTCTTTTTTCCAGGCTAGGGATTATTTTATAGAATTCCTCGATTTTCCGGTTCGATAATGATCTTAAAGTTGGTACATCGTGTGTGTGTGTTGATTGGGAGTTGAATATGGCGGGGATGGCAAGGAGGAATTTTCATCAAATCTTTTCCTCGATTCGCAAAATAAAAGAAACCCAATGTGTGTAGGGTAGTTGCGGGTCCCGTATATGCATGGATTACCGAGCGAACGTCATTACCAAGCGTTCCCTAAAATACTTCAAAGGAAAGAATAATAAAAGGCTCCAGAATTTTAAGAAGCCGGCGCGACGTCCCTCAACGATTCCAGTGTGTTTCAGGGATGTCCCGATGGCTCCGCTCTCTAGAAAATCGAATGTTTAATTCGTAAAGGAGACTCACTCTTCTGAAATGAGTTAACTGGATTTCGTACAATGGAATGTAGTTTTTATAAGAAAGTTTACTCCCTTTGTATCATTTGTGATTTAGATTTTCTGTAATCAGTTGGATTCTTCTTATTTTTCTCCCGGGGTTAGTTTTTTAAAAGGAATTTTTCTCTATGTTACAAGCAATCGTTATTTACGCCAATTATTTCTGTTTGCCAATATGTTCCAGGAGGAAATTGCAATTAGGGAATTTTCTCTTCTCATCTTACAAATTACTTTACCTAAATTAGTCCTATTATTCCATTATTAAAAAACAAACAATGATTAAGGATTTCATTTTTTAATAAAACTAATTTTCTTACTTTTATCTGAATAGCAAATTTCAACGCACTTTTAAAACAGAATAAATTGTGTGCAAAACAATGAAAGAGGTTTTTTCTTTCTTTCAATTTCAATAACAAAGCCAGCGGCGTCACTTGAATTGTTGGTGAATAAAATTAAATCTCGTAGGAGTTTTCTTTCAGTGGTTATTTCCAGTAATACCAAATATACCTACTAACGAGTATAAGTTGCATATTAGTGTAATAACTGTTCTATTATTAATTTTTGGTTTTAGTTTTGGCTATTCACTATTATAAGTAGTAAATTTTGGGTCACTTTTGTTAATAATTTGTTATAATTAAATTAACAAGTTGTTGTTTATATCTTGTATACTTATTGAAAGACCCGTTATAACTAAGATTTATAAGAATTGCGTCCCGAATTTAACTTCTAAATTATAAAAAACAGAGAACTGAAATTTTAAAATGAAATTAGTTTTAAATCCTCTATGAATTTTCATGTTTTTCACAACTCCTACTTAAGCAACTATGGTTTCTTTAGGAACCTATCAGCTACATATTTTCTTTTTGTATGATAAACTTCAAATATTAAATGTTTTTTGTCCATGTGTCAAATGTCAATGTGAGATGTTCTACAAATACGTCTTCAAAAGTTCTATACTTCAAAAAAACCCGCACCGTGTGCCATTTCGAGGACTGCATTCAATATACCGTGTGTCACTGACATACGGCTTAGAAAAATGATTTTATATACAGTCAGTACACAAATAAGAAGACATTATTTGACATAAAAAAAATATTTATCAATCCGGTTTCAACGAAAGTGATAAAAACTTTCTAATTTGTATCATGACTCTCTGTATATTTTTACAGTTTTGGATAGAGCATTGAATTCTTAATTCGGCAATGTGACATACTTGAGTTTTTGGCTTTTGTTTTTCGTTATTATTAGCGATATATCATTAAATGCAGAAAGCGCAGTAGGCCTATAAATTACAAATAATTCTGAAATTTCACATATAAATCTAGATTCGATTTTACATATTACATCGATTATTAAACTCTTCATCTAATAACCACACGGATTCTAAACCTTTTTAAATATTTTCTCACGTTCTAATTTTTACATTCCTAATATAAGGAAGTATTGTTTTCGACCTCGAGATTTTGATTGATATATACGTTTTGACCCTCCTGAATCCATTCGGACTATTTTTCGAAAGATGTCTGTCGGTGCGTGGTGTGGATGCATGTGGGTGTGTGTGTATGTGTGTATCCACGATAACTCAAACAGTACTAATGGATACTTTCCAAATTTGGCAGTCAACAACATTTTAGGTGACACATTAAATTTGTTGAATGTGATACCAACAGAAGAGGCATAATGAATGAAAGAAGAAAAAAGGTACAATTTCGGAAAAAATATTATTGCATTTCTGGACGAATCTCGACGAATTATAATGAATAACGAAAAAAATCTATCCGCATGTCTGTAGTATCTGCGTACATTCAGAAATGTGATTTTTCTATATTTTACTTAGCGTTAGAGATACAGCAAAAAATTATTAAGAAAAGTTGTTCAGAATCAGAGAATACCCGTAGATACTATGACTATTTTGAAATTTTCATAAATTTTGCAATTATTCAGAAATTTAATTCTTAAGTTTTAGGCTTAAGCAAAGATTGCCGTGAGAACGGAAACAAAAAGTACTGAAAATCAGTTTATTGTGTAAGAATTGTAAATCATAACCTTAAATGCAACAATATTAACACAGCATTTAAGTAATTAAATGTAACCTTTTTCAACTAAACCACCATCAATATCAATACATTTCTCAATGTGTTTTTCATTATTCCTTGCTACTTGTCGTAGTTTTTTGAACGTTAATTTCTTGACAAGCTTGCCTGATTCTATCACAAAGTTTTTGTCTAGTTCGATGCCTCGTTTTGTAAACTTTATTTTTTATGGTGCCTCAAAAATAAATATCAAGCGGGGTGATATCCGGAGATCTAGGAGGCCACTCGATTAAAGGACTGTTTCGCCCTATCTATTTTTGAGGAAAGTTAACATTCAACCATCGTCGGACAATTATCGAGTTGTAAATCGATGCTCCATCCAGTTGAAAAAACATATCCCTCAGCACTGCCAGTGGAAAATCATCAATTACCTCCATTCACTCATTATTCAAAAAGTGTAAGTTTTTTAAGAAAAAGAGGAAGGGCCTATTATCCTTTCTGCTAAAATACCGCATCACACGTTCACTTTTTTCAGAATACTGTCGCTTATAATTGATTACCCAATGTGGGTTTTCATTTGTCCAATACCTACAGTTTTGCGACGATACTACATAATTGGTGGTGAATGTCGCTTCATCACTAAACATAATTCTTTCCAAAAAATGTCGATCATTAAGATAATTTCCTTTAGCCTAGAAATAGTATTCAAGCCATCTGTTAGCATCACCTTCCTTCAAGGTGTATAGAAATTTGGGTTTAAATGGCTTCAATTTGTATCGACGAAGGCACCTCCAAATTTTGTTGCTAGTCAAATTCAAGTTTAATGCCATATCTCGTGTATGCTACTACGAGGATTGTCATTGAAAGCGTCTAAATTACTTGTTCTACATTCTACCGATTATTTCTTTTTCTTTTGGTTTTTATTACACTACCACTTTGGTTGAAAGGTCTTTTAATTTTAGCAACAACTGAGTAACTAATTTGACGTAGAGGATGTCTTACATTATATTCTCGAGTTACTGCTCTGGTAGAACGGTTGTTTTCGCCAGTAAGTCAAATTATCTCAATTTTTTCATTGAGACAACCACTTTTCAGCCATTGTGCAAGAGAAGAACTTAAAAAAACACAGATACACGTTTGACGTTTTTTATGTAATTTGCCATATTTTCTTATTTCCACGGCAATCTTTGCTTAAGAATTAGATTTCTGAATAATTGCAAAATTTATAAAAAAATCAAAATACGCATATTTTGATTAAACTCAGTATCTAGGGGTATTTTTTTTTTGAATCTGAACAACTTTTCTTAATAATTTTTTGCTGTATTTCTAACGCTAAATAAAATATAGAAAAATCACATTTTTGAATGATCGCAGTGGGTTGGTGTGACAATTGAAAATATATTGAAAATCATCAAGTTCTTTACGTTGACAGATGAAAAATTTAGTACTCAATGTAATACGTAAAATCGAATCTAGATTTACATGTGAAATATTAGAATTATTCGTAATTTTAAATTACGGAACCCTGTCAAATATTGTCTTTTTATTTGTGTATTGACTATAAGTAATATCATTTTTCTCTAAGTTAAAATTCAAACAAAAAAAAGGTGGTGACCATATCTCAGTAACACCTGGTATATTACTTACATTATTGGCAAAATATGCTATAAAAATATTATTTCTTAAATCTAATCTGAGATCTAGGTATCACATTTCAATTTCTATCTGTTTAACTTCATTAAATCACGTAATTTAAGGAGTACTTCAAGGATCCGCCTTTGGACTCTTGGATTAATCCCACTTTATATCAACGATCGACGAAATTAAATGCAAGTTTGTTATTATGTGCAAATGATGAAATAAAGTAGATACTTATGAAAACTTGGTAAAGTTAAAGAAATAAACTAGAAATTATAAAATTGCTGAACATAGGAAAATCAAAACTTTAATAATATGTTAATATGCGGGCCCCACAAATATTTAAAATTATAGTTGTCATAGATATGTATATACATAGGTCATAATGCAATCTCCAATTAAGGTGACGTTAGTTACAAAATAAGAGTAAAAAGGGAACAATTTCCCGTGTCTAATCCAAAAATCAAAGGGCAGTTAGTTTTGCCTAAATGTAGACTTTTTTGTCAAAAAGTACATGTTGTACTTTGAAGTACGAAAAATTAGTCTTCTCACATACTTTTTTTATTAACAAATACCATAGATAGGATTGCGTAAAGGTTTTTCAACTATATGCGCTGTAACAAAATTTCTTAATATGTTGTATACAAATCTGAATGAAAAGAAAAGGGGGTGGGTATTGTCATCGACTTTAGCAAAGCTTTTGATTTGGTGGACCACAAAATTCTTCTAAATGAATTTGAAGGTTATGAAATACGAGGAATATCTCTAAAATGGTTTACTAGTTACCTTTATAGTATGATGCAATATGTTGAGATCAAAAGTCATAAATCTAATTACTTCCATCCTTTGTTGGGATACCACAAGGATCCGTTTTAGGTCCTATTTTATATATAATTTATGCATATGATTTTTTTTTGTAGAAAATTATCATGTATGCCGAAGATACTACTATTTTTAGGAGTGAAATAAATATTCTCTTTTTAGAAAATCAAACTCATGAATTCAAGAATCTATAGCTGGTTTGTGCAAACAGATTGATAAAATGATAAAAAATCCCAGCTTTGAGATTTAGTTTATCTAAAAAAAAGCCACTCGATTAGAGCTTGCTAATTAGAATAAAAAGTGGCAGTCTAAAACAAGAAAATGTTACAACATTTTTAGGGATATGTATCTTTAATAATTGTACTTGGACCTCTCACATCGATACAACCTGCAAAAAGATTGCAACAGTATGTTATATAATAAATTAGATGCGGTAAGTAATTGGTAGATCCGAATTGCTAATATATTATTTTGCTCACTTTCATTCAGTGATTCCTTATGGTAACATAGGCTGGGGTAGTTCAAATAAAAAGACATGAGTCTTCCGACTACAGAAAAGGCAGTTTGATACATCATGGGAATAAAAAAAGGGATAGTTGTAGGGAATTGTTTAAAAAAATTGGGAGTGCTACCTTTGCCATTTTCCAACATGAATGAATTTTTGATTTAGATTTTGTTAAAAAAAACAATAATTATACCATTATATTTTATATTTTCTAATTTTGTACCCTGTATTTCTCATTTTTTGGACAAGCAAGACATTTTGTAAAGAGTAACTTTTTTTACGAAAAGTAAAAAATAGAAGTATTAATTTTAAATTATTGATTATAGTTGTGAACATTTTTAAACGGTTTGGTTTAGTGTTTGTTTGATTGCCGATGTATAAAGTGTACTATGTGTTGTTTTTAAATAACTCTTAGATTGCTGAGTTAATCTCTTCATGTTCTTTTGTTAATAATTTTACAGAGTATGCAGCGAGCGCTTATTCAACTCGAACAGGTGTTAAAGAAAAACAAATGATATACGTGTAGATTTCTTATGTGGAGTATTGATGACACGTGGCGTGGTTCTCACTACAGGTGGAGAGGGCATACACGTCATAATTTGCTCTCATTTTAACGCCATTTCGACTTGAAACAGCGCTGGCTGTATTCATTTTTATAATTCTGATGCAGATTGACTAATCGGAAAAATCAGTCAGTCTTGGTTACGTGTTTTTATTGTATTGTCCAATATCCCACATAACGAAATTTAGTAGATAATATTGTGGACATAAACTTCGGTAGTATATAGATATATTTTTTTCTTTTCTTGGCCGTTAATATCAAATAATATCTGATATAGTTTTTTGGGGATTTCGGTCAGATATAACTAATTTTATTTTTTTCTAACGTTTTGGTTTATTACACCATCATCAGAGACACTATTAATTATTATGTGTTTGTTTAAAATTTTGTTAAATGTTTGGTGTTATCTCATTGTCTGGTTTAACGCAACTCTTAAAGTTTTGTTTATGTTACAGAGATAACGTTGGAATTTTATACATATAATTTACTTAAATATTGAGTATATTATGATAAGATATTTTATTTCATGAATTATTATTTTTTATCGGCAAGATGTAAAAATTTAATTCATGTTGTAATGTACACCAATCATTTAATTGAGTTAAAATAGGTTTCGCTTAAATTTCAGTGCGATTACTTTTTGAGTAGGTATGTCTTTTTATTTGCAGCATTTCATGTATGTTTCCTCGGTTATAAGATAGGTTCTTTTTCAAATATTTGTATGTTGTTAAAATTAAATCGGTGGTTTTGTTTTATGGCACGTCTGGCAAGTGCTGTCGTGTTTTGGTTTTGAATTTTTATGCTATATTTGTGCGTGCATACTCCTTTATGTAAATATTGTTTTGATTGGCCTATATAAGTACCATTACAGTCGTTGCAGTCTATCTTGTAAATAGTGTTAGTTTCGTCTTCGGTTGCTAGTCTAGGTTTAAGTTTTGTGAACAATTTTTTTGTGGTATTGTATGGTTTATGGGCTATTTTTATATTATGTTGTTTAAATACGGTTGCAATTTTTTCAGATACTGTTGGTATGTATGGCATGAACACATATTTATTATTAGTATTATTTAGTATGTTTTGTATATTCTTTTTTTATTATTATTGGTTCATAAAAGTGTTTGAGGTAGGAATTTGCTTCTAGAACATCTCTGATTTTTTTCGAGTTATTTGGTCTGTATTTTGTTTGTGAAAGTTGATGGCACGTTGCCTTAAAACAATCAGACAACACGA
Organism: Rhamnusium bicolor; assembly: GCA_029963845.1. Taxonomy (NCBI): domain Eukaryota; kingdom Metazoa; phylum Arthropoda; class Insecta; order Coleoptera; family Cerambycidae; genus Rhamnusium; species Rhamnusium bicolor. Next base: position 280,292 of record JANEYF010002546.1, on the reverse strand, counting down.
AACATGTGACAAAGTTGAAAACAAACACCAAGTAATTATTAGTTTCTCTGATGATGGTGTAATAAACCGAAACGTTAAAAGAATAAAATTAGTTAAATCTGACCAAAATCCCCAAAAAACTATATCAGATATTATTATGTAGCATATAAATAAACAAAAGTATAAATATTTAAATTTAAATATAAATATTTCTACGTCTGTTGATACAGCCATAATCATGAATCAAAAATGATATTAAAGGAGAGGAGGTGAGAATGAAATAAATCAGTGGCTTAGGAAGAAAAGAAAAGGAAGCGAAGGAAACCTTCAAGACCTTCTGGCCTCGAGAATGAAAATGGAAAAATGGCGAGGCTTAATAACGGAAACAAAGGCGGCCTCAGCACGTTCCCAGCGATATCAGAGTTATTTTCCGTACTTACGAATGTGAATTTAAAATGTATCAGAGTGTCAGGCCCGGGATTCGATTCCAATACTCGATACATATATTTTTACTTAAGGGCGGAGCAGGGGTAGAGACTCACAATATATAGGAATTTATGTATTTCAGAATACCTCGCGGCGCACTCGATCACATTTTGATTGCGTCTGAAGTAAAATACTGACAAAAAATATATAAATTTCTACTGAAATGGGTTTCGTTTTGCATTGTTTTATTGGACACAAAATGCTACCGGAAAACGGACTGTGAATTTGTAATTTTTATCAGTTCCTATATTTCACCTGGAAATTGCCAAGTTGTTATTAATATTTTTATTTTCATGCATTGGAAGCACAACGAAAATGATCATTAAGGAAATTAATGATGTCATAAATAAGATATTTGTAACTGTAAATTACATGTAGAAACGTATCCATTACACTTTCTAATTATACAAGCATTATCAACGTAAATACTTGATTAACATTTGAGTATTTCTGAATGACGTGTGTTTGGATATGATCAAGATTTTGTAGACACAATCGGGGTAATTCTGGTGGTGAGCCACAATAGGCCTGCTGAAGGCCGCAGTGGAGAGTCCACAGGGACCCACTTCCAAGAAACATAACCTAACCTAACCTATTTCTGGTGGCACTTGATTTCCAAATACAATATTGAAATCTAAGCAATAGAGTATTTCCGTTTTTTTATTTGAAAATCGAAAACTAGAGTTAAAAAGAAGACACACGTGTCTTTTCTTGATTTTGTTCTCTTCATTTAAACTAGAAAAAAATTAAATTGAATTTTCGTAACGTCACTGAGCGCAAATTTAAATAGAGCGCCAAATGTAGTTATCTTTAGGATATATCATAAGGTTTGTTCATTAATTACAATCTGCAGTTGCATGGTATTGTGCCAGATTTGAAATTAGAACGTAACCTCATTTTTTCGTTTATTAATTATTGTAAAAATATAGCAAATAAACTAACTGTCTGATTTACTTTCTACTTTATTTCCATATTTGTGTGCTTTTAGAAAGTTTTTAAAACAAATACATAAACAAAAATGCTAAAACAGGAATCACAACAGAATAATAGAAGTACCAATCCAGTGTTCCAACAAATGTTTAGTGATTTCCCTAGTTTACGCTTAGTGACGTAATAATAAAATATCTGATGCGGCCAGCACACAACTTTCTTATACCAGTGTATCGTGATTTAAAAAAATCATTCTAATTTAATTCTTGACTTACCTCAATTAAATTTTAAAAGCGTACCTTAAAATGTTTCAGTAAAATTTTTAAATAATTAATTATCAGCGTCCTTCGATACTGTCAATAATAATTCATGTCATATTTTTTAATAATTTCTTCTTATTGACATATTGACATTTTTGTAACTAAATTAGACGTTTCAAATGTCCAACTGCCAAATTTATCCTTACCCCATTTTATGATGTCAATTGTGTACAAAATTTCTATTTTTATCAGCTTTGTTTAAGTACTTGGAAGATATATTTTATGGCTTGATATAATAGACCTGATTTATAGTCTTTCATCAAGAATACATTTTTTTGTAAATTCAAATACAAAAATGTTTGGGTCGCGTGGACCCCTTTCAATGGGCTAATTTTGTTCATCACCGAATTTATAATTTTCTTTTGGCCTTTAGAACACGTGTACCAAATTTGAAAGCTTTATCTCAGAAACTGTGGCTGCCATCGCAATACTACAAGCATAATATAATTCGTCGAGATTCGTCCAGAAATGCAATAAAAAATGTTGATATTTTTTCCTGAAATTATACCTTTCTTCTTCATTATGTTTCATCTGGTGGTCCACATTCACCAAACTTAATGTGTCACCTAAAATGCAGTTGATTACTATCTTAATTTTCAAATTTGGAAATTCTCCCATTAGTATTTTTTTAATTATCGCGGATACACACATACATACATACACACACACACACGCGCACGCACGCACGCACGCACCCACGCACGCACATTGTTTTCATAACAATATTGAGTTAGAAAAAATTCAGATTTTTTTTCCGACCATTTCTGATGGCTTGTTAGAAGAATGTATTCAAAACAAAAAATTTTCTATCAAAGGTAAGTTTTACAGTTTTTTCAAGCTGTTTTGATAAGAAAATTATTTCTGATAAAAGCTATAATATTTTCTTCATTTAAACCAAAATCACAGTGTCAGCTAGTTCGGATTTATGTTTACAAGTTTCATTATCAACAATGGCTTAGACAGTTGTGGAAATGATTGAAATAATCACCTTTTTTTACAAAATAATGAGTGTGGCAACCGTACAACAGATTGACTCAATAAATGACATTCGGATAAGCATGTGAATAAAAAATACGTTTTGGCATTAGTGGGAGTTCTGAGAAACTGGATCAGTAGCTAACAAGAAGCGTTACCCTGAACATGAAATTCCGGTAAGGTTGAAGTTTTAAGACCCATCATTGAGCACGAAGAAATTGATTACTGTTACTAACATCGGGAGAACGACTATTCGCCGATTCCTGAAACATAAATATCATCTTTACAAAATTTATTTAGTGCATCAATTGAATGAGGATGATGTTGATCGACAGGAGTTTTGCGAAATTATGTCTATACGAATAGCTGCTGATAGGAATTTTCTATTATCCATCTGTTTTTCTGACATGTGTTTTTCTTCAACTCAACTAGAAATCGTCATAACTGTTGCTATTGGTCAGATGCTAATCCAAGAGTCTTCTACGAGGTCCACACTTATACTCCTCAAACATTGAATGGCTGGACCGGTATTTTTGGAGACCGTCTGGTTGGACCCATTTGTCTTGATGGCGAAACGTATTTGAAATTACTGGCAGATCTTGTCCATCTATTACTCTTTGATATTATTGAAAATGATCATTGCCTGGAAGACCATGTGATGTTCCACATTGTACACGGGCTTTTAGGGGAGTTTTTGGACAGGATGTGTCCTGGACACTGGATTAAATGAAGAGTTGCTATGGAATGGGAGAGCAGATCCTCAGATTTAATTCCACTCGACTTTTTCCTGCGGGGCCATACAACACTTCCATACAAAACTTGTATTATTATATGGAATGGTTGTAGACAGTTTGAACATTTATTTGACTGATAAGGTTTGTTCTAACGTTTGACAGTTGTACTATATGAATTTTTTTCTGAATAAATAAAGAGCGCCTTTGCAAATATTGACTATCTTGAAAACTACTCAATATAATTTGAAATTTTTTTTTGTGATATTCAGGGGAGGAGGACCTTTCAAACGAGGTACCACTGTACCTTATTATGCTATTTAAAATTTTAGGGGCTGTGGTCACAAAGCGAAGGGATGGAGTGATCTGCAGGTGAATTTTATTGCAAAATGATGTCCCCATCTAAAATAAAGTAAGTAGACGTTTCTGAGGGTTTTTTAAAAAATCAGTCTGAACTACCCGAAAACTCGTCTGTTTCATTTTTAATGGCCCACCCTGTATATCCAAAATAGCTATTCTGGTGACCAATTTTCAATGAAATTAAGACAGTTATTTCTTATTCAATATTCACATCCTAACATGAGGTCTCAGTTCTTTCTGAACATCAATAACCATGTCATTGAATAGAATATTATTACATTTTGGACGAGGAAAATTAGAGGTTTATTTATTACCTTTTTCCACCCATGCATGTCTTTTACAGGCCCACAGCCAGTGGGATTTAATTCTTTTAACATCTTTTCCCAAATTTCATTTATTTTATTTTTTTCTTTGTTAGGGGTTTAACTTGTCTTTAATAAGTATTATATACTGGTTACAATCTATTAAATTTTTTGACAAAGTGTGGTCCTATCTAACACAGTGTTTGTATTTTATGTTTTTCTAATGATATGTTTTAAAAAAAAGTAGTATGTATCAGGTTGTTGACAATATTGTAATCAATATCAGAAATAAATATATTTGTATGTTCACATTAGTTTAAAAAAAAAGAAGAATTAAAAGTCCATTAATTCAATCCTTTTTAAATAATTAATAATGATTTCGATCTGTCGTTCCAAGGTTTAAATTTTTCCCTTCTTCTGCACATAAAGCCAAACATTTTCTAACCTCATTTCTCGTAACTTTTTGGAGAATGTGCCTTCTAAGGCTTTCACTGGCGTCAACAATCTCCTGGTTTAAATATTCGATGTAATCTGAAGACAACTTATATACCATATTCTTAATAGTACTCCAGAGAAAAGAATCTATAGGAGTAAGGTCAGGCGATCTCGGTGGCCACTAATCAGTACTACGGGTACAAATCCATCTATCTTGAAAATGTTCATTAAGATGTTCCCCAACAAGTCTTGATTTATGGGCATGTGCTCTTTCCTGTTGGAACCATAACATATTCTAAGCTGTATTGTCCCTAGCAGAATAGGTAAATTTCTTTGCAAAAATTTAGGATACCTGACTGCTGTTAAAGAATGATTATAGAAATATGTAAATATACATTTACGCCAAAGTGCCCCTGAATTTAAATTGAATTGAATAAGAATTCATGTCAGCCCAATAATGATTATTTTTACCATTACTTACGAATCTACTTTTATCCATCCACAACTGGAGTGCCTTCGTTCCGTCATATTACTCACATAAAACATTTAGAAGAAAATATTGTCTCAATTAACAAGGACAGTATTTATGCCAGTCTGAAATAGTTTTTCAATTCTGTTGACCTTCGTGCAGTTCGGCTATTCTTATTATGAGCACATGCATCCACACATCCTTGCATATAGGAGCATTGAGCCGATCTTTGTTCGATCTCTGGTGTATTAATGCATCTTCTCAACCTTACGAGTTCTCGTTTGCATCTAGAATAGCATTTTAAGGGATGCAGAAGTCGCCCCCGCCGTATGTTCAGTTCGCACTGGTTGAAGACAGGAGGGTGTTATTAAACATTTATAACGATGCGTGAATCGCTATGTGACACGCCAGTGTGTGCCAGGGTGTCATCATATAAAAAATGAATCATGTCTAAAAGCGACATTGTTACTTTGGATTATCTACTCAGAACAGCGGGAGAGTAGAATGTGGTGGCTTATTAAAGTTTTATTGCCAATTTTATAATACTTTACATTATGGCGGATGAGGTGGGTGTACTTTATGTTAAAAATCATTACAAGCTGTGTGCGAGCTGCCACTAAATAATTATCCAACTTTTTCAAAAGTATACTTTAAAAAAAGTTTTAAGTTCGTGGATCACGTAATAATTTTTTTCATAACCTTGTTTGAAATTAGTTACAATATTCAGGTGAAATTTGGAGAAAATACACTGATCAAATATTTTAAGGAAATTCTAAAATGATAATAAAACTCCATATGTACAGGGTGTGCCATAATTAAGTACAGTATTTCAAGGGGGTGATAGAACTAGAAAAAATAAGTTGAGTTTTGTATTTGCCTTAAATCAGTTCATAAGGGAGCTACAACCCCTTAACGGGGGTAAATACAACATAATTATATGCTAATAAATTCGAAACGTCTTAAGTTGCAGCCATTAAATTTGGACCGTTACATGTTTTGTCAAATTTTTTATATAAATTTTATGATTTGTTGGGGTAGTTACACAGGAGCTGGGGGTGAATTTTCACCACAGTTTTTTATTTTTTTTTTTAGTTTAAACCGAAAAAAGGCACCAATGTTATATACTGCATAAAAAGGTGGTCCTACTAAATTTCGATAGGAGTTATTTGTAAATTAATACTGCATTTCAAAATAACTATAAACTGTGTCCCAAATTGGGGGTGCATGCATTCTATCTCGATATTAGAGATAGAGAAACGGTTAAATGAGGACTTTTTTGAAAAATTTTATGTCCGTTTCGATGCCGTTTTTAAATTTGGCCCAGCTCTGTCCGTTTTCCAGATATTTTCAAAAAACTGTAATGGTGCATTTTAAAAAACTTCCCGTATCTGCCTAATTTGATGACGGGTGATATTTTAATAAGTACATTGTTAGGACACTTTTTTAAGGTGCTTTCGTTGGCGTTACCAAAAAATTTCTATCGTCATTTATTTTTGAGTTAATGCCACTAACTTTGGCTTTTCTTATGGGTGCCATATTGGATTTTTTGATAGTTCAATAGTGCTCTTAATTTTCTTTTCAACAATGCATCACAATGTCAAGAAAGAATTAGTTACTGGTGTAAAATATAAAAAAATTCAGTTTTCTAAGTAGGCCATGAAGAAAATTTATTTTATATCGCAATTTAAAGACAAAAAAAATATATCTTTTTTTTTATTTTCAAGAATTTTCCAATTAACATTATTTTAAGTTTGTGCCTTATGTTCAGAAAACGATCAAGAATAAAAAAATGAGGTAGTTATTTATAAACATTTGCCAAGGAATTTGAAATATAGTGACAAATTATTGTTAACATCTTTTAATTTGTAGAAGTATATAATCAGGGGGTGGAAGACAATTTTTCTTATTTTTCTGTGATAATTTTATAGACTAATGCAATTAAAATTAGTAACAATAACATATCTTTATTTTTGTTGATTATAAATAACAGAAAGTATTACAGAAATTGCGCGGTTCAACATAATTACTCTTACAGTTTTATGATTAATTTATGATTAAAAATAGTTTTACGACTAATTTTATTCTCCTAAAAATAACAGTTTCAGATGATTCTTTCATAAAAAAATTTTTTTGGTTAAAATTATTTTAAAAATACTTAAAACTAACAAAATTAATTGTCTTGATGTTTCAAAAAAAATTTCAAAATGAAATCCATGTGTTTAATCGTCGAAGCAAGATAAAAATATATCTTCTTTAATATTTCCTTAATTTTCCTGCATTCGCCGAATATTCAATAAATATTCATTAAATAATTATGACATTTCAACAATATAACTGTTTCAATAATATTTGACTATAAAATTATTTTAAGAATATAAAACGGACAACTAACTACTATAAAAAATTGACAGATTTGCCGAACCCTGAAGGAAAATATTTAATGATGGATATGTGCATATCTTTTAAGTTAATCATTCGCAACCCCCTGGCATTCATTTTTAGATTACAATTTTTCTTAACTAATTTTTCAATAATAATAGAGCCGTCGGCTCAGTGCTTATAGTAATAATAATAATAATTGACTTTATTCAGAAAAAAATGCACAATACAAGAAATGTACATACATTCTATTTTAGCAATTTCCAAGGCGAAGTTTAGCCACATTGCAATTCTTACACTTAACCTTGTAAAACACCTAGGCAGAATACAAAAAGAAATAAGTAAGATACATAAAAGAAAGAATAAAAAATTATAACAACAACAATAATAATAATATATTTGAAATTACACACAGATTCATGCTAAGACTAATTAATATACAAAATGATACTAAATAACCTCCAAATATGGCGCTGAAAATAATTATATAAGGTATGTAAGCAGTAAGTACCCAAAAATCACTAGATATTACTGAAATTAATAATCTAGGCTATAATATTTTTACGAAAAACATTCACTGATGAAAGATTTTATATATGGGATCCATAGACATATAAGCTGCGTTTAAATAATGCAGTACTATGATGTGTCATGGTTAGCATGTTCTGATATCTAATATTTACATTGTGAACGGCAGGTCTAAAAACTAGTTTATCTCTAATAAGTGGGGATGGAAATTTTTTTTTATGTGAAACAAAAAAAACTAAAAAGTGAAATTTGCCTAACTGCTCCATCTTTAGCCATCGCAAATATACATATTTGGCAGAAACATGATCAAGTTTCCATAAATTATAAATAAAACGACAGCAACAATTTTGCAAAATTTGAATTCGATTTTTTGTAACTTGATCCAAGCAGAAATAGTACATAATATCGCAGTAATAGAAAACAGTCATAACTAAGCTTTCACAACGTTTTTTACGTTTTTCAAAATTTAGTATATGTTTGTTAGCATATAGTACTTTTAATCGACAATAGAATCTTTGTAAAAGCATTTTTATGTGCTGATCAAAACGTAACTTTTCATCTATTATTACTCCTAAGTTTTTAGCATATGTTGAGAAAGATAAATTTTCGCGATTAATATGTATTTTAATAGATAAGTTTAAATATTGCTGATTTTTCAGAACAAAACAAAATGACAACAGATTTATTAGCGTTGATCTTAAAGTTATGTCGATGTGAATATTTATAAATATTGTCTAGATCTTGGTTTATTAAATTAGCAGCATTGTCAGAATCAGATGGGTCAAAACAGTGAAGAAGTTAGGTGTTGTCTGCATATGCCTGGAGATGAGAACTAGTTACAACGTTAAATATGCCTCAAGTATATACAAGAAACAGAAGTGGCCCAAAAATAGACCCTTGGGGACCTGATATTATTATTTTAGGGTCAGATATTTTTTCGGAAACTGATACACTTTGACTGCGTTCACACAAATAAGAATTAAAAAACCGTAGTAATATTTCATCAAAACCATAATAATTGTGTTTTGCACAAAGAAGTACTTGTTCAATCGTGTCGAATGCATTGGAGTAGTCGCGTGACTCTAAAAAAGCCAACCCTGGTTTTACGTCATATCCGATTGATAAATCCTACCTCTGGTTATTATGCAAAAAGAGAACATACAGTAATTAAGAATATGTTTCTCAAAATTTGTTAAAGAAGAATTTAATATAACTAAAATACAAGCTGAAATATTGTCATACATAATACGTCGGGTTTTGTTTCCTTTTGATAATTTCTCAAAAATTACCTCTAAATCGATGAATATAATTCTATAGAAGGTAAAAACGTTTCATAGCTAATTTATTGGGCTTGTAATAAATATTCTGTATAATGTCAATTTAATTTTCATCACGAGATGGAAAAATTTTGCCTGATAACAGATATATGACAAATGATTGTTAGTTTATAGGTTAAACCAAAAGTTTATACCATTGAGAATACATAATGTTTTCTGACCACCGTGTAATTTGTTATATAAGAAACGCGCTGTATAATCCACTTTTTATTTCTTGACCATGTGTCGTACTCTCGTGCAGTTTGTATACACCGTTTTCGGTGTTCCACAACTATTCCTGCATATGCTCCCGGAGGAATTAAGTCGGAGATATGGGGGTATGTGTGCATGGCGCGATAGAGGTTTTATTTTTGCTTTCAACAGAAGCTTCATGTGTTGAACAAAATTTATTCATTGAAGTTGTAGGTGCGTGAGAAAAACTGAGTTTTTGTTCATTTTTTCATGCACTGGCTGTGAATTTAGCACCATAACGAATGCATTTAACTTTTAAAAGTTGTAATATTTATTGTAGATTTATTAATGTGTTCCAAATATAGAGACCATTGAAGAACTATTTGTGCAAGCAAAATGTCTCCCTACACTCAGTATTGAATATGAAATTAAGGCATTATCTAATAGTTATGGATACTGTTTCTCGAATCTGGACACTACAATATGCAAATCGTAAGTAAGTAAATTGAATGAACTGTTTAAAATCAATGTATTTTTTTGACAAGTTTAAGTTAACTGAAATTACCATTGGCTAATTTTAGTGACAGTTGCAAAATGACATCACCATATTCATTGACTTTCCACAAAATTTAAATCAGACAAACAGCCAGGTCGGGTATTTTATTAGTTATTAACATATTTGCAAGAAAATCCATTTCTGTGAACAAATGATGAACCTAGTACTTTAGTTCATCAAAAACAATTGTTTTGTTATATAGACCAGTTAAATTAAGGGTTTTTCAAAACGATAATTTCCAACCATTCCCGACCAATACCATTCGATTCAGTATGTTTTTTGAATTCTCGTGGTCAATTTTGCCGTACGTTATATGAGCAAGAATTTAATTTATAAACAATTAAAGTTGTGAAAATGATGAAAATCGATGTTTCTGAATGTTCAACTTCAAACGCTACGAAAACGAAAAATTGCTCAGAACATTTTTTATAGAGCGGTAAATTCCTTTCAAAAAAGGTCCGCGACGGCATATCTCTACGATGAATAGTTAGGGCGTTACAATGAGTTAAATATTTATTATTTTTCTGCTGTATATCAGTCAGCTGTACAGGTAACGCGCATGCGCGATCAACAGACTCGTATGCCGCGTAATGGCCGCCTGCGCAGAACATTTTAAAGTAGACTTGCTGTAAATCTTTAATAATTTTCTTATTTTTTACAACGTTAGCAAATGTATTTATCACTTCTTTGGTCTAGATATAATTATTATATACTTTTATGCATACTCAAAGACCTGGAAAATTATTATTAAGTTATAATACCAAATACTATAGTGCCCTGTGCCCGAGGGTATCTACATATACGCTCGTGGCATTCTTGAGAAGCAGCTGAGGATCCGAAGAAGATTGTATATTAGAAGATTCAGACGAACCTAGCTCTTCTGTAGTCAAAAAACCCGCCTTGAATAAACATTGTCATTGAATAACAATTTTCATTGAATAATTATGTCATTAATGATTAAATAAATATGTTTTTATTAAAACAAATATATATCTACAATTTAAACTGTTGAAAGAAAAAAAAATTGAATGATTTGAAGCAAGTCCACTTTGAAATGGTCTGCGCAGGCAGCCATTATGTGAGAAATGGGCCCGTTAGTCGCGCATGCGCGTTGCGTATCCAGCTGACCAGTACGCAGTAGAAAAATAATAAACATTTAACTCATTGTAACGCCTTATTCATCGTAGAGATATGCCGTCGTGGACTTTTTTGAAGGGAATTTAACGCTCTATAAAAAATGTTCTGAGCAATTTTTCTCTATCTGTTGCCGCTTTCGCAGCGTTTGAAGTTGAATATTTAGAAACATCGATTTTCATCATTTTCACAACTGTAATTGTTTATAAATTGAATTCTTGCTCATATAACTTACGACAAAATTGACCATGAGAATTCAAAAAAAAAACTGAATCGAATGGTATTGGTCGGGAATGGTTGGAAATTATCTTGAAAATGGGCCTGATTTTTGCTTAATTTGACTGGTCTAATAGTATATTACATAACGAGCATGGAAAGTAGCATATGCATATAGAGTGCCATTTTAGCGAGTTGTGTATAATATTTTTCACACAACCCAGGACTAAAAAATTTTGTTTTTAACTATTAATTAAAATTAATAAAAATATAAACTAATAATGAAACCGGAAAATTATTTACGGACTTCAAATCAATAATCAAATAACAATTAGGAATTTGACGGGGGACAGACATATTTAAAACAAAATAACGTGGCAGCCAATCAGGCGTAATTTGTCAGATGCCTCTGCGTTTTGTTTGGTACAGCCTACTTCGGCATACGTTCATCGTCGACACGCCGCAAATTGTACTGCGTTAGAAAGAAAATGTCATCTCATCAATAATTCTGTGCATAGTTCCTCTAATATTTCGAAATTCGATGAATGTCAAGAACACTCGTTTCTATTACAATAATGGTTGAATGCGGATTCCATTAAATAATTCACGTTTTATAATTTATATAATTGCACTTAATAGTTGTAAATCATAAATATTAATTGCCAACATAATAAATTACTGTTTGGACAATGTTTTAGTTCAATGACTCGATTATAAAAGAAAATTATGTTTGTTTGTTATATTCGAGTCATTAGTTAATGTGAACCAAACGTGCTCCATCTGTAATTCGGTCTAATTGCTAAATATCTACGTGAATGATATTTTATAAGGCGAGTTCATTGAAACCGGAATATTTGTTGAATAATGAAAAACTGTTTTTTGCAACACATTCTGCTTCTGTTAAAACCACTGTATAATTATAAAAATTTTAATTTGTGTATACAAGGTCATCAATATAGAAGGATAAAAAATTATTCTGTAAAAATTAATGACTAACTCAACTCACAAACTGTATTAATCATGGAAATACACGTTTCCATTTCTATTAAAGACCCTAAATATCAATTATATAAAAAAAATAGATAAAAATTCGATATACCCAAAATAAAATTATTTTTAAAAAATTGCCGAAAATGGATTTATTTTTAAAATTTCGAAAAACGCCATTAAGAAAAGTTTTTTGTAATTACATTCTAGATATATTTGCAAATTTTTACTAAAATAATCCAATTTTTTTAAATTTTGTGTTTTTATTCCTCCTATATACCTGACGCTCCTCTATGTAACAAAAATAGATACACGTTAAATCTTGCCGTTTATATTACGTAAAAACATGGAATAGTGTAGTGTTTATTATACAGGGTGTCCCAGTTTATAGTAGCAGGATTTCGCCAATCGATAGAGGACTTAATTTTAATGTAAAAAGATCTATTTAACTTGTCGAAAAATTTTGTGCTGCAATTTTATTCAAGAAACACTTAAACTACTTGAAATAAAAAAATCTGCAATAAAAACAAAATAGTAAAATTAATGAACGTCAATTAAAATAAGAGTAAATGGTCTAATAAATGGAAACCATTTTGTTGGATACATAACTGACAGTGGCGTGCAATGGATCTTCTTACACGAAGTAAGTTCTCATATTTCGTTGCATGCATCTTGTATTCTCTGGATTAAGTCATACCTCGTATCTACTGAAGTTATTATAAACTTTATGTTTATAAAAATACGATGCAAAAAAATCAAGAAGGACGTCAACCGGGGCGGGGCTACTTTGACACCTTTTTGAGAACCTTTTTGATATTATATGACCAATTTTTAAGATAGCGACAAAAAATAAATGTTACTATAACTAACGTTACAAGCGGAATCGATTGGTGCATTCAAAATTACTCTAAAGATAACCATTTTTGAGAAAAAAATAATGAAAATGGGTGTGTCACCCCGTGCTTGGGGCTACTTTGACACCCAAACAAAAATACTTGAAAAAGTCTTTGTAACTAATTTAGGGTCAAAGTAGCCCCAAAATTATACTCAAAAAATATGGATGTATACAGGGTGAGCCACGGTGGGTGGAGTATTAAAAGTATATGGAGAACGGATCAACCGATTGCTTTGAAATTTTGGTTACCAAGATAATCGAGTATGATCTCTCCAACTAAAATATTTTCGAAAGTGCGGTGTTGCCACTTATACGTAAAACTGGCAACATCTTCGTTATTTTAAATGGAATACCCTGTATATTTTTGCGTTTTTTGGATCGTCGTCTCTTTCTGAGTAACTTTTATTAATATTTCCCTATACCTATCTCAAGCCGTTTTCGAGATAATAATTCTTTTCTGAATTTATTGCCAATTCGGATATTTTTCATTAAATTTTCTACAAGTTCTGCTGATAATCTTATTGCACTGTCGATGGATAATAAACAAATCAATTAAAACCGTGTTTGTATAATTATTTTCTGCCATATTTGTGCTACATAGCTATTCAAATTAGGTGCAAATATCACTAACGTCAAATTTATTTAGAAAAATAACATCTGTTGTCATTACAAAATGACAAAACAAAAATTTCATGGCCCACCCGTTATGATATACCAGAAGACTAATATTCTTGGTAAGGTTACAGAAAAGTGCCCATAAATCGAAAACGGTGTGCATTAGGTATGGAGTATATTACCTTTTTAAAGAGGTAAATGTATCGCCTTTCCGAATCAGTAATAATATACAGGGCATTCCATTTAAAAAAATTGACTTTCGTGCATTTTTCTAAGTCACTTGTAGAAAGCGTTCTCTAACTCACCCTGTATGATATTCAAAACATTTGAATAATGGAGGAGATGCCCCCAGGCCTTGCCTAGCCGCAACTAAAAAATTATCTTTTAATTGCTGCGTAGGTAGGAGAAAACACGATTTACTGAAAGTCAAATTTTTGGCAATAAATTCAGAAAAGAATTATTATCTCGAAAACGGCTTGAGATAGGTATAGGTAAATATTAATAAAAGTTACTCATAAAGAGACGACGATCCAAAAAACGCAAAAATATACAGGGTATTCCATTTAAAATAACGAAGATGTTGCCAGTTTTACGTATAAGTGGCAACACCGCACTTTCGAAAATATTTTAGTTGGTAACCAAAATTTCAAAGCAATCGGTTGATCCATTCTCCATATACTTCTAATACTCCACCCACCGTGGCTCACCCTGTATATATGTATATATTTTTTTATATTGATTTAAAGGAAAAAATACAGTTTTTGTGCTTTAGTTAATGGCACACTGGTATGTAAATTAAAAGTACAAATTCTTTGGCACCATTAACTAGGCATCAAAACTAAAATTAAAATTTTTTTGTCTTGTTTGTTATGGCTTCATTTTCAGGATTAAAAGTTTCATCCATGTCACTGTTATCAGAATATGGGTTATTCTGATCGTCATCTGAATTATCATAAACATCACACACAAAACATGGATCTTTGCTTCCTTCATTACAAACGCCACAAATCCACTTTTTGCATAGGCATTCAGTCCACTCATTTGTACCTGTGTAATTTCTGTAATACATACGGCACATCCCACATTTCGAGTTTGGATTGCTTCTGCCCCGCAAACTTTCTTTAGTGATATTTATTGACTATCGACTAGACTGGTGTCTACTACTCTCGCAGTTTCTACCACACTTTCAGGTAAGGCACCAAGAACCTTTTTTAAGATGTCATCTACATTCATTGGATACAATCCCGTAGTTCTGAAATCGGATTTTAAATTGGCTGCCACAGTGTCCCCAATCTTATTCCATAGGGTTGACAATAGAGAAGGAAAGTGCTCTGTGGGGAGTGTTCCAGAATTACTGCTATCTGTTCTCCGTTTTTCTAATATTTTTTCGTCATTTTCGTTTGATGGGTGCAAATACAGCCACATCTAATGACTGCATTAAATGCGTGCCGTTAGCGGGAAACGGGCACATGTAAATATCATTTTCCATAGCTGCATTGATCACACTGAGCGAGAAATGGTTAGCCAAGTTATCTCCAACTACAACTGTTTTTTACCGTTTCTCTGGTTCTTTTCATGTGTGGCAACAGCCTTTTGAAAAACCATTGTTTATATAAGTTCATGTCGAACCAACCAGATAAGCTGTTTCCATATACTGTTCCAGCTGGTCCTCCTATACACCAGTTTTCATATGAGTTAGTACTTTTATATACCACCATTGAGGAAGCAGATCACCAGCTGCATTTCCGCAAACCATTATGCTGACACAGGAGCGAAAATAGTTTTGAACTATTTCTGCTTTTCGAAAGTTTCTGGGCACTTACTATAACCTTTTCGCTCCCGAGTGATCGGCCATATTGGTTTCGTCGTAATTATAAAGGTTTTTATTATCGGTGCTTCCTAAAAACGTCCTGGATATTGCTAAAAAATGTAATGATGTCATCTTTGTCTACGGAAGATCGGGATTTTTTATATTGGTCGCAATTCGAGTAGAAAGATTGTTTTTTTTAAAGGTTTCGAGAAAATCGGGCCCTGGGTAATTATCTTTAAAAGTACGCACTGTTTTGCCCTGTTTGTCCATGAACACTTGGGTGGCTTACTGTATGTTATGTCTTAAGACGTTTGTTAAAAAGAGTTGCACGTGGTATTTTATACAAAATGGCCACCCGTTTTTTTTGGCATGCCACTTTGAATGGCATCAAGCGCTTTTCTTAAATTTCCGTCAGTATAATTCCGGCTTCCAGTGTTTTCCGATATTTCCTGACCATTTTTAGTTACTTAGTATCTATGACAATAGAAACGACTTGATGAAACAGTAAGAAAACGAAAGATCCAAAACTACAATAAAAAAACGTAAAAATGAGGTGCCTAAGTAGCCTGTAGATGTAAATGGCATTTTCAAACTTGAAAATAATTAATAAACACGATGCACACACTTAATTTCACAATATGAACAATGGTCGTTGGATTTAAATCAAACAGCTGTTTGTGACATTTCAGATAAGATATTAGGTGCGTTCTTTCTGAGATCTCAGTTAATCCTAAGTAGTTTTAGGGTTGCGGAGGCTATATCAAATGATATTATGTAGTGTAACCCTAAAACAACATAGATCAGCTGAGATCTGAGTTAGAACGAAGGCACCTATTGTTTCATAAGCTAATTTTCAGTTTCTCAGTATCATAATTTTAGAGAGAAACCACTTTTTCCACTAATTTGTACTGCAACACCCCCGTCCAATTGTTGGCATAACACAATAAGCTGGGGGTTGTACTTATTGACCGGTAGCTCAGATGAGCAGGTCGTGAATTAGGGCTTCGATTGATTTGAGTTATCACCAAAATCTAGGCTGGGCGCCAGACTTTTGCAAGTACCAAATAATTAAAATTTTATTTTAAAAGGTAAAGATAACGTTAGAACTTGAATTCGGTTGGTAAGGAAATGGAATAAAAAGATATTATTTTATAAAAAGTATAATAATCTATATGCACAATATTTACAAGTCAAAAAATATCTACGGGGTTGAAGACCAACAATTAACCACACAACAAAAATAGGTAATTGAAAGAAAGAAAAAATTAAATGCCTGATCTCTCACAAATTTCTTCTGACCAAATATAATGTTTACTGGGGACGAAGATCTTACGTAACTTCCAATGGGTTAGTCCAGCGAAGAATCCACTAACGGCTAAGCTCTAAATGGGTTCGGTGTCAATTGACTCACCACTGTCATTACTGCAGTTACCCTTGAGAAAAAATGCCAGTTGTACAAAATATAATTTTTCTGCTCCACCCAGTATATAATGATCACTTCGATCCACCAGTTATCCCTTTTTGTTCCAGATCAATATTAACATAGAAAGGGAGAGTTTTATGAGATCAGTATTATAGGCAAAACAAAGTTAAAAGCAGTGACGTTGAATTGTCCAGCTACGTAGACAAAATATGAGTTAATACAAATTTACAGAGTAAATTGCAAACTAAACAAACTAGGATCGGTGTCCTACAATATTTTAGGAAGTTGAAGACTTCAACTAACTTAAGTATCAATAAAAATAAGTTAAATAGAAAAAATACTAGTCCAACAAATAAACTAGGTGTAGCTACGATAATAAACAAGTGAAATAGGTATTCACTAAATGTTAAGATATTTTTGTACTAAAAGAAGTTAATCTTCAAGAAAATAGAATTTAGAATGTCTGTATACAGACAGACAACTAGAAAGATAACGTAAATAAATATTTGCTAAATATAAAACAATATGAGTTTTTCAAATTAAAGGTAACGTTAAAATAAATCATTTATTGGTTCCTCGGAGAGAGGTTCTAATGAATTAGCAGATAAAGTTAAATTAAGATATTTACTTGACTATATGTTTACTTTAGATAATTAAAAGTTAATCAAGTGCCAGATAACTAGGCAGGTATCTTTGCCAGAAAAACTAGGCAAAGTTCCACTAGAGCAGCGTTCATGATTAAATACTAAGTAAACGTTCAAGGAAGCAGTCGATATTTTAAATTTAGAAAAACCTTACGTTTCTGAGATCTGGTTGATAAATATATGCACTGGTATAAAATAATCCACCACAAAACAAATGCACCAAATTAGATAATTTTCACAATTTTCACAGGTTATAAACAAATAGGTTTTGGCCACCTAGGTGTACCAATCTCCAAATGTCACCAGTCATCACTTTCAGAGTGCTACCAACGTAGCTAAGTGATCTAAAACATCAACAGGCAAAGACAGAAAACAACTAACTACGACACAAAATGGCGACATCCGTTGCTGAGTAAATCTAAAATTTACAATAACCGAAAGTTAGTTTAAATTAACACACGAAATTATTACAATATCAAAGGGATATTAGATAAATTGCCAGCAAGGCACGATAAATTGATACTACTCAATATCAATGATGGCTGTTCCAAAGAACCAAGGTGAACTGATCACCGAAAAGCAAATTCGCCCAAGGCGTAAATTAAGATAATTACGGTACAATATTATTATGAAAATTACCTCAAAGGTACTTTAAATCAATATAGCAACTTTTTAAATAATGATGAGCATAAAATCACAAGATAATACCAGAAAACATATAAATCTTACCAGACCGCAGAACTAGAGATGGTTTCCATCAGAACGCGGCACCAGAGACAACCACTGTCTCTGGCTGCCCTAGTAAGAAAAAAGTAGACATCGTAGTCTTCTGCTACCTAAACTCGGTTATAGTTTGGAAAGAGACAGACATTTGAGAAGAGTATGAGCAATAAAGATAGATAGATATTTAGTGCAAAAATCGCAAACCCAACTGTTCCAGTAGAAATCAGTGGTGCCATCTGGACTAGACTAGCAGAAACTTAATTCCTCTGGAACACAACAAACTGAAATAAAATGGCTTGCAATTTCGTTACAGTACAGGCAATTAAAACAAGAATTAAATTTTTTGTAAAAAATGTCTTGGCGTACACTTTCTAGACAGAAAATGGGTTTCAGACTCTCGCTTCTACGCCACTAAATATTGAGACAAATTTCAATTTGAAAGATATTGTATATGTTAGTAACTGCCTAAAATGAGGTCCTCTATCGATTGGCGAAGTCCTGCTGCTATAACCTCGGACACCCTATACACCGGGTAGTGCAAAAAACGATATTTTTTATATTGCTTATAATAGGCGTCTAAAACCCATAACATACCTATATCCGAACATCCTCTGTAAATGTTTGATAATGCTTGTATGTGGATACAAATTCAACGAACCTGCATGTCTTTTTATATGGGGATACGATAACTTGCATATAATTAATGATACAATTCCCTTAGTTGTCAGTACAAAATAATCACTTGAGGTGTTCGTCAAAATGAATGCCAACTTATGAATATTTATATAGTGTATGCATAGGAAATCGCGCCTTTGGTAACTTGCATTATTATTCATACCGTAAAACAAAAGCAACGAGATGTTAATTGGCCTGGTACTGTGCCAAGGGCCTCACTTTTGCACTCGGTACTTGCCAGCGAAATCCTTATAGAACGTAATAACTTTGTACATATTGTTATTGGATGGTAAATAAGTGATTTACGACGTATTAAGGTATTTCATGTATGCACTTTTTTTGCCACAGTTTGTTGGAACTTTTACTGCTCTAATCTAAAAACAGATGGCCATTTGCTTTGTAGATATATTCTTCAGTCATTTCGTACATAGTTCGTAATGTTTAGAAAAAAACTGGAGCTAAAATTCTACAAGTAGCAAAGCTAAAATTGTGAAATTTTTTTTCTAATTGGGCTTTTGAATCTGAAGGAAATGTGTCGAGTCCGACATATTCATACCAGAAATTGAAGTCTCTGCTGTGAATATCAAATAAGGGAATAAAGTACTTGTAGATATAAATATTTTGGCTTAGTAGGTTTGAGTATGAGTAGATAATAGAACTGGGCCACTTACATTGTAAATATGGGTAATTTCCAGATTTAAAACTTGACGGTATAGTAGGAGAAATCGCTTTAGTGACAGGACTTGTGGGGTAAGACGCTACAGAACTCATAGCCGGATTTATCTGTATTGCACGCTCGTTTACTTTTTCAATGTAGCTTTTTGTGGTCAGTTTAGCTAGCAACAATTTAAAAATTGTAGAAAAAAGTATTAACCTCAAATAAAAGCATTGAATTTAAAGTATTGATTACATATACACTTGTTGTAGTATTCAAGTTCGTTTAATATACATTGTTACTACCCAGCAAGAACCGCGAGGAGGTATGAGCAATTCTTGCCAGGAAAGGATGGGTACGGAATATTAGTATATAATAACGAAATTATTTAAAAAGTAACAAGAAACCTTTAAAAACAAAATAAAAACAAAAAAATATACTCTCAAAATAGTAACAGAAACAAAACGAAATCACAAAAACGGAAATAAATAATACAGTTGATATTACAAAATTCACTTCTTCACTTCACATCACTTCACTTTACTTCACCTCACATCGCTTCTTCCTCTGAATCCTCACCCTTCTCACCCTCTTCTTCATTTTCAAATGAACTACTATCCTCGTTTAAATTTATAATAAATTTATTTCCACCATTTACATGACCTTCAGCAATTTTTATAATCATCCTCAATTGTAATTACTGTCCCTAATTCCTTTTCCCAATCTTCCTTGTTAATTTTCGACACTTTATTTTAAATTAAGTCTGCTACTTTTTTATTGAATATCGGACAAGTATTTGCCGAAATTTTTCTTCAATTTACACCAAATTAATTCAATCAGGTTGAAAATATAGAAATATGGAGGTAATCTCAACACTTTGTGGCCATATCTCTCCTCTACAATGTCTACAATATATTCTTCTTGCTCATAATTTTTCGGGGGCCGCGGGGCCCCCGGGGGCTTATGGGTCTTCCCCTTTTTTTTTACTCTACCCATTCCAGTACCCTTTGCGAGGTTCCAATATTGTCTGTTTCACATTCGAATTCTTTATTATAATTTTCTCAATAACAGAGATCATGTTCCATTAAAAAATTTGTTACTTCAGCTTACTAGAACTCATGTTAGGAATTTTATACAGTTTTCTCGAATGTTACTTCGCATTGTCAAGAACAATAATGCTATTCGGTTTTAATTTTGGAATTAGGATATTTTCAAACCATTCCTCAAATATTTCTCCCTCCATATTCTTGTCGTAATCCACGTTACAGTCTCCCATGTTTTTTCTGCACAATTTCAATGCATTATCAACCCATCCATCAACTGATCCACAATGTAATATAATCAACCGAGTCCCTTTATTAGGCGGCAATGAGATTGCTTGACATTTCCTAGATCCATTAGTCCATCCTTTTTTTACGGTGTCATGAGTATCATACCAAGTTTCATCTAGATAATAAATTGGTCTATTTTTTCTTCTGAATTCTTTTATCTCTTCTAGATATGATATCTCGCCAATCCACTATTCGTCTGCTTTCCACAATCGCCCATGCGTTTATTAATAGTTTATTTAAATCAAATCTTTTGTTATATTTTAGATGATAATCCATTTCTTTTAGTTTTCTGTCTACCACGTCAATAGTTGGGATTTCATTTTTCTAATACGCGTCATAAACTAAAGTTCTTAAAAGTTTTGCTAACGATGGGTCCAGATTTTTCGATTAATCGGCTCGGGAGGGCACCTTTTTTCATCAGTTTATGTATTGTGGGACGAGGAACGTTAGTCAGAGATGTTTCACCTAGTATATCTAATTCATACAAATTAGGGTCGTTAGCTCATCCTTTCAAAAGATTATAGTAAACATTAAAGCAAGTTTATTTCACTTGCTCGTTCAAATGTAGCCGATTTTTTATTACTGAAAAAACTGAAGAACTTTGATTTTCTTTAACACTGTATTCAATATCACTTTCATTTTCACATACACAATAAGTGTTGACGTAGAGGCCTCTCATGGTCGAAACATTTTTACATTAAATACTATAACCTTCTTAAATTATTTTCAAAAACACCAGCAAATAAACAGATATGAAGTAATTATTACTTATAATATCTACTATATTACCCATTATTTTCAACAACACACCAGCATACTAAAATAATATATTACTTATAATATTACACTTCTATCTCCTACAACGAACACACTGCTAAACAAATCGGTAAAACTAAATACGGACCTGAGGTATCACGGAATGTAAGTGAAACTCCGCCTCGATCGCGTGCCAACAAAAACAACAATCATAATTCTCGCTTTAATGTAAGCGGTGTAAAAGACGGAAGATGTCATGTGTTAGACATTTCCCGACCTCATGTCGCGTCTTACCCCGCACGTTCCATCACCAAAGCGATTTCTCCTACTGTACATAGGTAAAATGTTACCTTTGTGACATCCACTTGCCTTTCTTGAACTTATATAGGTGGAAAAATATTTATAATCAGAAACGAAATAATAATATGAGTTATATATGCATTCTTTATATTATGTGACCTTAAATTTGTGTTCAGTATCTGCAAGATTCCCCTAAGGGTACTTAAGAGAGAACCGTTCTGCCCATTTTGGAAGAAGTATGTCCCACAATGGCAACCACCCAGCAGAAGATTTGCAAGTCGTAAATTTTGAATAGACTTAACAAGTACTAAAAAATAGAAAATATATGTTTGATGAAAAGGCGGATGCAAAAAGAAATAACGTGGCAAATGTTGTAGAGCTCGTTTTACAACCGGATGGACCGTCGTTCCGTTATTTCCTCGTCAGTAAAAGATTGCAAATTGTACCAACTGTAATAAATTATTGTGTGACTGCTGTATGAGCTAGTAATTACTCATTGAGCTAAACAATTTTGGAATACGTTGAGAGTTCAATGTTTATCTCTTGTATTTATATCCACTCTTGTTAGCTGATTTATCACTTATTCACTTTAATTCCGTTTTCAAGTTGAACTAATAGTTTCAAAGTACGTCATCATCATATTTGTTTAGTTCAATTATAAATAATTTCTGTTTTGAATGCAAAACCGGGAATGATATTAATATTTTTTCTGATCATTGATGAGAGTATGTGTCTCAGGAAATACAAGATATCCTGTGTGTTGAATATTGCAGAATTCGCTTAACCGAAAAATATATGGGGCAGAATACATGGTTAATGAACTTTTTTATATTCTCTTAAAGCTAATGAAAATCTAAAGAACACAAAGTAATGATGCTATAAATGTAGAAATGTATGCACTATATTACAATGTAATTGTAATAAAATTGAAATTGGTATGTATCATAATATATGACATAAAAAGATTCGATAGGAGAGAAATGAAGTAAATCCTACCGTAGTTTTAAAACAAATCAAAGTATAATTTATTTTAGTTGTACTCTCAAATGTTTTTATGTATTATTTTTATGTTTTATATAAAATTGAGGTAAAATTATACTGTAAATTGCTGTTCATCCCTAGAAAACAAATATCAAACTACTATAATAACAGTAACTTATAGTGATGTAAAAAAAATTAAAACAGCTGTTAACAATTTATTTTTTAAATACGTCACTACCATGATTGTCTTTCTGATGGTTAAAAGTAAAGTTAGTAATTTGTTTTGCTATTTAAAAAAGCATAACATCTATGTCAGTTCTAAACTCCAGATTACTATTATTTGAGATAGGGGTATATGCCATTCATTAATATGTATTTAATATACAATCATGAAATAAATATGGTGACGAAAAAAGCACTTTTACTACGCGTTCAATATTCCAAACATATATTTTTTCATAAAACCAGACGCAAAACGTCAAACATTACACTTTAAGTAACTTTGGAGTAGTTTACAATAAGTATTCCAGCTGCGAAAGTTTAAATGAACAGTGTCATTATTAAGATTTAAACTACTTTTACTTATGAAGCCTGGAATGTCATTTCCATGTAGCAAAGATAAAAGAAGGCCCAGAATTGATCCGTGAGTAACACCAAGAATAATATAAAAAATTTCGACACAAATTCG
This sequence comes from Rhamnusium bicolor, assembly GCA_029963845.1. Classification (NCBI taxonomy): domain Eukaryota; kingdom Metazoa; phylum Arthropoda; class Insecta; order Coleoptera; family Cerambycidae; genus Rhamnusium; species Rhamnusium bicolor. The sequence goes on along the minus strand of JANEYF010002546.1, from coordinate 256,501 downwards.
TCACTACTGTTAAAAGCACCCTGCAATAAGATGCTTTTAATTTTATTTTTATATACTCTAGTGCTTTGAACTAGTCTAGCCACTAATTTCTCGTGCAGTGTTTGATAATGCATTGTATAAACTGTTGTACCATGGAGAATGTTTAAAAATTGTGGTTTTATGATATGGAATGCTTAAGAGTTCCTCGTGCCTAGTTGAGTAAATGGTTATTTGATACTTGTAGCCTAGAGCCTTCTGATAAGAAAAATCATTAGTTTGGTTTTATTTTTATTTAATATTAATTTACTACTATCACACCAAGCACTTAATACAATTACAACATTTTCAGCTTGCGATCTATTTTCATCTACACCATTCGCAGATACTGATACATTTTTTATTTAATCTGAAAAGTCGTTTACAAACAACATAAATAATAAGGGGCCTAAAACAGCGCCTTGGGAAACTCCAAGCTTAACATTGTGAGTTATTGAATTTGTATGACTACAGTTCATTATTAATGACCGATTCACATTGTGTGCCACATGAAATTTCTTGACGTGAATAAATTCTTATATTGTGACTTGGTGCAATCAACCCTATTTGTATTTTAGTATAAGGTCCCTAGATGATGTACCATATACAGGGTGCGCCACTTAAAACTCCCCAAACTCGTAACTTTCTTATTTTTTAAGCGACGACCATGTTGGACACATCAAATTGTAGATATTTTTAAAGCCTTTAAACATACATACAGGAAGATTTAAAAAAAAAATTATAAATTGTTACGAAAAGAAAATTAATTTCCTTGAATATTTTTACCTCACCCTGTACATAAACTGTGTTAATGTTTTCTTATAAAGGTTTTAATTAGCTTCAATTTATGTTATTACGTCATAATCGAAATTCTTTTTTGGTTTTAGAGACAAAAGTAAAAAAACACTCTTTTCGATTCCAAACTGATTTTTTCTTTAAATAAATTTGAAAAGAATGTAAATAATAATTGTATGCTTTATTTGTAAAAGACATATCATAACAAAACAGCAACAAGAAACAAAAAAAAATATTTTTAAAAACAAGCTTTTATTAAAATGTACCAAAAGGGAAATTGCATTGCAAATATTGTTCAAAATTTTGACTATTAAGGTGAACACAGTAACTCATTATCTTTATTAATTCACCATTAACTGTACGTAATAGAGTATGACGTCGAATATAATTACATCCATTCCTTATTCTATTTTTCAAGTCTTCTGCATTAAGAGGTTGGGTTTCATACACTAATATCTTAAGGTAACCCCACTAAAAGAAATCCAGCGGATTTAAATCTGGAGATCTAGCTGGCCATCGCAATGGTCCAGAATTACCTATCCACTGATTTCCAAACATCGTGTTTAAATGATCAGAAACGATATTGGCGCTATGTGGAGGAGCACCATCTTGATGGAACCAGATATTTCTTCTACCTTGCCGGCGAACTTCTAGATAAGTAGGCAAGTAATTTCATAAAAAATCTAAACACTGTTTAAGGCAGTTTCAAAAAATGTGGCCCTATTAGTCTACCTCCAAGAATACGTTAACTTTATATTGTACCTGAAAATTTCTTTGCCACATCCATCGAGGATTTCTGTCACTACAATACTGCATGTTGTGTCTATTGACACTGCCGCTTTCATTAAATGTCGCTTCGTCGCTCCAAAGAATGTTATAAAGTAAATTTCTATTTATTTCCTTCAGTACTGACATTTCAGCTATAAAATTCAGTCGGCGTTGATAATCACATTCGCGAAGTTGTACTAGAATCATTTGATAATCGTGATATCGTTTATCTTTGAGGATTCTTCTAACTGTAATGGAAGAAATATGTATCCTAGCACTGATCGCTCTTGTTGAGGTATGCGGATTCTCAATAACTGCAGCGATAACTTCATTTACATTATTTTCATTTCTTACAGGTCTCCTTTTATTTCTCTTAGGTTTAGTAAAAGTACCATACAGTTTAAGATTATTAACTAATAATATAATTGTTTTATTGTCGAGGCATCGTCTACCTGGAAACCTTTGGGAATACACTTTACACTGCTTTTCTGGCATTACGCTTAACTGCACCATAAATCAACAAAAACTCTGTTTTTTCTACAGTTGTAAACTGAACCATGACGATTTGTTGCTCGAGTGATGGGCGAATTAATATTTAACTACAAACAAATTGACACAACTCTGATTTTTGTTTGAATATGACATCAAAACTTCCATGGCTAACTTAAAAAATGTAAATGAATATTAATACTACCAAAGATGGTTTATTTATTAAATCTAAGAGAAATAGTACAGACCTCCTCAAAAGTGAAGAAGTTTATGCAAATATGTCAGAAAAAGTATATGTGTTTTACAAATAAAGCATAGAAGTATTCTTTTCAAATTTATTAAAAAAAAAATCAGTTTGGAATCGAAAAGAGTGTTTTTTATTTTTCTCTAAAACCAAAAAGAATTTCGGATATGACGTAATAACATAAATTGAAGCTAATTAAAACCTTTATAAGAAAACATTAACACAGTTTATGTACAGGGTGAGGTAAAAAAATATTCAAGGAAATTAATTTTCATTTCGTAATAATTTTTAAATATATTTTTATTAAATCTCCCTGTATGTATGTTTAAAGGCTTTAAAAATATCTACAATTTGATGTGTCCAACATGGTCGTCGCTGTAAAAATAAGAAAGTTACGAGTCTGTGGAGTTTTAAGTGGCGCACCCTGTATAGTAATAATTTATTGCTGTTTACATATACACATCTACATATTATCTGGATTTGATTTGATTTTCGTAGGAGTTCAGGTCTGGACTACAAGAGGACCTAAGCTTTATGTCGGTAAGAACAATATATTGTGTTGTTTGTGTGACATGTAAAATTGTACTTTTATTTTCGTGCACTGTGTATAATTAATAATTAGCTATAATTCTTATCCACTTAGACAGATCCTGGTTTTTCCTTAAAATTCTGGATATATCTATTAATTAACATACATTTGCATTTGTCAGTTGTACAGATTTAATTTTTCATTTCAAATTGAAGCGCTTGTATTTAATTTATTATTTAATTTTTAACTGAAAACTAATTAAGCCAACAGCTTTAATTTATGTGAAATGAAATTATACTGAACTTATTCTCGCTAAGAGCTAAGATCTCATTAATGTTGAGCTAAATAAATTGACTCCTTAAACGACCCTACATTCTTTATTGCACCTTTAAAATTTATTAGATCCAATATATTACCAGCTAGCTTTAAATGTTGAGTGTCATTTTTATATGCATACCCATTAAAACTAAATGTCGACCCTAAGAGTTTATTTACCATTAATAATAAATACAAATTACATGAGAATATTTAATATATTTTTTTGTTTCCATTATTCCATTATCCAATTGCAGGCTAATATGTCAATATACCCAGATAAAGTTTTATTTGAAAAGAATCTTGTAGATTATAGAATTTTCTCATTGATGAGAGTAAATAACCAAAAATCATCCCTCTTAGAACAATAGTGGGACACATTGTCATAAATGTAATTATAAATGCTGTGTATTTATTTTGATACTAAATTTGTTTGATTTAAAATTTTATACAGAAACCCAAAATTCACTCCCCCTGGCATAAATATGGTCATACATACTGAACATTTAGGTGATTTGAAATTTGAAGCGAATCGTAGACAATTTTCCATTAATATATCAAATTTCCGGAATAATAACTTCTAAACGTGTAAAACATAAACTAGCCAGATCTGAACCACATTGACCAATCTATCAGAAAGTTATCGTGCGTCAAGTTGGTTAACGACAGACGTTGCGATGTAAAATTTTGTAGTAATTGGTAGTACTCGCATAATAACCCTAGGGACGTCTCATTGAATTATTTACATGTTTATAATTATTTTGTTTTTTGTTTATTTAAAAACCTTTGAAGCTTTTTACTTGAGTAGCCATAATATGTTTAACTTTCGAATTATCTGTTTTGACGCGTCCATAAGCGAGGACAAGAAGAATCATTAGTAAAGATCGCAAGTAAATCGTACATTCCAGGTCCGTACATATCGTATCGTACATAGGTATACAATATGGTGAAAAATAGATGTTTCTGCAGAAGCGAAATTTTACGGGTCGTCAGAATGGCTGCGATAACCGCCTGTGGCAAATCCGCTTTCCGCAATTAACCCCCAAAACGGTGCTGGTTATTTTTCTCTTATTTTTTTACGTTAGTCTAATATTAAGATTATATTAAAAAGAATAAATAAAAACATTATATTAAGTGAAAACTATATTTTAAATACGAAAATAAAAAAAAATACTACTACAATAAAAATTTTTGGTTTATTGGTGTACCTATATCAACAGGTTACCAATTAACGATCGAATATTTTCAATATTTTCGATGTCAGTACTGAAACCACCGTTAGATTCGTCATTCTCGCAATTAATTCAGTTCCTCAAAATCTTCTTCATCACTATTCATTAAGATGTTATATCATTCGTCCTCAAGTAACCATATCTGTAGACGTTGAAAGGTCGCTTTCCTCGTGTAAATGGATTTTGAGCAACAGGTGTCAAAACTTAACTCCTGAACATCTATAACAGATACAGCTAATTAACTGAAACTCTATAAATTACTAGTGTACAGTGTTGTGTGTTCAGTGAAATAAGTATTGCTCCTGTTTGCTTACTACAAAATCGCCAATTAAAAGATACTACATATATCATTTATATACTATAATCTTTTCATTAGCAAATAAAAGCAGCCCCGATGATATTGGAATGATTTTTTATAAGGATTTCTTTGACGTACTAGCTGATCCGCTTCTTAACATTATAAATACTTCGTTGGAAGTTGGAGTTGTTCCTGATGCATTGAAAATCTCAACTATCGCTATAATAAGAAAAGTAGCTAAAACCATTAAGGCAGAGGAATTTCGTCCAATAAATATGCTCGCAGCGATTGAAAAAAATATTGGAAAAAGTTGTATATGTGCAAATGTTAAAATTTGTGATAGAAAACAATTTGATATGTAAGTTTCAGTCTGGTTTTAGGGAAGGACATAGTTGTGAAAGTGCATTGCAGTATGTGATTAACGAATGGAAAGAAGCATGTGACTCAGGAAAAGTGACCGGTATAGTTTTTTTAGATTTAAAGCGTGCATTTGAAACGGTAGATAGAGATAGACTACTAAAAAAATTGAAAGAATATGGAGTTGATGGAGTTGTACATATGTGGTTATGTAGTTATCTGAGTGGCAGAATGCAAAAAAGTAAAGTATGATGAGTACGTATCGACAGCAAGTGGTATAAATGTTGGAATACCGTAAGGAAGTATTTTGGGTCCACTTTTATCCATTTTATACATTAATGACATGGCAGCTCTGTTTAGTAACTACTGCTATCATTTGTTTGCAGATGATACGGTCATTTATATAACAGAAGAGAGCGGTGGGTCGATGATGAATAGAATGAATGAAGTTCTAAATGAAGTGAGTGAATGGTTAGAAGTGAATAAACTGAAGTTGAATGTGTCTAAAACAAAAGGTATGATAATGGGAAAACAGAGGTTTAAAAAAGAAAATAGAATAGCAAGGACTAGAGTTTAGAGCTAGTGGAGAAATGATTGAAGTCGTCAAGGAGATTAAATACTTAGGAGTAATCATAGATGATAGACTTAAATTCAGTAATCATGTCAATTATGTGTGTAAGAAGATTGCTAAAAAGATTGGTGTGTTAAAAAGAGTTAGTTGGTATCTGACTACAGCAAGTAGAAAATTAGTATACAACACTATCGTTTTACCGCACTTTAATTATTGTAATACGGTTCTATATCTCGCAAACCAAAGCGACATGGATCGTCTGCAAAAGTTACAGAACAGAGCCATGAGGGTAATATTAAAATGTAACATTTACACTAGAGTGAATGACATGTTGAAAATATTGGGTTGGATGAATGTGTACAATTATATCGAGTTCAATGTATTGATTCTTATACTGTAACGGTCCATTTCTAGATTTAATTAACTTTCGTTTTATTTAATGCTAATTGCATAATTTGGTTGGAGGTCAACCTTACAAATTCTAGAACCGACTTTTATTAAATTTGTAGATTTGTAAATTTGTAAATCTTTGATAATATGTGCGACACTGAACCTCTTTTATTAATTTGTGAATTTGTAAATCTTTGATAATGTGTGCGACACTGGACCTCTAGTGCACCCGCGCGAACTCCGGTGTGTGAGGGACAAGGGGGACGCTAGGACGAGAACGGTGAGGTTTCGCCAGCAGTCTGGACTTAGACTTTGAGTAAGTGAGTGTACGTTGCTGAGCTGGTTTCACGATTTGTTCTGATGAAGCTACATATGTATTATGGTAAAGTAGTTACTACGTAGAAAGCTGTGTAAGAAGGTAGGATCCCTTCGTATTATTATTATTAAAATAGGTACCTATTCGTAAATTTGCATGAACGGGCTGATTTGCCTGTCCAATGAACTAGAGGTGGAGAAAGCCCCCTAGACTTTTTTTATTTGCTATTGATCTGTGCGAGACACTTAAGTAAAAGAAAAACAACCGTTCTTTCCCCTTTTCAACGGCACTAGTGTGTGTAACTTTTGTAGACTTTTAGATAAACGAAAAAGAAAAGCGGGTGGCGCCCTAAAACAAACTGGTTAAGTGATATGATTTCAAGATTTTCTGAAGTTTGAATTTATGTATTTGTACCTAGTTTATTATTTGCTAACCACGCCCTGACTCTATTATATATTATATTCTGAATATATGTATGTTTTTTTATGTTGTTTCATTTGAATCATTAAAGTTAGTTAAAATAGCGAAGAAAGAAAAAAGCCTCGTTATAATACATAAAACTAAATTGCAACTGGTACCTCCCTATCTGCAAGAAAATGTGCAAACTTTTGAAGATTTTCACAGCTATAACACTAGAGGTAGAATAAATTTTATATTGCAACGAGTAAACACAACTGCTGCACAGAGGTCAATTTTTTCAGGGGTTTAAATACATATAATAGCCTTAGTAGGGAAGCTAAGCAGGCTAGTAACATAGCTTCTTTCAAAAAGAATAGTTAGAGGCATTGTTGTATAGGATTTCAATTACATGTATTAATAATAGTTAAAAGAAGAATTAATTTTTTACAGATGTTATGATAGGTGTATAGTTAAGAGAGAAAGTGTTAATTTTATTTTTTCTATTTAAATAGGTGATATTTATGGTGCATATATGTGTGTATGTGTGCATGTGTACATATGTGTGTATATATGTATATGTATACATATTTTTTTCTCGTACCACTGTAAAATTGTAAAAAAATATGTATAGCAAAGTGCTAAATAAAGGTCTGTTATTATTATTATTTATCATATCTTTATATGTGTATGTAAGCGCGTGTCCTGTCCTGGATAGGCCCTTGGTTTCTACGTCATGTACGATTTACTCGCTGACTTTAGTCATAAGCGACAGTCACATCGGCATATGTGCACGAAATTTTTTGGATACGATTTCTAAAAACGAAACCAGCGTAAGATGGTATGGTTTTATTTGTTAAATTTTCTAATTCTAGCTTAAATCTAATCAATTTTCCGGTCATGTTGGTTCAGTGGAAGCATAGTTAATACAAAAACTAGCCCAGATCATCTACAAACAAGAGATAAACAAAAATATAAATTCTAACTATAAAAATGCTGTTTATAAAATGTGTGTATAATATTACTGCGAAAGTTACTATCCTATATTTTAAATTAAATCAGTAAACTCTGAGGGAGAAGTTTAAGGTTTGGCCCTTCTAAGCTTTGAAATTTGCACAAATTTTTATGTGTAATATTAACTCAGAATTGGAAATCCACTCACTTGGTTTAACATTTTTTTTGAACCTGCTCAGCACCTGTATTTCTTCTGTAGGCAACAAAGAAGATATAAATTAAAAAATCATGTATATAACTACGACGTCGGTAAAACAATACTAGTTCTTCAAGTTAATAAAAAATTCAATTCAATTTTGTATTTTATGACGAAGATTGTAGATATACATATTTAATAGAGACATATTTTCCTTGAACACAATTTCTTAAGATAATTATGATATTAATAATTAGTAAATAATATTTTTAATCTGAACATAAATCATTCCCCACTGGTTTCCTTAGCAGGTTTTATGACACAACTGATCTCTCTATCTTCCTCACCGAAAATTTTTAAACATTAATACCACGACCGTGAATATATTAATTTGAACTTTAATCAGAATTAATTAATTACGTCAGACATCGGACACTTTAATTGTCATCTCAAATAGACGCTTCGGCATATAAATACTTTTTAATAACTGTAAATACCATTGTCTGCTCGACCCTCATTAATCAGTTCTGTGTACGTACAAAAATAAATGTCTCTTTCTTTTATACATGTTCCTTTCATTCGGCGATGTGCGAGGTTTGATCGGTTGGATCTTATAGCCCAGGAAACGAAAACTCTTACCTTGAAAAATATCAAACAAGGGTGATAGGAATATCTCTTTTTTTTCAGTGCTTGTTTTACCCCACCAAAGTGGCAACTAGCCAAAGTGATTGAGAACTTCACCCAGGCAAGGATGGTGGATCTAGTGTCGCAAGTGAAAAAAGAGCAAAAGGTGTGCTAAATTAATTTTATTTTACCAATAGACCCATACTAAATTATAAAATATTCTTAAAACGATGAGAAAGTGCATATGGGTACAATTAACATAATAGTCCTTCGAGCCGGATTATCCTTGAACTTGATATGCTTACAATCACGATTTTCAATCACCGATGTACGATTTGCGACAAAGGTGTTCCATTGGTTTAGTTTCCCGGAAAGCCAAGACACAATAGTGGAATCGTACCAAAATTTACCTAAGCTGTCTTCAGATCTATCGCATTTATTACCTCCTTTGTTACTCTTGCCATCGGTAGGGTATCACAAAACTCAAGTTTTGAAAGAGATGTTGTTTTTAGTGGAGCAGCTCGAGATTTGTCCATAAAAGTTGAAACAAATTATTCTTTTTTGGATCTGGTCGAAGATAAATGCACGCTCCATGTGAATTGCGAAGCGTTACAGAAACAGTGCAGTTGAATTTTATGTGGATCTGAACATGCTACATGACTAGAGATTGATATTTTGTAGAGATACAAAATCTTTGGCAGTTGAAACTTAACTGGAATGAAGTTGTCGACCTGGAGCTTTATACTTCTTGGACGCAATATCAGATTCAGATTTAGCATCTTTCTAGGGCAAAAAAAGATCAGAATTTAAATACAGGAAGTATAGTATATGTGCTATATAATGTATCTATAAAATCGATCCCCCTTCTCCATCCTGATTGTTCTCCAAACGAATCAAAGGTAAACAGATGCAAAAAAGAGACGAAAAATGATAATCTGACGGTCCTTTACGATGATGTGTCGTTATTGAAATATGAATTTGAAACTGATGGAAATGTTGATATTAATTCATTTGCCGTTTTCATATTTTCGTTGTTTCTTTATTCAGAATGATGATAAGAACACCAAATACCACAATATCCAAAAGTTTACTAGTTTTCAATTTTATTTTTTCATGGATGACACGTTTATTTATTTATTTATTTATTTTTTTATTTTTTTATTTTTATTTACACCATTCAACGGGAAACCATTTACAGAGTGGGAATTACAAAAATATAATTTAAAATAATAGTAAACAGAAGTAAAAAAAAGCAATATTACATAGAGCATTAAGAATATAACTTTACACTTAATTTTAAAATGTATACACACATGCATAGCCACATACACACATATCCATATACTTATCTATAATTAACATATACAAATTTATTATACATTACATATTTATAACTAGCACATGCAAATTTTTGAGGAAAGAAAATTATTGTTTTACGATTTTTTAATTGTGGCTACATTGCAGAAGAGAATATCAAAAGTATGTTGGTGTTCATTATAATTATTGCACATTTAATATAAAGGCGAAAATTTACCAATATTTGTATGAGGTATGTTGCCTTGTGGTTACTCTGGGAACACGAAAATTTAACATTTGTAATATATTGGGACAGTCAATGTCATTAGTTATTATTTTGTTCAAGAAGGTTAACTGAGATTTCACCCGTCTGTTTTCGAGGCTATCTAAAGAAAATCTTTCCAGCATATATGTATTTGGATATCCAATAGCTGGGTATACTCCATCCTTTCTAAAACAAGCATGTTTTAAAAACTTCGGTGTACCTCTTCAATACTGTTAACATGTATGTTATAATAATGACACCAAATAATAGCTGCATATTCAAGCTTAGATCGCACAAAAGTGTTATAAAGCAATTTCAGCGTATCTGCATTATTAAACTCACGGGAGTTTCTTATAATAAATCCTAACATTTTAAAACTCTCTGATGTTATGCTATTAACATGATTTATGAAAGATAGTGTGCTATCAAATATTATACCTAAGTCACGAAAGACAGTAGGCCTTGCAATTACGATATTATTAGGAGTATAGTCAAAATTTAGTACTTGTACTTTATTAGAAAATGTCATAACATTGCACTTTGTGATGTTTAAGGGTAATTTATTTTTAATGCACCAAATATTAAGGTTTTCCAAATCTTTCTGCAGAGTAAAACAATTTTCAATATATTCAATAATAGAATAAATCTTTAAATCATCCGCATATAATAAATATTTATAATTTAAATTAGATGTAATGTCATTTATAAAGATATTAAAAAGTAAGGGTCCTAAATTGAGGAACTCCAGAAGTGGCATGTATTTCAACAGACTGGACTCCACAGCATAGTACAAATTGTTTCCTGTCAGATGAGTACGATGTAATAAATTTTAACATATTTTGCGAGAATCCATAACTCTGCAATTTTATTAATAAGATACTGTGATCCAATCTGTCGAATGCTTTTGAGCAATCTGTATAAATGACATCTGTCTGAAGCCCGGCATCTAAAGAATTTGCTAACTACTGCGTGATACAAAACAGAGTGGTAACAGTTGATCTCACTTTCATAAATCCATGCTGATAAGGTGTAATGCGATGTTTCATGTAAAAGAAAGTAAATTCATACACCAGAATTTCATAAACTTTAGAGAAATTATTAACTATAGTAATAGGCCTGTAATTTTGTATTTTGGCACGATCTCCTTTTTTGAAAACAGGGACAACTCTAGAGGTTTTCCAAGTTTCTGAAAAAACAGCAGCTTTAATAGATAAATTAAAGATGATTGTTAGAGGATATGCAAATACACAGACACAGTCTCTAATAAAAAAAGGTAGGATTATTGTTCAATCCAGTGGTAAATTTCGGTTTTAATTTTGTTAAACTTCATACACATCAGTTTCCGAAAACGCTTATATGAAAGTTATCAGAAGTAAAATCATTTATTTTGTTTTCATAATTTTTATCGATTTGTGTATATGAATCCTGGAAGTGTTTGGCAAATTTATTAACAATATTCTCATAGTCCAGTACATCTTCAGTATTATCAATCATGGTATCAGGTATGGTGAATGTATATTTTTTTTATTATTTAAAAATTGCCAAAATTTGTTTGTATTACTGTTAATATTGCTTTCGATATTGCTGCAATAATTTTTATATGATATATCAATGTTTTCTTTGATTAACGTTCACAGATTTTTGAATTCAGTCAGTGCATTTTCATCTTTATGCTTTTTATACCGTTTCCAAGTCCAATGCTTTAGTTTAATATTATGTATTATTTCACTTGTAAACCAGGGTGGATAACTTCTGTTACGTTGCCTAGTTTTCGGTACATATACATCCAGTATCTAATAAATTTTGCTATAGAAACTTTCAGTAGCTAGATCGACATTAGAGAAATGTGTCAAAAAGTTCCAGTTCACTTCTGCAAGGCACTGGTAAAGCTCGGGACAATTTACTTTGCGAATATTGTAATGTATAGTATTTATCTTTTGTTCATTGTTTTTCGAAGAATTTTCTGATTTATAGATAACTACCAGTGCAGGATGATATAAATCTTCCGAAACTAAGATGTCGAATGCCTTTTCCACAATACATTTTTTATTAGAGATAACCAGATCTAATAATCTGTTATTGCAGTCTCTTATATTATTGTACTGAATGAGATCTAAGAAGTTAAGAAACTGCAATAATGGTAACATTGTACCCATCAATTGTAAGTGTATTAAAGTTTCCGAATATGCTGGTATATTAAAATCACCAAAGACTACCATATCTGCATTATAAATGTTTCAAGATAGATAAATATGCCAAAAAGGGGGTGGTAAGTTTCAACTGTTATTTCGGACTAGCTCCACAGCTCAGTTCACAGAACATATCTCGAAGCACGAAGGGTAAACTTTATAAAACACTCATAAGACCAGTGCTAACATACGGTTCGGAAACACACTAAGAGCGATGAAGCCATCCTTGGTTGCTTTGAAAGGAAAATCCTGAGAAGAATCTACGGAGCTGTAAATGAAAACGGGGGGTGGAGAAGAAGATATAACTTCGAGGTGTATAGGCTGTTTAAAGACCCCGACATCGTAAAAACAGTCAAACTTGGTCGGCTGAGATGGGTGGGCCATGTCATGAGAATGGAGGAGAGTGAACCGGCCAGGAAAACAATGCTCGGCAAACCAGTAGGCCAACGCAGGAGAGGAAGACCCCGAACAAAGTTCATAGACAATGTTGATACTGACCTGAAAAACATTGGGATAGGAGCATGGAGAAGGCGCGCGTTAGACAGGGATAGCTGGAAGGAAGTTCTAGAGGAGGCTAAGGCTCACAATGGGCTGTAACGCCAGAGAAGAAAGAAGAAGAAGAAGTTTCAACTGTTGTGCGAGGTGGAATATAAAGTGAAAATATATGCAATAAATGATTATCAGTTATTAGTTTAATTCCAACAATATCGATATGAAATAAATGCTCAAACATAGACTTTGTATCTATTTGGCTCATTGTGTAGGCTGAATTTACAACTAAATACTCCTCCACCCCTAGTGGTATTCGTTAAAGAAAAATTTAGATCTGATCTAAATACAGAGTAATTGACATTAAATAATTCTTCACTATAAACAGCTGAATGCAGAAAAGTTTCTGTGAAAACAATAACGTCATAGTGACAAGAGCTTACGGCATTAAATATTTTCTTAGTTTTGGTGTTCACACCTCTAACATTTTGATAATGATTGATAACGAGTTTTGTATCGGTACGCTTGATTTAGAGTGGGGTTTGTCAACTGGGATAGTGGAAGTTACAAATTCATCACGGTCACCAAGAGATGACATATCTACCGGTAATTGCTATTGAGATCCGAATAAATCAGATTTCATTTTCTCGGCTGCCTTTTTGTACGCAAAACAGTTATTATAATCCCATACAGCATGTTCTACATTTATATCCAATTTATGCTTTTCATTAAGAAAGATACAGTTGTTACACGACATTTGTTTACTCGTGGAGGATTTGTAATCGTGTTTCTCAGCACATACAGGACAACATAGATCTTTATTACATGATTTTTGGTTATGGTAAAAAGCATTACATTTAAAACAGCGGGGAACAGTTAATGCATCATAAACAGTACAAAAGTCTAAACCTATCAACAAATGACCGTTATTTATTACCTTTTCGTATGTATTAGAGTCAACTTGCAATGTAGCCTGATAGACATTATTCTTCTTTTTTGTAGGCCAGAAACGTAGGATTTTGCGTTTCGAGTTTTTTCCAAATACCTCTTCATTTTGACGATAAATGTACTGTAGCAGAGTATTATCCTTGAATTTTTCAGTAATTCCAACGACTCGTTTACGTGGATGCACAGCTTTTAATTCATGTATGTCATAATTATTTGACAATTTTTTTTCAGCAAGTTTTTTAAATTTTGTAGATTCCGATTCATTATTACATGTTAATAAAATGCCGCCATCTTTTACATGTTTTACATTATTTATACATATTTTGGTCTGCGAGTTTATGTCCCATGTGCCTGGGCTATAAGGCGTAATGAAGTAAGTGACGTGAAATCAACGTGTCATTTTGAAAGAACGTGTAAATAAAGTTTCTAAATGAAATAAACTATTGTGGAGAATAAATTAAGTGTGATATGCGAGTTGCAGGTTTGTCTGTCTGATGAATGGAATTCGAGCACAATAACTGGGCCCAGGTGTCCACCGCTTTATGGTCTGTAATTAGTTGAAATAACTTGGAATAAGGCTTAAACAGAACAGACATTTTCTTCTCGTTAAAATACGCTAAATAATTCATGTGGCTGTAGTAAAATGCGCATTAAGAAGTGTGATATACCTACTTTGTTGCAGCTTGAATTGAAGCATTAGCAGATACTCGAGAAGTAATCATTTCACAGTTTGTTAAAAATAGTCGCAAAAATTAATGGCTTTAATTATATATTTTAACAGCTGTTAATATTTTCTTTATTTAAAGTAAAATATGTATCAATCAATTACCTACTTAATCGTCGTTATCAAGATTTAAAATGTTCGAGATTTATATTTATCTTTACTTGAATTTGTCTTAATAAGGGGAAATCATTAGATTATGGTATTTTAGTATGAGCAATTTACGTTTAACTGTTGGCAGTGGAGGAGGATCCATAGTCGTTATGTGGTGGGCGAAATCAGTTCGTGTGTGAACATATTAAATATTCTCATGTACAAAAATGATATAGAGTCCGTTGATAATGCAAAGAGACCGGGGGCGCGATTGTGACGCAATCATCGTTTTGCTATTCTGTCGTTGTAAAAACCGCGCCAATTTATCAAGTCCATGGCCTCTTTACATTGTAAATGGATTCTACGATATAAAATTGACTTTATACTTTTAACGGGTGATTTCCAAAATTTCCAAAATTAGATCAAAGCCGAACATTTAGCAAAAAACACTATTGCATTATAACAATTATTTTTTGGCACCAGAATAAAAGTATATTAATAACTGTTCTAATGATCTGGCGCCTGTCAGTAAGAATCTGTTTGTAGTCTGAAAACGGCCATTCCACGTCTACAGACGTAACTAAAGCGCGTTTAAAATACTGAAAGTTTCTCAAAGAGGACGCATTTACATAAGGATTAGAAAAGTCCACTTTGTAAAAAGGTTCATTATGTGACAGTATTAAATCTAGGATTATTATTCAAAAATGTTAGAAAAGTTTGTTTCATATGGTCTGTTGTTCCTGATGACAGGAAAATAAATTGGCATAGATTTTACAAAATATTTATTGCATCAGTTAAACAAAATTGTGATGTTGGTTGGCGCCTGAGGGAATTCGTGAAAAATGTCCATGTATGTAGACTACAATTTCATGAATAGATGAATCCATGAATGTTTAATTGTGATATATGTAGATGGTGGGGGTTCAGTCTTACCTATATGTATTTTGGGTTGCTGAAGCCGAATCCGAGGTCAGAATTGACCCATCACGTCAGGATTTTGACATAACCTTCAAGAACTGGTAAAAACCAGCCAAAACTGAGGTTAAAAATAAATTAAAAGCTTAAACGAGCTAAACACTTTACCTATTTGTATTTTGGGGCACTGAAACCGAATCCGAGATCCACATTGACCCATCACGTTAGAATTTCTATATAACCTCAAAAAACAGGTAAAAACCAGCCAAAACTGAGGTTAAAAATAAATTAAAGGCCAAAACCAGCTAACCACTTTCCCTATTATATGTATTTTGGGGCGCTGAAACCGAATCCGAGGTTAGCACTGACATCACATAAGAGTTTTTACATAACTTCAAAAAAAATCTTTACAAATTGCATTGTATTGTGGCATACACCCTGTCGAAAGTCCTGTATAATGAAATTATTTTTCTTTTCTTTGTATTTTCTGGTATATCCCATTTCAACATCCAACAGTAGTCTGCCATCATATTCTCATCCCACCTTCCTTGATATCGACGCTCCATCTCACGAACATCTTGGTGAAACCGTTCCCCTTGCTGTTCACTATAAACTCCTAGATTTTAAGGAAAGAAATTTATGTGAGTGTGCAAGAAGTGCAATTTTAAGTTCATTAGGCAACTCAGCTTCTCTAAATTCTTAAGAATTTAGAGAACCTAACTTCTTAATAATTTAGAGATCCTGGGTATAGGTATAGTAGTCTGTTGGGTAGTGCAAAACTTTTTTTGTGTGCCTGTGTTTTTATTAACCTACCTAAAACCAACGATTGTCCGGGAAATTGCATCCTAATAAAAACATCTTGTAATTTCTAGAAATATTGATTTCATACATACAGGTATTGGCATATGTTTTCTTTTTTTGTTGACTCACCCTGTATATTACTGACAACTTTTTTTTTGTTTAAAAAAAATTGAAAATCTGATGGATTATCCAGAAATTGAGTTTTTTATTCGTTTCAAATATCGTAAAATAATAATAAACATGTTTCTTTCGCTAATTTAACGGAAGTTATATCTAATAGGATAATCGAGATTAGTATTAGCCTGCAATTTTTTTAAACAAATTTAGCATAAGCATAAAATATTAAATTAAATTAAAAATAGTAACACGTAAGGAGCAACTTCTTCCATTAGGAGTTTTCATATATTATTAACGTTTTTAGATGTATATCTTTCTGGTATACCTCAAGAGAGCCACCTTGGACTATTATTTTAAACACTTACGTCAATGATATGAAGAGTGTATTGACTTTAAATTTATTTTTATAATAAATTCCATAGTGTCAAATTCGGTCTCACATGTTTCAATTTGACATTTTAATAATAGTCTGCTGAAATATATTTGTTATGAACTTCAATATGCAGTTATCAACGACCTGAAAAATGCAGATGGCGTCGTCACGTGAGCCTACATCGGGAAAACAAATATAATATAAAATTTTGTCTTAAATAGTTACAGAAAGAGGCATTTTATTCATGCCTATACTGTGTTTTGTCCATATATCCTATTTTTGTTAACATGATTTATAAAAAATAAATAACCAGTTTTATTAACAGACAACATTAAACATTTGTTATATATTTTCTTCTTCTCTGTTTTCTCTAATTTACAGAATTGCATTTTAAACAGATATCAATTTACAGCGTCTGGTTTCAGTAGATTATTTCTTGCTAATATATCTCCATTACCACATTTAAATTTACAAGATAATCTCTATTTGAATTTAAATTATGTTAATTTTAATAAATAAATTTTTGTCTATAAATATTTATGAACAAATATTCCAAATTCTTTTGTCAGTACAGTTTATTCACCTAACACCCACAGCGACCACCGCCGCAGGGTAGGTCGAACTTATGATCCTAAATACATGAAAATCTATCTTGAATTTATTTCATATACAAATTGTAAAACCTAATATTAATTAAAATATAGTAAATTGGGTAAATTATCCCTATGTAGTAAAAATAATTATATGTAAAAGTTTATTTCAAACTTATTTGCAACATAAAAATCGTCAACTTCTTTAATATTTTTACCGCCGTCAAAGAAGCCGACGTATTTTATGTTGCAAATAAGTTTGAAATAAACTTTACATACGTTGCTAATATAGCAGTATTGTTTAAAATAGAGATTGTCTAAGATATTGGAGGGAATAGAAAGGGAGCCTTACTGAAATTAATTTAAACAAAAGGTATTTTTAATTCTGTCAGAATTAATCTCCCTATTTGAACATACCAAAAATTTCTGTGCATGTGCAATGTGCATAGATAAATTAAGGAAAATAAAGTTTTCTTCAAAGAAAGTTATATGTACAGGGTGTTTAAAAGTTAAATGTACATACTTTAAATGACAGAAGACAAAGTGTCTTAGTTCCAAATTAGCCATCATTAATTAGTCCATCGTCATTCGTAACTGAGATACAGAAAGTTTTATTGAATCTGTCCAAATCTTTCTTTGATCGTAACTTTTAAACCACCCTATATAATTGGTTGATACTTGTTATGTATATTTTATTTATTTTACTTGACAAAACTACGAAAACAACCTGTATAAATACCAAAATCAAATTCCATATCCGAATTTAAAAAAAATATACAGTTTTTGATTTCTTAAAAAAAACAAGTGTCTATCACTCACCATTCAGAAGAATGACATGAAGATCACATATTCCATGATTTGATCCTTTCACCTAATTAAAAAGAAAATGTATATCTTTATATTTTTTGGTTGTAAACGCTCCAAACTGTGCTGAACGAGACATTTTTTGTTTAAGGTAATTCCAGCAAAACCCGTTTTAGATTTGTCTTAAATATGCGGATACACAAGTGTCAAGAATCATAAAAAAGTTATCTTTTATATTTTTTTACATACTTTGATATTGATATTTTTTGCACATATTTCACTCGGTAACGTAAAATTGAACAGTCTCGGAGAGTTTTATTTTTCGTATGTCTTGTAAAATAACCAAAAACTACCTACTTTTGTTTAAATTAATTTCTTAAAAAAACTGTTTTAATATGCTAGTATATTTTGTAGTTATTTTTTTTAGCCATAGTAACGTATTTGTGTTAAGAAGATGTAAAAATGCTGATATAAAAAGAATAAGAAAGCCCGTGACAAGCTTAACGTTGTCAATTTGCCTGCCCCTCCCCCTACCAAGAAAAACCCATAGATAAAGAAGTTATGTTTGATACAATTGTAATCGAAATGTATTAATGGTTCCTCAATACCCAATACGAGCAAGAAAAGTAACATATGCTAAAAGTTGCGATCAATCCTAGTTGTGCTAGTGTCGCCATATTGAAAGAATTGCAGCCGCAGCACCTCTGAAATGGCACATTGAGTAGTAAAATTGTACATAAATAAAATGAAAGACTACAAAATTTACTGTTTTGACAATAGGATATTATCCATTCAGCAATATTATTACCATACTAATATGTATTCATTGATTTCTTAGAATAATGTGACTAGATTTTTTTTTTTAGTAAGACTCGTTACCATGAAGAATATGCGTTTATAAAGGAAACTGTTCGATCAACTGCGGCAGAAATATTTGGGCTCCTAACCAATTGGTTATTATACTTAAAAAAAAAATGTCCATGTTTCGTCTTTTATTTTTAACACGCTTTTATTAGCTTCACTTGTATGTTTGTTTGTTTGTTTGTTTGTTTGTTTGTTTGTTTGTTTGTTTGTTTGTTTGTTTGTTTGTAACCGACTCTTTGGACTCGATTTTTGACCCACTTTAAACGGACAGATTTAATTGAAACTTTGTACACTTTACGAAGAACCGGTAACAATACAATAATTTGATAAGTTTATATTATTATCCTGATCAGGATCGCCAGTCCTTTCCTCACGTATCCTCTGCGTGAGAGCAAGAGGCTTAATATTGTAAGTATATTCTGTGATTCTCAGTTCGGTAGTTGGCCGAGCGGGCAAGTCTTAGTCGACGCGAAACGACGGACTCCTCGGGCGTGAATTCAAATCCCATGGCTGAAATAAAGAAATATTTTTTTTTTTCAGAAATATCTGTTGGATCGTAATATGTTATAATATCAGCATCAATAAGCAATATAAATATAGTTTAAAAAAAACTACAAAACACGCTTTCATAGCAATCAAACTAAAAAGTGAAAAATAAATATAATTTAAAAAAACTAAAAAACACGCTTTTAAAGCACATCAAACTAAAAAGTGAAAAATAATTATTAATATAAACTGAAAACAATAATGCCATATTTTTCGTATATCGACAACCCACCTTTTTCACAATAATACTAGTATTTTTCGTTCATTATTGTTTTAAGTTTATATTAATAATTATTTTTCACTTTTTAGTTTGATGGCTTTAAAAGCGTGTTTTTTAGTTTTTTTAAATATATCTATTATTATATTATCTCCGACATAAAAGAATTAGATATATGTATGTATAACTTAGCTTAAAATTGCATTAACAAAAATAGTTTCATAAACATTTGTAATAGAATTTTGTATTATGCTGGATTTGGCAACCTGTGACAAATCATATCATGATCTAGGTGTGCAATGACAAGATGAGATGATTCGTAGCACAAAAAATTGTTAATTAAATATTTAAAAAAGTTGTTCCAAACAAATTTGTCATAGTTGTTTGCCAAATAACTAAATTTGTACCAACCCTTATTGAAAGGATATATAAAAGGTCAATCTAGAATTAATTAGGGTTTTGTAAACAAATCTCATCAATCAAACATATTTACATTTATGTATTGTTAACAGTATGCGGTATCGTTCTCGATTAGCTCAGCGGAATTGTTTTGAAAACCATTCCCTTTCTTGTTCAGATTCTGCTTTTATTAAGATCCTTATCAATTGTTAATTAAAACAGCATTTACATAATAAACGAATTTAAATGTGCCGAATATATTTTTCATTAAAACTCGCGCCACCATAAAAACATTTGTTGAATGAATTAAATAAGATCCAGCTCGATTTTCGTCCAAACAAAAACTGAATCCCGTGGTATTTTTATGGCGTTTAGCACACTAGTCTGGAGGCGGCTGGTTCAATTCTCCGCATGCTTTGATCGTTTCTAAAAACACTATACCGAGCAGATTGTTTTGTCTTCAGAAGTTTAGTGGCACATATTGACGTTTGGCGATTCTTGTAAGCGTTACGTTTTTGTCCCTTTGTTAAGCCATCATAGCGTCGGCAATGAAAACTATGCTGTTGCCCACCTGACCAGATGTTTTCATTCAATGGTGGAGGAAAGAAGGCAAACGAAATATATTTCGGGGTTGCCAATTCTCAGAAAATCTACAAGAAAAGAGCAATTTTAGTTTAACAAATAGAGACGAGAGGACAGTAATAAATGATAGTTATGTATTTTATCATGTTAATAGCCCATGTACGAAGAAGAACCCAAATTATTAAAAATTAGAACTGATTACGTTAATTCTTTATTCCATCAAAGATTTTTCTGCACTAATTTTGTAATGATATATAATTTTACAGTGTTTGAGGCGCTGTGGCATCCGTTATACAGGGTGGACCATTAATAATGGGACATAGTTCAAGGGTAGGCTCTTTGGACCAAAATATGAGGATATGATCAAATATGCTTTAATAAAATGTTGCTGTAGAAAAAGATACAGGGTGTCAAAAAGAAATTTTTTTTTTTTTTTTTTAAAAAAAACCCACACCCCCCCTGGAACAAAAAAAAAAAAAAAAAAAAAAAATTTTTTTAAAAAAAAAAAAAAAATATAAAAAAACAAAAAAAAAAAAAAGGGGGGGGGGGGGGGGGGGGGGGGGTGGGGGGAGATTTTTTTTTAATTTTTTTGGGGGAAAGGGGGGGGGTCTTCCGACGAGGAAAATGGGTGGGGGGGGCATTTTCACGTAAAAAAAAGGACCACTTGAAAGAACTTGATAACTCCAACCGTTTTCGAGGAAACTGTCGTTAAAGATTTCAATAATTTTTTGAAAGACATTCAAATTTAATGAAACAAATTGTATTTATTGAAACAAGTACAAAACGTAAGTAAAAACAAAAGCGCAACAACAGCGTAAACTCTCTCTCACTTTCTTATGAACTAATTGTTGCAACTTAGAGTAAATGTTCGATAGGGTTTCCACCTACTTCTATGCCTTTTCTAATTCTTTAGATAAAAAATTTTCTTACATTGAAAAATACATTTTGCGGTCCTCTAATAAAATTAGCTGCGTTTTGTATTTGGTCCCACAGTTCTTCTCTTGATTTGATAGTATTTGCATAGACTAAGGACTTCATATGTCCCCACACATAAAAATCCAAAGGATTATAATCAGGACTCCTTGGTGGCCAAGCAAATTCACTTCCTCGACCGATCCATCTGTGAGGGAAAGTCACATCAAGATGATTTCTGGCTGCAATGGTCAAATGAGGGGGAGCTCCATCTTGCATAAACCACATTTTGCCCCGTATGTCTAGCATGAAATCATCTAATATATCAGCAAGAGTATTTCGAAGAAAAACAGATGACTGCCCATTTAAATTTGGAGGAAGGACAAATGGTCCCAATAATTGATCGCCGATAATACCACACCAAACGTTAACCTTAAATTCGTACTGAAATTGCCATTCTTTAACGGCATGAGGATTTTCTATTTCCCTGTAATGGCTGTTTCTCCAGTTAAAAACGCCTCTACGAGTAAAAGTTGTATCATCGGTAGATAAAATGTTCTTAACAAAATTTCGATCACTGTTGTGTTCATTGAGAAGAAATTTGCAAAATTCTAACCTTCGTCGAAGATCCCTTGGAAGTAAATTTTGTACAGGAGTGAAGTGATATCGGTAGAATCGTTGTTTGCGTAAGACTCTTAAAACCGATTGTTTACACTCGTGTTGCCGCTGATAAACGACTTGAGCTGGCGAGGATCTTCATCCACAGAACTAAAATTTCTAGTTCTTGATCCGGAGTAATTCGTTTCTGTCTTCCTACATCATTTTTATTGCAAAATGAACCCGTTTCTTCCAAACGACGAAACAGCCGTTGGAAAATCTTATGATTTGGCTACTTTCTATTTGGATATTGCACTGAGTATCTCCTAGTTGCAGTACGCTCGCTAAAATTATTTTGTGCGTAAACACATATATCCCTCATTTCTTTATTTGAAAAATTATTATGTCGAGGCATTTTAAATAAAGAAGTTAAAAAACTTGATTAATTAACACGAGGAATACAAGAACTAAGGCGTAACCAAAGCACACTTTTCAATAAATACAATTTGTTTCATTAAATTTGAATTTGTCTTATTGAAATTTTTAACGGCAGTCTCCTCGAAATTGGTTGGAGTTATCAAGTTCTACCAAGTGTACCTTTTTTACGTGGAATTTTCCGCTTAAATAAGACAACAGTAGCGGCATGTGAAAACGACTTGAAACCCGTTAGACCGGGAGTTAGTCAACATGCAACCCAATCCATAAGATACAAAATTTTGACTTTATCTACAAAAAAATTGTTATCAATAAAACGATACTTTAACCACCCGTGTGCCGAGGCTAAGTGGCAGAGTTAATGCAGGGGCATTCAGGATGAACAGTATAAAATGAATCTAATCCGAACTACAAAATATAACAAAATGAATTACACCAGTTGATAGAGAAAGCTCTGAACGAAATTGTTGTGTAACAGCAGACGACCTTATCGGCAGCTTAACTTCAGCAGATGCGATAGAATATGACAAAAAAATGCCTTTACCTGAATTAAAAGGTATCAGAAAAATCTGTACACCAATAGATTTGCTTATTCGTGCATTTTTCAAATATGCCACGGACCACGGTAGACGAAAAATTCGGTAGTATAAACCCAACAGACACTAAAAATGGAGGCGCGTGAAGCTAATAATTTTAGTGACAGTTTTTGCTTTATTATATTAATTTTGTCTGAATGCAAGCAATTTTAAAAACTCAATCAGGGCAAACTGTTTTGTTTATAGTCGTTCCTAATTCTAATATTTTTTATCAAATTACTGAAGAGTACTATTTATTTTTATAATACAATTATTATTGTAAAATAACTACTGGCTCTTTGAATTGAATTCTCCCTATTAATTTCATAACTTTCACTATAAATAAATAATATTTAATATGCTTTAAGTCTGCTGTAGATAAATAGATTTTACAAAAGCAAACATATGAGCCATAAATATGATCCTTGTGGGAGACTAAATCGACCTGTTTGGAGAGCCATGTGTACTTTTATTGTTGCGAATTTTTTATGAGCTGTTTTTTCTGTAGTGTAAAATTATTACTGAATAGAATTCTGCTACGATGTTATGAAAATGAACCAATTAAAAGACTTCCATAGTTAATAATTAATAGTAGCGTGACTACGTGTTCGACCCAGCGAATTTGGAGATATAGTCTTTAGATTAAAACTGGCAACACTGTCTTACTACACAGTGAATAGAATACATACTAATATTTCTTGTCAGCGCCTACTTCAGCTTTTAATGCTTACAAGAAGAGCTACCTCGCTTTAGTAGACATTAAACTTTTGTTTGGTACCAGTTCCTTTATAACTTCAGATTAGTATTAATATGGGTGCGCAGTATTTCTGGGACAGCTGTATGAATATCTATAATATAATGAAATTGAAAAAGATGCCAGAGAAAAAATAATTAGAAATATTTCTGTATATGAATAATAAATCATTTATTCCAATTATGACATTAAAATATGAAAGAGCCAATATGTATAGGTAGGTATTATGATGATTCATGACATGACCACGGTGACCACGGTGACTACGTGGCAGTATCGAGATGCCATTGTTTATTAATTAACCTAATATACGGGGTATTACAAAAAGTAAGGATTATATTTAATTGGCAAGTTTTCAAGTAAAACCTTGGACAGGTTGATTTTGTTTTTTATATGCGTCCTTCCACTTTCAAGTTGATGACATCATAGATATGTGAGTAATAAGATCATTGACAATGTTTTTTAAACAGAATGATACATCTCGTTGAAAACATCGTTCCAAGGCGAATTCAGAACGCTATTTTTTACTCTCAAAAATAATTAACAACTTGCCGATGACAATCAACAATCCAGCTTTATTGTAATTGCATAAAATCTGGTATATTACAATTCTAGAACTGAATTTTGCACATCTTAGCAAGTAAATAAATGTAAAATGGCTCGATTATCTGAAAAACAGAGGACTGACATTTTATTGATGTAGTATGTGATGTGATGAGTAGAGTTGGCATTTCGATCCGCAAATCATGGGCTATGCCAGGTAGAGAAATACCCAAATACGTAAGCGAGACTTGTTTACTATTTTAGGCTACTTTTATGCGTCGAGGTGTCAATAACCTAATTTATTTCTCTCCGTGATATTGTTGATAATTTTATTTTTTTGTATTTTATTCTTGATGTTAATTTAATAATAAAGTATGTCAGACCTGCCCAAGGGTAAAAGAACGGTCATACGCTGACAAAGTATATAAATTTATCAGTGAATTCCCGGATTTATTCTACAATGGTGGTATAATAATTTGTAAGGTGTGCAAGACTGACCTGATATGCTGAAACAAACGTGATTGTAAACGTCACGTAAATTCTCTGCAACAAAACTAAAAAAATGCAGCGTGCCTTTGACAACACAGTTTATGTTTCGCTGCACATACTCGATAAACAACCATTTCAGGAGTTCTGGAATAAATACAATCCCAAGGTGACGTTACCAAGTCGCACAACGTTGCGTAACTATATACCAACTGTAAGCGAAGACATTGTAAATAAGATCAAATGTGTACTAAAAAATACATGGCTGTGGTTATGTGTTGACGAGACGACAGATTGTAAAAAAAAATCTATTGTATATGTTATAGTACGTATACTGGACCCTCTTAAACCAACATTTCCACTGTTACTAGCTAGCAAAAGACTAACTGAGTGTACTGGCCAAACAATTACGCGGGTGGTGCTGGAGACGTTAGAAAAATTTGACCTGTCAAAATGTGTTGATGTTTGTGACCGATGGTGCCGTAACAATGCGTTTAGTAGGCCGTTCTCATCAAGAACACGGTTGTAGGTTAGTACATATTATTACGTGTAAAGTGAATGCTTTACACCTTGTGGCAGAAACTATTCGACAAGGTTTTCCACAGGTAGATGCATTAATATCACGTACTAAAAAAAGTGTTTCTTAAATCTCCTAAACGTCTTCGCGCATTTCATAGCAACTGTCCCGGTATTCCCGAACCACCACAGCCGATTCTTACACGTTGGGGAACATAGTTGGAGGCAGCATTTTATTATGCTGAATATTTACAACAAATAAAAACTGTGGTACTACAATGCAATCCTGACGAGGCTGCAGCTATTAAGGAGAGCCAGACAAAATTTGAAGATATTTCCGTTGAAACAGCTTTAAAAACTATTCACAAGAACTATAAAGGATTATATGACGCCATACAAAACTTACAAAACAGTGCGTTGTCGTTAACGGAGACAATGCAAGTAGTGGACTAAGTAAATCGACTGCTACACTCTATAGGTGACTCAAAACATGAGCCCGTTGGAGAAAAGTTCGCACGTGTGATAAAGCAAGCACTGGTTTTACCAGATTAAGACAAATTTGTGATGGTAGTGATGGTGCATCTGCAGATCCGTTAGGTGAATTCAAAGACTATTTTAAATATGCTTGTATTACATCAATAGATGTCGAACGGTCGTTCTCAAAATATAAGCATATTTTTTCACCACGTCGAACATTACTCTCGGAGACAACCATAGAAACATACATGATGCTGCAAAGTTTTTTCACATCTTTTGCTGTTAAGAGGGTAAGTTGTGCATACATTGTTATAAATTGTAACAGTTTGTTGCTTTTATTACTAGTTAATTTCTTTTCTTACGCTTATTTTGGTGCGTACGACTTTGTCCTGCGGCGCATTTTTGCCAACTCTCGTTAGTTATTTCGTGAAATACATCGCGAAAGATTTGTGCAGTGAATTGCGAGTAAAATTGTTGCCATATTTCAAGAAGGAGAGTGTTAAGACCAAAAGCTCTAGATGAAAATAAGAAACTCTACACATACATTATCAATTAACAAAAAAGTAGAGCGCTTGCCCTAAACAATGAAGCGAAGCAATATCTTGTGCTCAGATTTTCGAAAAAGGAAATATTTCATCCATTTAAAGCTGCAATTGTTCAGGAATTGTGAGAAAATGGGGCTGAAAGGAGGCTTCACGTTTGTGAGCAAATGATGAAACTGTGCAATTTAACATCAATATTGTCATCTTTACGAGGCTACTTTTTACCACTGTGACAGTTAATATATTGTTCTATCAAATACAACTTCGAGTGTTGCTGCTAATTGGAGACACCATCTCCCCCACCAAGTTGGCAGGATTGCGATTTGACAGACTGAGAGAGTAGATACAAGCTCGACTCAAAATATACAAGTAACATGCATACGTGTAAAAAAGTTTAGCGACTATTCATATGTATTGTATTAACTCGTACAAAATAAATATACCAGTAGTTGTAAAGTGCTCAATAAATATGTATCTCTAAAATTAACCTGTATAAATGCTGGGTGCCAACCCAAATCAAATATGTTCATATGCATGTAAAGTTTCTGCAAGCATTGACATAAACAAAATTACCATTATTGGCATTGGGCGTTGGATATTACAATAACACACTCAGTGCCCTCAGAAAGTGAATGTGGTGCGGTTTAATCGATAATTGAATCTGCTACTGAGTGGTACCTTCATCTTTTAGGGTTTGATCTCATTTCTGTAGTAGCAGTGATTTCTGAAAAGTAATAATCCTGACATGAACGAATATGGTTTCAGTAAGATGGAACATCAGCCCGTTTTAATACGTTTAGTTCAAAAATATTTGACGAAAACTTTTCCCAGTCGCTAGATCTGTTGAAAGAGTGCCATGGAGTGGCCAACAAGATTTCCAGACCTAACTCCATCTGATGATTTTCTATACAGTCACTTAAAGTACCAGACGTACCGGAATAAATCTGAAAATACCGAAGATTTAAAAGACAAAGAAAATTACAAGCTAGAAATATGCCCTCTTATTAATAAAAAAATGATTACTTTTGAGATATCAAAAAAATTCAAACTGTGTTCAGAACTTTTCTTGAAACGATATTTCAAACGAGGTGCAAACAAAATGTTTCGATGATGTCATTACTCCAATATTGACAGTCAGTAACCTAAACTTGTATTAGAATATGCACATTTATTACATAAAAACTGTTGTTTCTTTTTTTCAGATTAATATATTTTTTAGGCAAGACATTTTTTATATAGGAAAAAGCCTTTTTTCTCAAAAAAAAAAACCTCTGACTGATCCTTTTGGTGCAGAGGTTTATTTAACAATTTTTTTTTTTAAACAATTTTAAAGACAGTGGCATAATAGCCAAAGGAGGTAGAAGAAACATTATAGGATGCCATAAATAAGTAACTGTAGCCAATATACATAAAATCAACTTGCAACAATATGCAACATATTTTCTCTTATCTTTTTTTCATTTTCACCCTATATAAAAATAAAATCTGTTTACATATTTAGAAACACTGAAAACAAAAAATTTTTCTCGTATTTTTTTTTTTCAAAAAAAGCCGCTTTTTGAGATGTTCGCCATAAACTATGTAAGGACGTGGACCACCACTGGTTGGGGTGGCATAGAAACATTTACAGACAACTGCGATTTTTTGAATAAGAAATATCGGTCATACTTTTCAAAACAAGAAAAATACTTCATATGAACTTATGGTGTAAACACTGCAAACTGTGTAAAAACTATACTTATCTGTAAGCCTGGCCAAGGTCATTAATCCTACAGAGACGTACTGGGTATGCATCATATCATGATACTTGAATAAGTACAATAATAAAAACAAAAATATTTTTTATATTGTGATGTATGTTTTTGTACTATTTCGTTCGCTTTAAATTCTTTTTTATGTTTTTCCTTATATTTTGTAAGCTTAGTGCTGCACATTATTATTAAACTATTAAATGACGTTCACACATGTACATTGTATATCTAAGTGATAACTAATAATAAATAAATAAATAAATAAAATAAATGGAAATAAATTTTATTAATATTGGTACACTTTATATAAATATGTACAAAACTCACCTTCTTAAGCAGATTTACGAAGTAGCTTGGTTGTCGTTATCACAAACTGGAGCACTTCTATAATAACTGTGTAGCATCAGATATATTTCTACAGTTGTCTCAGTAAGCGATGTTCGCTGTGGTGAAAAAATATGTTTATATTTTGAAAAAGACCGTTCGACATCTACGGAAGTAATACAGGCATAAGTAAAACACTCTGTGAACTCACTTAACGCAGCTGTAGATGCACCATCACAAATTTGTCTTAATTTGGTAAAATCAGGATCTTTCCGTAATACACTCTCGAAATTTTCAATAACGGGCTTATTTTTTTGCGTCATTTATAGTCTGTAGCTGTGTATTTACGTCGTCCTCTATTTGCAGCGATTCCACTAACGCCAACGAAGTATTTTGCAATTTTTCTATTGCGTCGTGTAGTCCTCTATAATTGTTATAAATAGTCTTTAAATCTGTTTCAAGGGAAATATCTTGAAAGCTTGTCTGGCTTTCCTTAATAGCTGCAGCCTTGGTAGGGTTGAACTGTAGTATCACAGCTTTTATTTGTTGAAAATATTCAGCATAATAAAAAGCTGCCTTCAACCACGTTCCTCAACGTATAAGAATCGGCTCTGGTGGTTCCGGAATACCAGGACACAGTGTGTGAAATGCTCGAAGCCGTTTAGGAGATTTGCGAAATACTTTTTTTGTATTTGCTGTTAATGCATCTACCTCTGGAAAACATTTTCGAATCGTTTCTGCTACAAGATGGAACGCATGCACTTTACACGTAACATGTAAAATCGTCTCTTTGAATAAAACGGCCCACCAAACGCATTGTCGCGTCGGTCACAAACATCAACATTTGACTTGTTGACAGTTCAAATTTTTCGAAAGTCTCCAACACCACCCGCGTAATTGTTTCGCCAGTACACGTAGTTAGTCTTTTGCTAGCCAGTAAAAGTGGAAATGTTGGTTTAACAGGGTCGAGTACACGTACTATAACATTTAAAATAGAATAAATCCGGAAATTCACCGATAAATTTATTCACTTTATCAGCGTACGGTCGTTTTCTACTCTTTACGCTCAACATTATTTATTATTTATTAGTACTCTATGCATCGACCGACAGGTAAAAACTGAAGTGTGTCGTGTCATCGACATCGTAAACAAGTGCGCGATGGCATTGGTATTGCGCTCGACCCTGAATCTACCATTGCTTGGCCAGGTTTACTTATCTGTGATAAGTTTTTTTTAATAAAAGTATAGATAATAATAATTAGCAATTTTTTTTAACAAGAAAATACCTAGTTTGTGTTAAATTATTTTTAAATATTTGCTTTTCCTGATCACCGTGAGATCCTGTAAATAATTTTGTCCCGATCCTTTTAAGTTAAATTCAGTTAAGTTAAATTTGTAACAGTCATTTACCTGGATCTTCAAATAGGCCAGCAACGTTTTTGTATATTTCTACTAAATCTTGCTTCAAGAGAAAAATTCCAATATATAAAAACTAAATTTACGTTATACACCAAAAGTTGTCAGTTATTTTTCATCTGAAATACTAATATAAATTCCAATTTCATTCGGATGAAGTGAAAAACTTTTTATATTTTTCATATTTCGGTGTGAAATTTAGGCTGAAACATCGACAGCCAACTTTTATTATTCCAAGAATTCCAATAAATTAATAGAAAAAGCTCTCTAACAAGCTGTATTGTTCAGAGCGTGTAGAATTGAAGTAGACGCATTGAGAATTGTATTCCGTGAATGTGTGTGTCGTGAATACACATTTGGACGGGTTGTCCCAATCGGTTGATAGAAAGAAATAAGAAGTTGGGAGAGTCGGTGGGCTGAAATTTGCATTTGGTTGATTGGACCGGGATGATGGAAGGTGACTCTTGGGGCCCATCCATCACTTACCTGCGTTGGCAAAACAGCCTGCCTCATGTGTGCAGCGCCTTCTCGCAAAGTGACATTCCGTACACCACTTGCACCTATTAACGTCGAATGTTGTTGCTACTTTCCATATGAAATATGCGAGGGAGGAAATATTATAGATCGAATTACAGGGTGATTACTTTAGCCGCACGGGCATTGAGGCTTGTAATGTTTACAGCCTTTTAAGCTTTAAGAATATGAGGTCATAAAGTTCCTCATTATTTAATCTAATTTGTGAAGAGAGACAACAAATTTTTTTGATCTATTTTGATATTACATACAATCTTATTAAATGTGATTAATATTAAATAAAGGACAATTTAAACATAAATAACAAATTGTTTAAATAACAGTTAAATTTCCCCAAAAAAGATAATTTTTTTATAATTTCTTCTTGGAACTTAGTACCATATAAATAATTCTAACATTGGGAGTTTGAATGTCATCCTAGAGACGGATTTTTAAATCTAATTCTATATTCCGAACGCGTGATAAAAAAAGTAATAAATGTAATAAATTGAATTGTAATTTTTGACTGTGTACATCCACACATCAATCTGTGACATGTAAAACCTGCACCGATGAGCGGTCATCAACCGTCGGGAATTATATTCCCTAAACAAAGCACATTGTTAGCCGACTACCTGCTGGATTGATTGGACCTTCTATTTAGTCCCCCACTAAATAGGGGTGTATTTTATTTACATCATTTAGCAATTTTGTTTAGTTCGAGAATTTTCAAGCTAGAGATCTGTTGTGTGTACGGCTAGTATAAAGAACTTTTGTACTTATCTGATATTTTCTGTTTAGTATAGTAGGTTAGTAGACGTAAAAAATGGTGAGACAGACAGCATTGTTATGTAAAGTGTGCGAGTTAAACTGTCATAGGAGGCCATACGCGTAAAGCCGCTGTCCTATGTGACGAAATGTGTGTCGTCGAAAAGACACCATACGTTAATGGGCGGAGACAAACAAACACAGTGAAACAAGGAGGAGCTGTTACGTAAAGTAGTTTACAAGGTAAATATTGTTTATTACAACGTTTGCTCCTCTTATTTATACCATGACATCCTAATGCCCTTGCGCTTGTGACTGTAGGTCAAGCGAACAGTCGAAGGGTGTTGTTTGACATCTAGAATAAAATTAAAAAATAATGACATAGTTGGGAAGACCTAGATATTAGCCTCCAAGGTTGCCTGACTTAAATCTTTTAGATTTTTATTTATGTTAACACTTATAATCATTGGTTTAATCGAAATCAATTAATGACACTGCTGTTCTACAATAGTCGTTTACGGAATTTTATTTCTAAAAATTCAACTATTTTAACGTGAATTAACTGGCGACATTTTTCTTTTTTTTTTTTTGTAAAAGTGATGCTTTATTCCGCCAAGTTCTGTCTGTATAAGAGACGACAATATTTTGGGTTTTAGACACGGCAGATACTTCATAATTTTGAAATTGCTCTGCTTATAAATTACAATAATACATTTTAATATTTTAAATAATAGAGCGAACAATATTAAATTTTATTTTCAAAAAGCTATTAAAGTACAAAGTTTTCTTACTGTCTACTTCCCACTTAATTGTTACTTAATAGGTTTATATTCTAAGGCACGATTAAATAAAATAGAAAATTGACTATCTACAGTTATGTGAAGTGATTAAGATATGGATATAAATTTATAGTCACTAGTAACGAACACATGGAGACATATTAATACATGAGAGGTTAAAATTCCCCAAGAATGTAGCAACAAACTCGGAAAGATTTAAAACATATTTTAGTGTTATAACATTCACGGAAACGTTAACAACACGAAAACAAACTTCGTACATCCCTAACCAAACGACAAGCGTTTTAGGACCCCAGACTGAGCGAACACATTTTTATATCCACTACACGATGTTATACTGATTTTAAAGCAGACGAATTTAAATATTAAATAAATAAATCGACAGTCGGCAGGTATGTAAACATAAGCTCTATCTGATGCTGTCTGCCTGGCCCAACCCGCCAGATTCCCAGTCTTTTAATTACGGATGGTGATTAGTGGCGAGATCTCGGCCAAATTAATGGCATTCTTCATCGCTTATTGTACTACTTGCTACTGTTCGAGTTATGATTGTTATTAACCATGTCCTATCTGGGTACGCTGATCAACATAAATAATGAAATCTTAATTAAAACCGTATCTTTTGCTGTAGAAGGGAGGATACAGCGTTAACACCTGATATGTACTTCAGAGACAAACAAAGAAAACACATTATTGTTTAACAATTAGTATAATATATATGTATACATATATACACAGGGTGAATATGTATACATTTCCTTCACACGCATTATCTATTATTATTTGAAAAGATAGCGAAGAATATAACAAAATATGGCGTAAAGTGAAATCCAAAGGACTTTAGAAGAAATCTCCATCCCATAGTCAATCTCCCCCTTGGAACCACCCCTAACTTTTCCCAATAGCACCCCCTAGCTACTCCTGATATACCCTCGCTATCGTAGCCGAGGTCAGGTCATTTAATACTATCTGTTTATGGTTTAATAGATAATTTAGGATTGAACTAAGAAAACGTGATTGTGACTACACGAGAAGATATTTAAAAGCTTTATATTAACCTTCTTAAAAAAGACAAAATTAAAAAGAAGATTACTTACGCTTTATTTCTCTTTGCTGATAATTCGCGTAACTTGCACTCACAACTAGCAATTAAACAAATTTTATGTGTATGAGCTGCGCCTCTTTCGTGGATTCCAGATATTTTTTTCTGGGGAACAGGTACATAAACGAATAAAATACAGTGAAGAATATACAGAAAAAAAACGGAAACGTTTAAATTTTCCTAACAAAGCAATTAAATAGAATGATCATGTATAATTTCTTTATTCGACCTGCCTACCTCTCTTATTTTTATTTTTTAAATAAAAAGGGGTTTTAAATAGGGAAATTGAAATAATCAATCCTGAATGAGGGGCGAGCGCAGATCTGTCTTAACAGTACTCGTATTTAATACGAAAGTTAAGCAAGGGTAGTCGTAGTCAGTAATTTGATGATAACTCAATTAAAACTCTGCGACCTCGTTCTGTTTTCTAGAGGTTTGTATATCAGCGTATACTCAGAAGCTATGAAAGCTTAGGCGAGGGTTGTGTAGGTGATATGCCATCCTTCGGAAGGGATGTAAACCAGTTGTCTAGTAAATGTTAGGCAAGTAAAGAAATCCCTACTCTTCGACAGAGAAAAGGTTCAGCAAAATATCCAGGTTGGGGGTAGCTCGTCCGCTGGTGTCGATGATTGGCCCTGGTAGCGGAAATAGGCCGACGTTAAATAAATGATTAAAATAGATCCTGAATGGATTATAGATGTACGAGTGACTTTAGAACACAAATAATTATTGAATACGGTAGTCTGATTAGATTTAATAACATTTATTAAAATATTTGCGTTTTAAGACTAATCTCTATACAGCGGTAGACGAATCAAAGATGAGAGACGCTTTGAACAGTCAATAGTTGAAGAATTTATTAAAGGAACAGTGAACTTATGATTTAACATACAAGTATTGGTGAAGCATCTGGAGGCTTCATAACTAAATAATAAATATAACAACTTATGGTCACACCAAATTAAAAACTGACAGACATGTAACTAAATTTATTCGTTTAAAAAAGGCGTAAATGAAAGAAAAAAAAGGTTAATTTTTTTCCAGCAACCGAAGATTGACAATGGCCGAAATGTAATTTGTACATTTGTAAGCGACGCCGTCGAATAACTAATTTGAATTAAAACTGCTCGTCATCTCGCTGCTAATTAAACCAAGAGCAGTCGACCAAGCTAATGTTAATGAAGAAAATTTGATTAGATCTGCATTCTACGACTGATCATGTATAGTACCATTTTATGACTGAGACTGAATAATCAAATTTTATACATTTTTTCTTTTCTTTGGAAAATATTGTTATTGACGTTACCTTGAAGTTCATATAAAAATCAATTTATAATAATTATTTTAAATCATGAATTTTATAAAAACTTAATTATTATTTGGAATTTCTATATATTATTAGTAATAAGTTTTCAATAGGGGTGATATGTTTTCAATTTGACATTGTGGCTATATTTGAAGAGTCAAAATGGTCTGTCACTATCAGTTGTATTCAGTAAGGTTTGCAATTTAATCATGGAAAGAAGATACACACCTCATAACGTTTGGAAATTATCCAATTTTTTTATCAAAATAATCGTTCTTTTATTGCAACATATCGTTCACTTTTATGGTCATCATAATTGGCCCAGTGTGCTCACAATTCGTCGAACTGTTGAAAATTTTGAAGGTACTTTTTCTTTACACAATGTTTTTGTGCCAGTAAGACAAAAAACTGCTCGAGGTAATGGGAATATTGCTTCCGTTCAGGTAAGTGTAGTTGAAGACCCAAATTTATCGATTCCAAGATGTTCTCAAGAGTTAGGAATATCTGCAACATCCACCTGGTGTATTTTACAGAAGGATTTGTGTTTATCTCCTTACAAAGTTGTTCTCACACAGGAATTGCAGCCTTTGGATTATCGCAAACGCCGTGAATTCGTTGATTTTGCTTTGGAACATTTGAAAATGATGCTGATTTTTTTATGAAAATCATTTTCACAGATGAAGCTCATTTTCTTCTCAGTGGATCGGTAAATAAACAAAATTGTTGTTACTGGTGTGAAGCAAATCCACAAATTATACACGAGAGACCTTTACATTCCGTAAAAGTAACTGCTTGGTGTGGTTTTTGACATGATGGCATCATCGGTCCTTATTTCTTTGAAAATGAGAACGGAGATGCCATTACTGTCAATGGTGAGCGGAGCAGGTCGATGATAATGTGAATAATATTGATTTAACCAAAATCTGGTTTCAGTAAGACGACACAATTAATTTATTTCGTGAAAAGTTAGGCGAGGCGATTATTTCGAAAAATTCTAATGTCAATTGGCCTCCAAGAAGTTGTGATATAACTCCTTTGGACCACTTTTATTGGGGTTATTTGAAGTCGTTGATTTATGCCAGTAAACCAGACACAATTCATGCATTAAAATTGAATATTGAACGCTGTATTCGTGACATAAGGCCAGACTTATTGAAGAAAGTGCTTGAAAATTGGGTTCATCGGTCCTGTAAGAGGAGCATAGGCGCCCATTTGAATTATGTTATTTTCAGAACATAATTGCATACATTGTATTTCAAAATAGAATAAAAATTTTTGCCCTGCCTCAATTCCTTGTTTTATTAAAAAAAAAAGATATATCACTCTTATTGAAAAATCCATTATGTTTACAATATTCAAATTTGTCAAAAATCCTTTTATGTAAAAAATACTTAATAGTCCCCGACACATTGGATAGATAGATGCATAGATCTTTATTGGTCATATATACAAATTTAAAATTTATACCGTTTGCGTTCAAGTTCCTGGACGGCCTTCGGCAGCACATTGAAAAACTTTATTGCATAACAGCCTGTCCCAGTCTTCGTTAACCGCAAAAACTCTAAATTAATATTATTTTTATTACGTATTGAATACATAATACACTGTCGTGTATTAGGTAAGTAATTTATTTTTATATTTTTTTTATGTACAGGAGACATTGCAGTATGTATGTACAAGGCAAAGTCAGTATATTTAGATTGATAAAAGCGCCCTTGCAATCCTCTCCGTATGCCAATCCTATAATGATCCGTATAGCCTTTCTTTGAATTGAAAAAAACGATTGGAATATGTGCCGAATGGCCCCATACCAAGATATCGTACGTTAACGTAGTCTGAATCAATGCATGATATGCCATTAATTATGTTGTCTGTGATACACTATTTTCCAAACTGCGCAACAAGAAAATGTTACGTGATATATTTTTGTAGATTAATTTTGTGCATTTATCCCAAGTTAAATTATTGTCTAAAGTAACGCCCAAAAATTTAAGACAATGAGAGGAATCCATATCCGGAGAGTGGTGTCCTCAGCTGAAAATCATTGTATTCAGAACTAACTTATTGGTATATAAAGACTTACGAGCCTCGGATTACAGAATCTTGGTATCCCTATGTGAGAGAGCCAAAGTTGTGTCATCTGCAAAAAGGGTGAATTTTGCCAATGGATTACTATTTGACAAGTCATTGATATAAATAAGAAATATTACTGGCCCCAGAACAGACCCTTGAGGAATATCAAATTTAAAATTTAACAAACCTGAATTATTATTATTAAACGTTACAAATTGAGATCTAATTGAGACTGACAAGGTAATCCATTTAAACCTATGCCATTACTCTAGAATAACGACACAATGATTCTTGTGACATCTGACCTGCTGAAGGCATTAGGAGCTCAGATGTCGTAAGAAATAGTTTGTCGTTCTTCCATATACAATAATTCCTTGACACGCGCACCAATATAAAAGCACATCGAATCCAGAACCAAGAGCCAAAAAGTATTACTTTTTCGCATTAAACCGTGTCATCTCCCTTCTAATTCGTGACGCAACATATAACTATCAATAGTTTAAGGACAAGAAAAAGACCCCATCAGCCCCGTGTGATGTTCCACCACTTCGACCCGCATGCATATTTCAAACCCAGTTTATAGTTCAAGCGCAAAATAAGCGCTGTGATCTGTGTACCTTCTCGAATTGCGCAACTCATGATTTTCCTCGCGCAAAACTGTATGACGTCATTTTCCGCTCTACAAATCTGCAGTCTATAAATCCCTAATCACCAAGGCGCGATACAGCATTTGTCGCTCTGCGCCCGTGATAGGTGCCGGTGAAGAAAGGAAAGGGACCCTGTATGTCTAATACGTTTACTGTGGCCATACCAATATTTTTATCGCTTCTATGGTGCAGTAGTCCGAACCACATCTAAGATTCTATATTTCATCTGAGCGGAAAACAAATTTAAATAGATAACTTTTCAATTTGTTCCGAAATGGATTTGACCCATCGATAACTACAATAAATTTAATTTTTTGAAATCATTCTATTTTTTTCATTATTTCTTATAATAGTTAAATACCTATTGCCTAGATATTTACTTAGAATTGGACAATTTTCTTATTTCATGATAATTTGTATACGAAAATTCGTAATTTTATAATTTATAATTTTTTATACTGTTTTGTAGTATTGTTGCCTGATGATATGATGTAGCTTGTTGATCACGAAACCAGTAGCACATTAAAAGAATTGCTGTCAGAAAGGGACTGTTATTTCACTTCTTTTGAATGAGACAGTTACCGCACAAAATTTACATAAACTGGAATTTTTCTAGTTCCTAATGTTAGATTTTGACAATACACATTTCAGATTAGTAATTTTTAAGGTGTTTTTACTTTCAGTGGTATCATTGCAACTTAACCGAACTACCTCAATCGTTGGCCTCAAAATTTATACAGCTAGGACCTGACCAGGACACAATTAATTTTTTAGAACAATCTGAACGAAAGTCTGACTGGATAATCACACAAATTTGGCACTCCTTAGTTAAGGTCTTTCTAGGATGGTTCATGACACAAACATCAATTAACGGGTAAGTAATTTTTATTTTGAAAAAATCAGTAAGTTATAATTTGTGGCAATGTCGGTCTCTTCATTTTTTATTTAACTGTCTTTATCTTAAGACGCACAAAAACGACATATTTCGGAAAAACTAATCAAGTATCTGACACCAGTCCTTCAAATATTATTGGACCAATGATTCTACTACGGATTATACCAAGCCAAACATTGAAACCGAACCGCACTTGAAAGTTACCCTCCCGTAATAAATTTTGATTTTCTTGTAATCAATATTTTCTATTTTGTCGGTTAAATAATCCCAGATTTGTAAACCTAGACTCGTCCGAAAATAAAATCATTCCCAAAAAAATCATTGTTTGGCTGCACGTTATTCTGCAAAATCCAATTGCAATATTCTATCCTACGTTCGTACAAGTGCTGGTGCAATTGATATTAAAAGATTTATAGTGGTATTTGTGCAAAATTCGACTTATTGTTTGGTGACTGATTTCCAATTCAAACCCAATTTGTCTTAAAGAAATAGTCTTACCAACTTCTACTCGAGCCAAAACATTTCCGTTCCTTCGTCAAGAATGAAATTTTCTTCGGAATCATTGTTGGGCTCATTTCGAAATTATTTTCAAGACGATTAAAATAATTTCTCGCAGGACATTGTCTATCAGGATATGGTTCGGCATAAAGGTGTCTAGCCGCAACGGCATTTTTTCTACATTCCCCATAAATAATTAACATGTCCACTTTTTCATCTCTTGTATAAATTTGTGGCATTTTGAACACAATTAACAAGAATTTTAAACAATATTTAGAGACAATAAAAACACTGGTAAACCAACAAATGTTTGACAAGCTAAATATTTCATTGTTTTCAAAGCCACCTTAGTTACTTCTTAAAATTTAATTAGAACGAACTTGT
This sequence comes from Rhamnusium bicolor, assembly GCA_029963845.1. NCBI lineage: Eukaryota > Metazoa > Arthropoda > Insecta > Coleoptera > Cerambycidae > Rhamnusium > Rhamnusium bicolor. The sequence continues at coordinate 217,488 of JANEYF010002546.1, read as the reverse complement.
ATTTTCTTATTTTCTTTTAGCTGTAATTTTGTTTGTATTTATCGCATATTTTAATACGACATATGAATAAATTCCTTATTAATAGTACTAATAAATGGTACCACGGTACCAATATTGTTCCACTTGAAAAAAATTGAATTTGACCCCAAAGACCAGTTTGATGAACTTTATTTGCTCATAAAGCACGTAATTTAGTATTTTTGACGGGATTTCGATTTTTTTCTAACATTACACGGGTCATTTAGAATAAATTGGAACCGTCATGGCACACTTAAATGGAACACTAAAAATTATATTATAAAAAATATTGACGTTTGAAATGTCACTTATTTGGTAGGTACCGTTGGATTCAGAAAATTATGCAGAAATCAAAAATGCAATAATATACAGCGTGTTTAATTTAAAAATCGGAAGTGGATAAAAAATCAATTTATGTCAAAAAGTACCACTTATTATGTATATAGGATATACCAAATTTTAATCAATTATCTTCAAAAGGAGAAAAGGGGGTGTACCATCATTTTGTTACACCCGGTATAGTATCATTAATCGATTTTCGTAAATAATGCATTCGCAAATATTACAGGCAATATTTTCTGCGTTTATGAAATCGTCAAATCTAATTAAAATATTAGCATTATCTGCTTATGAAACGACCAATCAAAGTAGGTGCGGACAATGAAACAGAAAGTCATTGATATATAGTAACAATAATATTGGTCCTAATATAGAGCCTTGAGGAACTCCAATGTCTGTGGGTAATAATTCAGGAGTAGCATTGTTTCCCTGTACTTGTTGGAAGCGGTTAGATAGTAGGATGCAAACCAGTCATGTCATGACTCATGACTAGAGCTGTCCGAGGTCACCTAGCCGACAGAGCCGTCATATGACTCATATGTTTACATCATATCATAATACTTGAATGAGTACAGTAAATGGAAATAAATTTTAACAATAATGTTACATTTTATAAAAATTTGTATAAAACTCGCCCTTTTAAGCAGATTTATGAAGTAGTTTGGTTGTCGTCATCACAAAGTGGGGAAGATCTATAGTATAATAGCATCAGGTATGTTTCTACAGCTGTCTCCGTCAGCGATGTTCGCTTTGATGAAAAAATATGTTTTGCATTTTGAAAATGACCATTCGACATCTACGGATGTAATACAGGCATAAGTAAAACAATCTGTGAACTCACTTAACGAAGTTGTAGATGCACCATCACAAATTTGTCTTAATTTGCTAAAATCAGGATCTTTCTGTAATACACTCTCGAATTTTTCACTAACGCGATTATTTTTTGCGTCATTTATAGCCTGTAGCTGTGTATTTACGTCGTCCACTATTTGCAGCGATTCCACTAACGACAACGAATTATTTTGCAATTTTTCTATTGCGTCGTGTAGTCCTCTATAATTGTTATTAATAGTTTTTAAATCTGTTTCAAGGGAAACGTCTTGAAAGCTTGTCTGGTTTTCCCTAATAGCTGCAGCCTCGTTAGGGTTGAACTGTAGTATCACAGCTTTTATTTGTTGAAAATATTCAGCATAATAAAAAGCCGCTTTCAACCACGTTCTTCAACGTGTAAGAATCGGCTCTGGTGGTTCAGGGATACCAGGACACTGTGTGAAATGCTCGAAGCCGTTTAGGAGATTTGAGAAAAACTTTTTTTGTATTTGCTATTAATGCATCTACCTCTGGAAAACATTTTCGAATCGTTTCTGCCACAAGATGTAACGCATGCACTTTACACGTAACATGTAAAAACCTACAATTGTCTTTGAAAAGAACGGCCTACCATGCGCATTGTCGCAACACCATCAGTCACAAACATCAATACTTGACTTGTTGAAAGTTCAAATTTTTCGAATGTCTCCAACACACCATAATTATTTCGCCAGTACACGCAGTTAGTCTTTTACTAGCTAGTAAAAGTGGAAATGTTAGTTTAAGAGGGCCCAGTACACGTACTATAATATTTAAAATAGAATTTTTTTTACAATCTGTCGTCTCGTCAATACATAACCAGAGTCGTGTATTTTTTAATCCACATTTAATCCTATTTACAATGTCTTCACGAACAGCTGGAATATATCTACGTAACGATGTACGACTTGGTAAGTTCACCTGGGGATTGTATTTATTCCAAAACTCCCGAAATGGTTGTTTATCCAGTATGTGTAGCGGAATATTACAGGCTATTAACATTAACAATAAATCAAACATAAACTGAGTTGTCAAAGGCATGCCATTTTTTTTATTTTGATATAGCACGGTGTTGATATGACGACGACAATCTGTTTTGTGCCAGCACATTAAGTCTTGATTACAAACTTTACAAATTATTTTACATCCGTCATAGAATAAATCCGGAAATTCACCGATAAATTTATTGACTGTGTCCGCGTACGGTCGTTTTTTACCCTTTGGCGCGTTTGACATTATGTATAATTTATAGGTACAACCTCACGCATTAACCTTTCAAATAAGACTGCAGCGTAAATCACTTCTAAATCGGCACGTGTGACGCCATCGCAAGACCGTGGCTGTACTCCAGCCACCTCGGACAGCTCTACTCATGATTAAACCACTATACATCTGTAACTTCCTTATTAATATTATATGATCAGCGCAATCGATGCTTCAGAAAAATGTGTAAATATTTCCAAAGCAATTTGTGTGCGGTCCAAGTATACTTTCATTTACTACATCAACTATACCTGATAACTGACCTAACGTAAAAGTTACTATTTTTTTATATCTAAATGAACAACATACTGCAGTAACACTTAGCCGGGTATTTAATTTCCAATTTTTACTATTTAAAATTGATGTTATGTTCAAATATCTTTGATCAGTCGAGCTTCAAGTCCGCTGACGGTTATTAATTATCTTTCACTTGACCGTTTGTTTATTTAAGACGTATAAAAGGTAAATTTGTTTTACGTCAACAATTAATTATTACACCTAATAGGTAATTAACTTATGGGAATTCCTTCACGTGCGAAAAACAAATTTTAATTAAAATATGGTAAATAGAAAATAATGTGTTATGTCGATAATAATAATTAATTTGGCTTTATGTTATAATAACTTTACGGTTGACAATTTCTAATGAAATTAAGAATTATTTTAATTGTGAAGTTAAAATATTATAATTATAATGTTAATGATAATTGTATGAATTATTACGTACATTAAAAGTAATTGTAAATTTTTTAACCTTCTGGAGAATATTTTTGAAGCCTAAGATAAGTGATTCCTTGGAATTTTTTATTAAAATTGCGTCACATGTATGTAAACAAAGCCCATGTATTTTCACTCTTGGTAATAACTAATAAATAAACAACTTTCAATTATTGTTATTATACAAACAGAGATATTAAACATCTGTTATGTTTAAGGCAAGCAATGACCAAACATTAAGGTAAGTATATTCGCCATAGAACATATTTTGGAAATTACGTTTGTCCTTTTCTTTATAATTAACGTGAACATCACACATTAGACCTATAGTAGAGCTATTTATTAAATACATACATTATTGCTGTAAATGAAAAATTAATTTCATGTGAATAATTGCGCGGAAATGTTTTTTATTCATTACCAAATTAGCCAATAAATTATGTAGAAACAAATTATTGAAGTTAATTATAATTAAATTCAGAAACAGTAATTTCAATTAAGAACAGCCGTGTACCAATTTTAAGATTGTGAAACATCTGAGTGTTGGTAAAAAACAAAAACGAAACAACCAAGAAGGAACGCTAATAATCTGAAAAAGTGATTAAATATAATTTTTCATAATTACAGTTTCCCGACACTGTTGTATCGGCAGGTGCGTAGTAGAAATTTTTTAAATAGGGCTAACAGAATATTTCTTTTACATGTGATTGTGTACAGTGTGGTCATTTTATTTTGATAACATTTCGATTAGATATAACGCTTTTATTTTTAAAGTTATTAGTATAAACTAAAAACCAAATTGCAAGGTCTTTTACTACTTTTTTTTTGTCATCAGAAAAAAACAATAGACTGTCAATAAAAAAAGGACATATACCTAACTTGTATTTTTTAAATGACTCTGTATATTCTTAATCGGTTGGTTAGCATATTTCATTCTGATTTCAGTGATATAGCACACTTTATACTTTGATTCAATAGTTTCCAATTTATTCGCAAAAATGTAAAATTTTTATTTCATGATATAGTGTGGTGGAAATAAATTAATAATATTAATAATAATCAACTTAAATGAAATAACAAAAAAAAGCACAATAAACTCTGCGCCACACTAACGGGCTTAATTATTGTTTGTTTATATGTCAAAAATTAGTACCATTTTGTTTCCACGGCACACTACATCATGTAATAAATATTTTACATTTTTGCGCATAAATCGGAAACTACTGGATCAAAGTATAAAGTGTGCTATATCACTGAAATCAGAATAGAATATGCTATCCAACCAATTAAAAATATAAATGGCGTTCCATTTCAAAAAAACACAAGTTAGGTATATGTCTTTTTCCATTGACAGTCATTTGTTTTTCTAATGACAAAGAAAACTTAGTAACGGATCATGTAATTTGAATGTTGGTTCATTCATTAATAACTTTAGAAATAAATGAGTTATATCAGATCGAAATATTATTAAGATAAAATGCCCACACTGTACCTGATACCGTGTAAGAACAGTTAAGTAAATATTTTTTGGAACGCCATATCCTAAAATGACATTTATTGGACATTTTCAATGAATCAAAACAATGTCAGTATTGACAAGTGAAAAGTAAAGAAAAAAGTGTGAAATAAAGAAATTTTATTTCACAGTGTGAAATAAAACTTAATAGTCAACAGACAACAGATTAAAGTTCTTACATCAAACATTTATTAATTATTAACAAATTTCATGAACAATTTTATTCATAATTTAACGAAAATTTATATGAATAGTACTGTTACTAACATTATTTATATTTATTCCTGGAATTATAGGTTCAGATGTGCGAAAAATATTTGACTCATTTATATAATATGGTGGTTGGTCTGATTTTCACGAACGACTACATCGGCAGACAATCATTTCTGTAGTATTGTTTGAAAGTATCTGTTCTGAAATTTACTTTTTGTTCTGGATACTATCTTCTATATATCTCTCAGCAACTGTTGCGGATTTCCATTCCTCATGACGTTTTAAGGTAAGAATATCAGCTCCAGAACCAGCTAATAGTGATGCCGAAGATCTAAAGCTGAGACCCATATATTGCTCAGGATTAGATAAGTTAAGGTTTAGCTATAATACTTGGTATTTTTGAAAATGTGTTAATACCAACTCGTTGGACCGTACATTTTTCTCCCTCGATATTGTAGAAAAACCCCTTTGTGATTCACATGAGTAGGGCGAATAGCTGCATATTTATCATAAATATTTAGTGGATTTATTCCATTAACTGTCTCACCAATTACCGTAAAAGTCCTTTCAATGTGGGTCTTCGAATCAGGTACTTTGACAACCAATATGCAGTATTTTCTCACAATGTCATCAATGGTCATATTGTAGAGTTCCTCTCGACGACAAGCGCCAGCCAAGCCCATTATTAATACAACTTTCAACATTAAAAACTTTTCATCTGGTGCTTCTAGTAAAAAACGTTCGACATCAGCTCTGTCAAAAATATTAGATTTCTTAGCCCTATACCCAGTGGATTGTCTTTTCAAAAAAGCTTTTACTTTTTGATTATTGGATACATCTCCATTATTCTTTATATTCAAAACTGCTTTAAGCATCGAAAACTTGGACGAGAGACTTCAACATTTTAAAGTTTTTGCTGTTCCATATAGATAAGTCAAAATAACAAACTCATATGTTACTCACAGTTTTGTGCTTATACCAGTGCATAAATAAATTCTTTTTCGTACAATTTTCTAGTTTTCGCTGGTAATAAATCTAAAGTTACAGCAACTGCTTGCTCCCTGATCTCCGAAAGAGTACCAGGAATAAAATCTTCCTCACCATCACTCATTTTGCTCCAAATAATAATTATTATAAAGTAGAATGTGTCAAATGCGACGTTTAAATCGTTCGATATTTAGTTGTTTTATTATTGGTTTCTATGGAAACAGCAATAGAATTTAGTCATTACGACAAGGTAACTTTGTCAATTTGCCGTATTTTTACAAAATTATACTGTTTTCTAATTTCGAATGGCGATAAAAAAAATTTATATATAACTCGAGACTAAAATGTGTTTTCGTGTGGTTTATAGCACTCGCCTTCGGCTCGTCATATAAACGTCCCACTTGAAAAAAAAGACCATTTTAGCGACTTTTTATATAAAATACTATTATTTGCACCATTATTATTAAAGTCTGCGGGTAAATAGTACATGACGTAAAAACCAGGGGCTGGCCCAAGTAATATATTAGCAGCATCTGTTCTAGATTTTCCGGAGTTAACTTTTGGCGATTGTTGCTCAAAATGCATATACAATTACAAAAATTTGTAGTTGTTAGTGTTAAATATGTGAAGTATAAACTGACAAAACCAAAAAGTTCTTATGACTCATGAAGGGATGTAGATATCGAAAGAGTAAATGAAAAAACACCCCCTCAAGCGCCGCGTTGACTTTGACAGCCTACTATCCTGTGAAAAAGTGACAGTCCCTTTGGACGAAAAACAAAAAAGTTTTGAAAAAACTTCTTAAAAAATCGAATACATGTTAAATATGGAAAGTATAAACTGACAAAATTAAAAAGTCCTTAAAATTCGTAAAGAAATGCAGATATCGAAAAATAAATGAAAAACATTTTCACCGTCTGCCGATTCTGGCAGCCTAGTATCCTGTGCAAAACTGTCATTTATTTTGGACTAACAACAAAACATTCTTTAAAAGATCAAATAGATTTTTGATGGCCGGCCACAGGTGCTAGATACTCTGTAAACACATTTGATTGGTTCCTTGTTAAGGGCTACTCAGCGGTATGTGTTTTTTAAACGCATATAAGAAGCTGCGTCAGTTGCATAGAGTAGCACACGCCCTTTACTGTTGTCCTAGTTGGTGTTCCATATTTTTCTTAGAACGAAAAATAACAAGCATCATTTTGCGGGGTAACTGAAGGAGCAGTTATCACTAGAGCTGTCCGAGGTCACCTGGCCGCCAGAGCCGTCATATGACTCATATGTTTACATCATATCATAATACTTGAATAAGTATATTAAATGGAAATAAATTTTAACAATAATGTTACATTTTATAAAAATTTGTATAAAACTCACCCTTTTAAACAGATTTATGAAGTAGTTTGGTTGTCGTTATCACAAAGTGGGGAAGATCTATAGTATAATAGCATCAGGTATGTTTTTACAGCTGTCTCTGTCAGCGATGTTCGCTTTGGTGAAAAAAATATGTTTGTATTTTGAAAATGACCGTTCGACATCTACGGATGTAATACAGGCATAAGTAAAACAATCTGTGAACTCACTTAACGAAGTTGTAGATGCACCATCACAAATTTGTCTTAATTTGCTAAAATCAGGATCTTTCTGTAATACACTCTCGAATTTTTCACTAACGCGATTATTTTTTGCGTCATTTATAGCCTGTAGCTGTGTTTTTACGTCGTCCACTATTTGCAGCGATTCCACTAACGACAACGAACTATTTTGCAATTTCTCTATTGCGTCGTGTAGTCCCCTATAATTGTTATTAATACTTTTTAAATCTGTTTCAAGGGAAACGCCTTGAAAGCTTGTCTGGCTTTCCCTAATAGCTGCAGCCTCGTTAGGGTTGAACTGTAGTATCACAGCTTTTATTTGTTGAAAATATTCAGCATAATAAAAAGCCGTGGAAATGTTGGTTTAAGAGGGTCCAGTACACGTACTATAATATTTAAAATAGAATTTTTTTTACAATCTGTCGTCTCGTCAATACATAACCAGAGCCGTGTATTTTTTAATCCATATTTAATCCTATTTACAATGTCTTCACGAACAGCTGGAATATATCTACATAACGATGTACGACTTTGTAAGTTCACCTGGGGATTGTATTTATTCCAAAACTCCCGAAATGGTTGTTTATCCAGTATGTGTAGCGGAATATTACAGGCTATTAACATTAACAATAAATCAAACATAAACTGAGTTGTCAAAGGCATGCCATTTTTTTATTTTGATGTTGCACGGTATTGATATGACGACGACAATCTGTTTTGTGCCAGCACATTAAGTCTTGATTGCAAACTTTACAAATTATTTTGCATAAATTTATTCACTGTATCCGCGTACGGTCGTTTTTTACCCTTTTGGCGCGTTTGACATTATGTATAATTTATAGGTACAACCTCACGCATTAACCTTTCAAATAAAACTGCAGCGTAAATTACTTCTAAATCGGCACGTGTGACGACAGCGCAAGACCGTGGCTGTACTCCAGGCACATCGGACAGCTCTAGTTATCACAGCCGTTCTGACTACCCGTATAGCGAATCGATCGCTGCTGCAGTAACTGGTTAAAATTGTGCTTCTGCAAAAACATCTATTTTCCACCATGTCGTATATAGTATTTCTAGTCAGTTGCAACGATATGAAAACACCGATAAGGGAATTTAACGCCCGACAAAGAATTCACTTATTTAAATAATAAATATCTTTGTAGTTGTTTTTATAGCGATCCAACTGACTAGAAATACTATATCTATGTACTATACGATATGTACATAAACATAAACACCACAGAAATTAGACAACCCCCGAATCCAAAGCCGCAGCTGCACGGGCGAGGGTTACACTTATGAAAAAAACGCGGACACACAACCATTCCCACCGACATTACCAGTGCCGATGGCGAGATTCGAACCCGTAGGACGATGGAGAGATTATCTAGCCACACTTCTCATCGCGTGCTCTAGCCAACTACTCCATCGAGCTGGTGCGGACCTGGATTGTACTATTTACTCGCGTAGTACTTTAATTATTATAACAAAATAAGTCAACGATAGTAAAGACCATAATTTCTTACACACGCTTTTGCTCGTCGATGCATGGAATTACATACCTTTTCGCATACAGTATGATCTACATGAGTTTATGCAACAAATGACTGCGTCAATTTCTCAACAGTGTTCATTGGATCGCATCAAAAATGTCACAGGACTTTAAAATATAACAGGACAAGATACGGGTCGGTTTCGTCCAATCCATCGCACAGTGTTTCAAAAACTATTAATTTTGGCCAAAAATAAAAATAGCAACATTCCTGGAATCAAACCAAATTATATGGAAATGTTAGTAGGACAATTACAGTACTCAGATATGTAAATATTTGCCACTATAAAAATTTATTTAATCATGTATAAGCCTTTACATAGCGAAGAACTTTAACTGTTTTCTGTTGTGCAATTAATGGTAAAATTATTCCTTTCCATTTTGTTGCGTTTCTCGGAATTGGGGACGTGCAAGTACATGAATAAATATTCAAAAGAAAGCTGAAAGTATGTATTTTAATGTGCTTATGATATTTTGTAAATACGTTAATCTGTTTTACTGTGTTAAAATTTTAATTAATTGCTTGCTGGAATACATTGTTTTTTTATTTAATTTTTTTATTTGAGTATTCAAAAACCACTGCCAATTACTTGGGGCTCAAAACTTCCTCACCGTAGTACAACTCGACGTGTGGTGGAATTTATAATAAAAGTAAATGTTAATGTTTCAAAAAAAGTCACATTTTTTGACGTTTCAAAATAGTCACATTTTGATGTTTCAAAAAAGTCACATTGGTGGAATGTCACTAATATTTGTTTTAGACATTGGGACCGATTTGGCTCATCAACGAACCCAATCTTCGAGTTTCGCCCAGAAATGCAATACAAATTTTCTAAATTTTTTTCACGAATACGTAACTTCCTCACTTTGAGGGGTGAGGCAGTAATATGTCCACATTTGTCCGCAATTTTTGAGTACTCATTTTAAAGCTTCAAGTATGTTGTGTAAGAGCATACTATCAGAGTTTGCTTTTAGCCGCTTTTTCGTTAGAAAACCATATCTAAAGAAAGCAGATACATGAGGCTGATTTTACAAAATATTATAATGTATTTTCTAAAAGAAAAGATTTATAATGCAAAACGCATATTGTTCGTCAAGAAAATTATGGGTTTTCCTGAAGAACTCAATAATGCAGAACGGAGAGCACTTCTCGAAATATTTGTTTTAAATTCGCATCAAAAAGGGGACAATCTGGGTGGCAACATTTGAGATTTCTTGCATCAAATAAAACATTGTTAAGTAGTGTACTTTAAGAAAACACTAAGAATTATTTGGAAATATCAACACATCAAGATCGAAGTCGACCAGGATTTCAAATTTGATTTTGTGTATTATATAAAAAATTAATAAATATATTTATCTGTGTATTTATATATTTATATATTCTTTCTGCAACCGTCTACAAAGTTAATTGTTTTTGGAAAATTTTTTGAATAGAAAATACATCTTTACTAGTCTAGCCCGATAACGTGACATAAAGAATTGGTAAAGTTTTACCCATCGCTTATGTCACTTTTCGTTGACAACAATATGGTAGGTACCTAATTAACCACTCCAGACAACAGCGTCCGAAATCTGTCAGTTGAATTTTATAAATTTTGTTTACAAAATATTTCATTTTAAAAGGTGTTTTGAGAGTAGCTAAAATGGTTGCAGAAAAAATATTGTAAGCAAGTTACGAAACTCACCCGGAAAATGTCTTTGCTGGGCTCGCCGGCTTCCAGGACTCGCTGGGCTCGCCGACTTCCAGGACTCGCTGGCTCTGGTCCAGTAAAGAATCACTTTCAGGTATTGTTATGTAAATAACTATTATACAGTGTATATTATTAAGCAACATTTTAAAAATCGTTTTAGTATTTCATATTTATTAAAAATTGGAGAAAAAATTAAATTATTTAAAAAATGTGTATTTTCATATACCTACAAGGGTTAATAGTTTCATCAATATTTCGATATATTTATAGAATATCTTATTTTCATTCAAAATTACGTCCGTTTTGTATTTTTGGCCAAATTAACTGTCTTTGAATCACTGTGCATCGGTTATAGTAATTTTGATCAATAATCTGGCAACCTCTCTGGTACAATGTCGTGATGCCCATCGTGAATATACCGCATTGGTCGCCACGTTGCCAATATAACTATTTCATGGTCAGGTAAAATATTATTTAAAAATTCCTGTTCCATATTAGGTCGTCGTCGATGATTCCTGCCCAAATCTTTATCCAGAATTGTTGATGTCTACGCTCAATTATACCTGGGGGATTTTCGTTACTCCAAGTGTGTGGATTATGCGCATTATAAACCCCGTCACATGTAAAGCCAGCTTCTTCAATAAACAAACAACATCATTTAACAGGGGATCAAATTACAAATTTGTTTGCAACTGCGATTGTACAATCGGAGTGGGGAATCGCATGGTTGTAAACATCGCAAAAAATCATTGGGAAAGAAGGAATTAGAAGTCTGCCCAGGAGCGCCGACATTCTTGAACAAAATTCGATAATTTTGTTGGCGTTTTTGACTATTTTTAATAATTATTTTCATGTACTTAAATTAACGCTTCTCCAATTTCTTGACAATTTGTAACATACATATTATTTTTAATTTATATAATTTTTATACAAAATTTATTTTTTTAAATTTTTTTCCATTATATTTAACTTGACATACTATTGTGTTGGTAAACAAGCCGAATTACTTCAATATGTGGCGATTTGGTTTGACAAATAAAATAGATTTATTATTATTATTAATCATGTTTTGATTTACAATACACATAGTTGCCATCCTAAGAGAGTAATTTCTTGCTTCATACTCAGAATTAAAAAGTAATTAACAAATGATAATTACAATTATGGACTCCCTCATTATACGCCACTGTTGCAGAAGAGCGGACACGTCGTCACAACGTTACGATAATAATTATCGAATAATACATTTTTTTCGGTAAGCTTCTACCGCCTAATGACTGTCGACTAGTCAACAAAAAACGTAATTATATAATTAGTTATGCTCAAAATGACAGTCAGGTAAAAGTTAGACAAGCCTTCTATTATAGTTGCTAATGAACAGGCATTTTTCAATGGACTTGCTGAGCCATATTTTATCCCGAGTTCACCGTGGATCTACATGCCTTTTGATTCGTATTTAATTATTCCAAACATATGTTAATTGACTTAATCTAGTGCATGTTTGAGTTGACTTAACTTGTTCTGATTAACATAGAACAGTGATAAAGGCATGTATTTAAATGGTTTTGAAGTGGCAGACTCTCTATTTCGTGGATATCCTACAATTTATTTACAAATTCTTCTTAAAAAGAATGATAAACGACAAACATCTTGTAGAATTAGCCAGGGAGGTGAAATCCTGTATAGTATATTATAAAGTCAAATTAAAATAAACTTTAAGATAGACATTTTTTAGTATTTTTGTGGTAGAGACTGATTGTATTATCGCTTTCGAATTCACCTAAAGTAGCTCTGCAATGTACGAATTCTAGTTTTTAATAATAATAATATTTATTTATTTGCCCAACAGAAAATCCACTTACAGGACAAAATGTATGAAATACAATAAGAAATAAAAATTTATATTATAAGGATACACAGTAGACTTAACTTAAACAAAGTAATACATATAACTATAATAATATAGCACTGGAGAGTGACAATAAGATAATAATGACAGCAGTTTAGATCGAGTTATAATAATAATTAGTATTCAATAAAATAGGTAACATAACAATAATGGTGGGATAGTTAAGCTATGGATGAAAGTGTCTATGAATGGTTTCTTTTAAGTATAGAACTGAACAGAGATTAATATCACACAGATCAGATATACAGTTAAAATTATGTGACATAACGTAAATAGGCGACTTTTTAATGACATTGGTTCTTGCATTAGGTGTGTAAAAAGTGATATTTTGTCTGGAATTGAAAGTTGGCACTCTAAAATTAAGGAGTTCAAGAAGTGGTGAGCAGTCAATTTTATTATGAAGCAGATTGTGGAGAAAAATTAAACTATTCATAATCCGTCGAATCTTTAATGATATCTCGAATCTGGATAAAAGTAATTCGTGGTTGAAGCCTCGACTAGGATATACACGATCATTTTTATAAGCTAAGAATTTTAAAACATTTCTTTGGATAGATTAGAGATATGTTGAATGGTTCTCATAAATTGGGTACCAAATTAGAGATTCATACTCCAATTTGGAACGTACAAGTGAATAATAAAGAAGATTCAACGCAGCGTCGTTAGTGAAAGATTTAAAATTTCTGATAATGAAACCTAAAGTTTTTGAGGATGATAGTCCTAGATTGTTTATGTGTTCGGCAAAAGATAATTTATAATCAAACAGTATGCCTAAATCTTTTGTTGAATTTTGCCTATCTAACACTTGGTCGTTTAGAGAATACTTATATAAAATTGGCTTGTTCTTTCGCGAGTAGCTTACGACTTTACACTTAGATACATTTAGATTATGTTTGGAAGTAGTACACCATTCTATAAGCGACTTAACCTGAAATTGTAAGAATAAGCAATCCTGTATTGTGTTAATCTTAGCATATATTTTTAAATCGTCTGCAAACAGGAGCTTATCACAGTCAATCACTTTAGTGACAACATCAATAAAGAGAAGAAATAAAAGCGGTCCAAGATTGGAGCCTTGCGGAACTCCAGACGTAGCCGTATACATATCCGACTTAAACCCATTGTATGCAACGTACCGTAATCTATTATCCAAGTAGGAAATAAAGAAATTAATCAAACTGCAGGAAACCCAAAATATGCGAGTTTAATAATATGGTACCTATATGACAATGTTTTGTCAAGAAAATGTGTCACTCAAGGCACCGTTCTTGGGACATTTTCATTTTCTAAATGCATACGAGCAACATATTCTTGAAACATCTATACCAGTTCGCATACGATATGCCATATGTTCACAGCCTTGAGAAATAGCTACACTGATGTGAAAATAAAGGACTTTAAAGTAAGTTGCCGAAGATCCTGAATATTTTAATTTGACCATTGGTGTAGTATGGAAATTTTCTTAAAAGGGATAGAATAAGACCAAATTACTATCAAATAATTAGATGTAACTGAAATTTAAAAACAGTATCTTTATTATTCTCAGATAATGGATTTTTTTTTTAAAGGTTAACTGTATGTCTAAAATGGCGCATTTTTGGGAAGTTTATAGATCAAATTAGTATTATTTTGACGTGTTCTATCGATTTTTAAAGTTTGACAGGTTAAAACTGACGCATTATATACCGAGTGTCCCAAATTCGATGCTCACCATTGGGATCTGGGAAACGGTAAAGGCTACAAGGTATAAGTTTTAGCAAATTTTATGCTGATTCCAAATCCGTTAAGAAATCACTGCTAGCTGAAACCATTTTTGAGTTCCAAAAAAAAAACCGAAAATTTTGTGATGTCTTTTTGACTGTGGCCATGTAATCCTTGGTTAGACAGGTTTCAGACTTTTACATTATTAGGAATCATTTTGTAGACTAATATTTTGGTCTCGATAGTCTTTTGTTTTCGAGATATCCCAGGCAACTTTTGTTTTTCTTATGGCAGCCATATTGGATTTTTTTGTTTTTGATATTGGGCTTAAAATGAGTTTTCAAATGATGTATCACATACTGAGGAAACATGTTTTTCAAGGGCCTAATCTAAGAAAAGTTGTCCATTGCTTGACAAAATAATGTGGTTGGCCAAGGAAAATAGAAAAGTTTTTGTAAAGCCAGAGACAAGGAAGTTGCTTATTCAGACGGCGACTCATTATTAACTATGTACTTAAAATCTACTGTAAATTGCTTTATTTGTACAATTTTCTAAAAATAACAATTTTTAGGCGATCATTAAGGTTTTATTTGTTATAAAATTGTCAACAAAGAGTTCAAAATTTGATCATTAAGGGCATCAAGGGAATTCTTGTATGCAAAGTAGTTAGTAATTAGTAAAATTTGAAAAATGCCGTTCTAAAAGCGACCATATTCACACATAATTTTCAGTAAAATTTAGTAGGCTGTGGTTTAAAATTAAATAGTAAGACTGTTAGTTGACACTTGTTGACTAAATAGTAGTGGCATTATTGTAATTTGTTCAAAAATACTTATTATTACTATTCAAACATGTGATTATTGCAAAATGGCGCACAAATTCTCAAATGAAGAAAAATTTGATATGTTAGAATGTTATTTAAAAGTAAATAGAAATTCGCAGAACGTATCGGCTTCCTATCTAGAAACATTTCAGGAGAGAATGCAACCACATAGAACAGTTTTTGAAAGAATTGTAAGCAATTTTTTACATTACGGGAGTTTTGATAATAAAAGAGACTGGTATGATATTGATAATGTTGACCGCACAAATAATATTCTCGAAGCTGTTAACAATAATCCCCGCATATCAGTGCGACAAATTGCAGGCGAAACAAATATTCCTAAGACTATTGTCCAAGCTTTAAACAATAATGATTTTGGTAGAAGACTTGAATTTCGTCGTTGGTTTAATTAATCAGAAAAGTGAAGAACAACCTGATTTTTAATCGAGCGTTATATGGACCGATTAAATTCGTTATCAAATTGTGGAGTCTTTAACAAGCACAATTATATTAATTATCACCACTGGGCCACAGAAAATTCGCATATAACTACGCAAAGATGATTCCAAACTAAATTTGGATTCAATGTTTGGTGCGGCATGATAGGTATTACCATTTCTCTTCCTATTCTACTTCCATGATCTGCCTATAACCCTTTCCTTGATTATTATTTTTATATCGCCATTTAATTGGTCTATTCATTTTTCACAACAATTTAACGGGAGCAGCATATCGTACACTTCTAGAAAATCAAGTTTTCTTTGAGATAAGACAGCTTTTTACAGAACAAGAAATAAACGAAGTGTGGTTCCAATAAGATGGCTCTCCTGCACATAATACTAATAATGTTAGACGGATATTGCAGAAAAATTTGTATAGCCGAATTGTGGCCTCTCCGCTCGCCTGATATAACCTCTTTGTGGGAACGGTGAAAAGTGAAGTATATGATTTTGAAAGCCCGGAAACTATCAATATTTTGGAAGACAGAGTTAGGGACGTTTTCGGCATAATAAATGCCAATACTCTCAGAAGAGTAATAAGCTGTTAGGCAAAAATGTATTCAGCTAAATGGAGGTCATATTGAACAGTTTTATTAAATCTTCTCATTTATTTATTATCATTTCTTCTATTATGTTAATATGTTGTCATTAAAAAAATTTCGCCATATCGATTATGTTCAGTATTTTAACAGAAAATTAAAATGATTTAAACATGTCGAACCGGTAACCTTAATATTACTATTGTTTTTTATAATCGTTGGTATTAGGTATCCCCATGAAATCAAAATAACTTTTTGATTTTCCATAGTCTACTATTTTGTATTGTTAAACAATGGATAACTTTTCTTAAATTGGTCCCTTGAAAAACAATTTTTCCTCAGTATCTGAAAACTCTTTTTAAACGCAATCTAAAGAAACGAAAAATCCAATATGGCGGCCGTAAGAAAAACAAAAGTTACCTCGGATATCTCGAAAACAAAAGACTATCAAGCATTCGTTTCTACACCAAAATATTAGTCTCCAAAAAGTGTCCTAATAATGTAAAAGTCTAAAACCTGTCTAACCAAGGATTACTTGGCTACGGCCAAAAAGAGAAATCACAAAATTTTCGTTTTTTTTTTTTGGAAAATACCAAAAACGGTTTCAGTTAGCTGAACTCTTAACGGATTTGGAATCAGCATAAAATTTGCTAAAACTTGATCGCAATGGTGAACATCGAATTTGGGACTCACGGTATATGAAGTAGCCTTAACGAAGTATATTTCCTTTTGATCTGCCGCAAACAGTATATGAAAAATAGTGGGAAACTAAATGAAATGAGTAGAGTGACTTGTGCTAAATATAACATAATAACGTTGAGCAACAACATTCAGATAGGGCTAGACAGCCATTGTTATTGGTAAATAGGATTTGCTTAAGTGACCGGCCGGAGAGCCACAATGCGCGTAACACAGGTAGCTTCAACGCTTGAAGCTCCTATCTAACGTTCCTCGAACGAAAACCGCATCAGCTGTCAAGAGTTTGTAAACAGTGTTTAAATTGTTGGGAATTTTTTTGCTTATTGCCTTAAACCACTGGGACCGTTTTCGTGTTCTAGTCACGCTAAGAAAATCTCGTCATATTCTGTCGTGGCTCGTGGCATATTACTCATAGCAAAAAACGTCTCAACTGTTTTTTTAAACAGAAAACTCAGTTATTGGTGTAACTAGATATACAGAATAAAAAAATATATATACTTAAACGTAATTATACAGGCTAAGTCAGTTTTTAGGACGAAGACGTTAAAATAATTGGAAATTGTCTTATAAATAGGGCTGTCAAAAATGTTCCGTGGGACAGTGGCGTACGCGAAATTAACTAATACGAGAAACAATAAACTGTTACAATTTATAACAATGTATGTAAAACTTACCCTCTTAACTAGCTTGATGAACTAGCTTTCTTATCTCAAACTTGAGAAGATGTGTAGCCATTTTGCAGCATCAGGTATGTTTCTATGGTTGTTTCCATGAGTGATGTTCGCTTTGGTGAAAATATATTCTTATATTTTAAAAACGACCGTTCGACATCTACTGATGTAATACACGCATACGTAAAATAGTCTTTGAAACGCACTTAACGGATCTGGGGCTGCAACATTACATATATATTTGTCTTAATTTGGTAAAAGCGGTATCTTTATTTAACACACTTGCAAACTTTTCTTTAACGATCTCATTTGTTGCGTCACCTATAGCGTGTAGCAGTAGACTTACTTCGTTCACTATTTGCAGTGACTCCGCTAACGACAACGCACTGTATTTTTTAATGCTTTCATGTAATGGTTTATCGTTCGTCGCGATATTTTTTAAAGCTGTTTCAACGGAAATATCTTCGAATTTTGTCTGGCTTTCCTTAATAGCTGCAGCCTCATCTGGATTGAATTGTAGTATCACAGCCTTTATTTGTTGGAAGTATTCAGCATAATAAAAAGCTGCCTGCAGCCATGTTTCCCAACGTGTAAGAATCGGCTGTTGTGGTTCAGAAATACCGAGACACTTGCTATGAAATGCACGGAGACGTTTAGGAGATTTAAGAAACACTTTTTTTGTACTTGCTATTAATGCATCCATATCTGGAAAACCTTTTCGAATAGTTTCTACCACAAGATGTAAAGCATGCACTTTACACGTAACATGTATAAACGTACAACCTTGTTCTTGCAAAGAACAGCCTACCGAACGCATTGTCACGGCGCCATCAGTCACGAACATCAACACTTGACTTTTTGACAGTTGAACTGTCTGTTTTTCTAACGTCTCCAGCACCACTCTGGTAATTGTTTCGCTAGTACACTTAGTCTTTTGCTAGCTAGTAACAGTGGAACTGTCGGTTTAAGAGGATCCAGTACTCGTACTGTAACATTTAAAAATGAATTTTTTTTACAATCTGTTGTCTCATCAACAGATAACCGCAGCCATGTATTTTTTTAATTCACATTTCATCTTATTTACCATGTCTACGTGTACAGTTGGTAGATAGTTACGTAACGTTGTGCGACTTGGTAACTTCACCTGGGCATTGTATTTATTCCAGAACTCTTGAAATGGTTGTTTATCAAATATGTGCAGCGGAACATCACAGGCAATCAGCATTAATAGTAAATCAAACATAAACTGTGTTGTCGAAGGCACGCCATTTTTTTATTTTTATGATGTAAACTATTTACGTGAAGTTTTGATGCAGAACCAAAAAATGGAGAAATATACATGGTGTTCCATTTAAAAGAAATATCGATGACGTCATAACAGAAACAGCGATGACGTCATTAGTAAAAAAATAAAGGAAAAGGTGCGCGATTGAAATTAAAAATCGACGTGTCCGAGGATTTTTCCTAAATACTTACTTTTGGTTTAAGAAATAATGAATTTATTCCATACTTTACGGACACACTGTATGTTTGATGAGGATAGGCCAGATGTTATAGAGAAATCAATTGTTGATTATCGGCGTTTCGATATGTAATTAAATCCTCCTCAGGACTATGTATACAAAACATAACAAATAAAGAATGATATTGACAAATTTGAACACATTTTTCAAAAACAAACAAATACGATACCACAAAATAACTAAAAGTTAATAGTATTAATAGCGTGTTTTTTTTTTAAATTGTTTAAATTTGTCAGTATACTTTTATTTGTTATCTTTTGTATACAGAGTCCTGAGGATAATTTAATTATAAATCGAAAGGTCGACTAATCCAAAGTTGGTTTCTCTGGAACACCAGGCCGATCCCCATCAAATATGAACATCACTAGAACATAAATTTCCAAAACAATTATATAGAGATCTCTGTCGAGGATTTTAAAATCCACTTCTAAAAATAAATATGTGTGGCCATAAGAAATATTTTTATTACTGGATTAGCTGACACGATATTATATGAGTTTAATTTAGTAGTTATTATTGGAAATCTGTTATTATTTTATACATATATAAATATCTATAGATTTCTGGTATTATGCATAATAACTTAAATATATGTTTAAAAAATTCATGTATTTTTTACATTCTTTATGTAAAAATAATGTACTTATTTTACGAAGTAAAATAAATATAATACTATGTGAGAAACTACATATTACCAAGTTTAGTCCTAATATATCCCTAAAAGTAAAAAAAAATGAAAAATGGTTAAGATTCCTGTCCATGAATATTACAAAATGCACAAAAAATTCAACAGAATGCTTAACGACTTCTTATGTAAAAACAACCTGCAAATAATTTTACGTTATGAATGTAAGACACCCCATTTTAGATGTAATTTCATCCCAGAGAAGAAAATATAAAAAGCAGGGACACCCTTGCGTAATCTAACATCCTTAGGTTATAAAAATACATTGTTTTTAATAAAATCTCGCAGGAAGCGTGTTATGGCAATAAAATTATAAATTTGATGATAATTTTAGGACACATTTAAAAATTTTCGAAGTCAAAATAATATATTAAATTTTTTGACTAAAGCCATGTAGTGGGCGATTGGATAAAAATTGTTAATTTCAAAAACTAATTTTCAATTTATCGACGTTTCGTTTATTTTTATAAACATCATCAGGACACTGAAATTACAAAATTCTTATGGAATTACGTAATTTAAAAAGTATTAAAAGTTTAAGTTAAAACAGATTAAATTAAATTACCTGACATTAAAATTTGCATTAAAAACGGTTTAAACAATTAAATATTGACATATTCATAATTTTAAAAAACAGAAAGTAGGTAAAAGACAACTTACACAACAATATGAGGATTAAAAATTAAAAATAAAATGTTAGAAATAGACTTACAATTAATTGTGGTTTTTGACGTCTTATTTGTTTGAAATAACTTCCTGGACATCATTAGATACATTGGAATTCTGTACTTATAAAATTTTTAAAAAGTAATTGTCACAAAAAAGCACAAAGAGATAAACAAAAAACACTAAACACTTTAAAATAATTATTGAGAATATTAAAATACAATTTCTGTTCTCAAAGCTAAATCACATCTAAATGATTCGATGTACCTACGCTGATGTTGCCTACTATCAATGTTCACATTTTTTATTCATTTTTTGTTTTATTTTTATAGTTTAGGAGCAATTTACAATTTAAATTTAATGTTGTTATATTAACTTTACCTTTGTGTTCTACTAATGATATTGAAATAGGCTGCATATAAGTTTTCAATATCAAATCGTTTATTAACACACATCATTTTTCTTTATATATATATATATATATATATATATATATATATATATATATATATATCATTTCGTTAGTTAATCTTTTTTTAAGTTATTTTGTTTCCCAATTATTTTAGTTTCGTCAAAGTTAAAAGTATGTCCTATCAACACAATATGTTCTACGAGTTAGGTAGGATTATTTTTCTTTAATGCATTTTTACTGTCATTTTTATGTTCAGCTATCCTTTATTTAAGGTATCTTCCCTTTTGTCCTATATAACTTTTCTCGCATTGAATACAGGGTAACTCATATACAACATTAGATTGCAGTTCTTTTTATGTTACAGATTTTAATTTTGTAAAGAAATTATTTTTAATTGTATGTTCGTTCTTAAAAACATTTTTTTGTCTGCTTTTTGATTTATGACCCTTTTTAATTTGTCAAATAAATCTCTAATATATGGGATTTTTAAATATTTTGTATCTCTTGATGGTTGTAAGTTATTATTCGTGGGTGTACCAAGTGTATTATTGTTATTTAATATCTTTTTAATTAATGTTGGTGGACAATTATTTTTTATGGTTATATTATGCAAATAATTAAATTTTTTTCCCAAAAACTTTGATCTGATAGTTTTTTTTTTAGTTTTCTTAGATCAGTTATAATATTCATTTTCTGTTTAAATGAATGTTCAGAATGGAAATTAATAAATCTCTCTGAGAAGGTTGGTTTATCTCGTCTCATCTCCAGATGATGCCAACTTGGTTGGCGAAACGCGCGTCGAGTGCAGTATATAGTGTTTTGGTGTTTCGTGGAAAACTAAGTCAGTTTTGCCAAAATTCGTATGAAAAAAAAGAATAAAATAATCTGGGATTTCAAAAATAATAGTATTAGAAATTAAGAATAACTTACCTACTTTTACGTCATTCATATAAACTTGTGTTTTTTTGTTCGGTCGTTTTTAAACAGGATTTATTTTCACGTCATATTAATGTAGTGCATCTGTAATATGATTTGTATTGCATTATTTTTTATAATTATTTCTCATTGGCCCTTTCTTGCATACTAATTATCATTTATTTGAAATGTGTTGTCATTTGGACTGATGGTATGAATTTGTGAATGTAGTAAAATAAGACGTCACCATTTACTGCAACCTCTTATTTTACTACATTACCTGAAGGATGCTGTTTTTATTTTTCATTTTAAATCATTATTGTTACAGTTATTAAAATTACTTTCCTATTATGTTTCATTTTTTTGGAAGTTACTATAATAGTTATTAATTACATCTATAAAATGTAGTAACTTATTTTGGTTGCATATTATGTAGTAATATTATATTGTGTAATTAATATACTCGTATTCCTATTTATAGTAATATTTCATTTACCTAATTTTCCCCTTGATTACCAAATATTAATTAAAATTTGTTTAATTATATATTTTTTCATATAAATGTTAAATAATTATATATCTGTTTAAAAGTAATTAAAAATTCTAAAAACAATTTAAGGAAGTTATTAATATTTAAATTAAAAATAAATGATTAAATTGTTAGAAACTTATTTTTGCGCGAAATTGAATATTCTAAGTCTCAAGAAAGTAAATAAAATTGAAGATAATGCCACAAATAACATTCCAGACAGTTTTTGAAAAATCTCATTATTTATTTCTGGGATCTTGCAAAAATATAAAAATGAAAAGAAAACCAAAAATTTGTAATGATACATAGAAGTGACATGCAGTGGTTTTGTGGGCAAACTATGAAAGTTGCCTATGACACGTTATTCAGAAAGTCTGTTGGGATCTTTGTAATAAAAGTAGTTGTTTGTGAAATTTTCAATTACAAAAAAAGTACCATTTGAATATAAGCAACATGAAGGTTTTAAAACATTTCCTGGGCGTCTAATAGAAATTCAGAACAGCAAAAGCCCTAAGTGAAAACCTTGCGGGACTCCTAACTTCAGTTACACTTTAGATATGGATTGTAATTATTTCGTTCAAATCATATTTAATAACAGTAGTTTAGTCCACCTGGGCTAGAGGTCGCCGCTCTCGGTACTTGCTTCGCAAGTCGCTATCCGCCACAGAGACATCTAATATGTCTGTCGGATAGTAGCATTTAGACCATACGAGAAGTTTCATACCTCTCACCACTACTCAATTTACCTTAGTTAGTATATGACTAGTAGGTTGGCCACTATCATTTGTCTGTTCCATAACCTATGGCATACTGAGGAGAACAAATAAGTTCGAAACCGGTCTATGTCTGGTTAGGAATTGACAAATGATATTGGCTATCGATCTATCATGATTTGAAGGTGTAATCCAATGCAGGTCGGGGTATTGCCCGCTGAGTAGTTGTTTCGTTCAAATCGTATTTAATATGGATTGTAGATAAGGCGATTCCATCCCAATAGACTACCATATCTTATTAACATAGTATCAAGTTGAACCTTGTCAAACGCCTTGGAAAAATCAGTGTACGGTGGAGCCACTTGAAGTCGCTCATTGGCTCTAAAATAATTTACACAAATAATATAACTTTTTTTTATTATAAAAAATTGCTCGTTTATTTATAGCTTCATATACTTTTTTATCAAACATACAGAATAGAGAAATTTCAGAATGGGAAATTTCTGTTCGCTTAGAAATTATTAAAACACTTGTTAAAAATTGCATTTAGGAGGTTCATTTTTATTAACTTTTTTTTGTTTAATTGTTCACACAAATTATCTGCAGCATTTAAAAAATCAATCCATGCATTAGCAAGCAAAGAATTTATATCATATACAGGTGAAAAAAGCATCACAAATCCATTGATTTTCACTGGTTGTTATTTTTATGAGATAATAGACGGTCTTTTTTTTTACTATGTGGTTTCGGATATTATTAATTTTGTGTTATGCACTAACCTAAAAAAACATTTAGTTTCTAAAAACTCGTACGAACCATTTA
Source organism: Rhamnusium bicolor (assembly GCA_029963845.1). NCBI lineage: Eukaryota > Metazoa > Arthropoda > Insecta > Coleoptera > Cerambycidae > Rhamnusium > Rhamnusium bicolor. The sequence goes on along the minus strand of JANEYF010002546.1, from coordinate 193,638 downwards.
CAAAATTGATTTGTGAAAAAAATAATTTGCGTAATACATCAGTCAGTAGAATATTTAGATGTAATTAAGAATTCTGATAAATTGTTCCCGGAAAAAAATTATCGCAATTATTTTTCTCAGTTGAAATATTAATTAGAACTTTTTAAAATAATACATCTGTCATTTGCTGAACCAAATTGCATATCTTAGGCTTAAATTAATTCCCCTGAACTTCACCTCCAGCTCATCAATTAAAACGATAAATTATTCAATTTCGTTTCCAATTAAATACCCAAACGACCACACAATCTACATTAATTTATACAATTCTAATTCCATAACGACATATTTCATCTGGAATAATTGAAACGGTACACGAAAACACCTATAAATAATATCTTTTAATTTATTAGGTACAACTTTACTATTATATTTTGTGAATGAATGCAAGAATAACCAGGTAGCATGAGAAAAAATAAATTAATGGCCTCTTAGTCCAGAGGCGCGGCAAGAAAGAAATTTTCAGAACGAAAAAGCACATTCAATTCCCAGGTGTTACAATTTTTCATGTGTGATTATAGCTTTTTCGGTTTACCGAGAGTTTTATAGATTATTTATTTATTTATTTATTTACACTATTCAACAGGAAACCATTTACAGAATGGGAATTACAAAAATATAATATAAAGTAATATTTTAGAAAGACAAAAGTAAAAACAATATTACATAGAACATTAAAAACATAATTTTAAACTTATTGTTCAATGTATATATATTACGGGTAATGATGTCAATCGGGCATAGACGATTTTGACCGGGCAATGATGACAATCCCCATTTTTACTGAACGTCTGAACGTCCCTGCCCAGGCATTGACAACTTTTCCTGTTAAATGTGGCCAATCTCCAAAATATGTACATCGGATTTTAGTATTATCACACTTGTCAGGTCATTGACGACATTGACCGAAAGCAACTGGGTAAAGTTGGAATTTTAATTAAAGATACCAAACAATATTTGCTTTGTTAATCATTTTTATTCTGTCATGAAAGTGATCCGTGGCACTTTGAGTTACAAATTTTTTGCTGGCGCGACATACACATTTATTATTTTTACAGTCGCCTTTACAATGACAATCCATTACTGTTTTTTCTAGTCAAATCACTTTCTTTACACAATGTCACTTAGAAAACAAACAACGAACATAACCTAGAAGTGTTTGACAAGGATTCAAAGCTTGGTTTATGCCATCATTACCCGCTCTGTAGTAGTGGACAATGACGATAATGCCTGGACAATGTCGAAGGTACTCGACAACACTGACGACACTGCCCAGTTATTGTCAATAATGTCCGACTTACGCGGGGAAATGTCTTTTGCCGATCAAATCGTAATTTCCCCAATTGACATCATTGTCCGTAACATATAAACATATATGCGTACATACATATATACATATAAAACAATTTGATTTAACGGGTACGCCCGCATAAAGAATGCAAAGTGGAAGAATGCAAAAAATTACGAATGGAAGAAGAAGCAAACCGTGGACACGTGTTTCTGACTAATTGGTCGTCCTTAGCGCGGTGTAACTAAATTAAATGATGGACATAACTTAAAAAAGAAGACGATAAAGGAAAACCACTGACAGGAAGCCATTTGCACCTTTGTGGCTTCCACTTAGATGGTTCTATATGTGAGCATCGACCAAGCATCACACGCGGGCAACTATAGCAATCTGCGTGGTATTTCCGACCCAGGAGAATATGTAAGTTCAGAAAAAGAAGCTGTATCGCGAGATTGTTTACATTACAGTACAAAACAATTTGCCTCAATGAGTACGCCCGCATAAAGAATGCAAGGTGGAAGATGCAAGAAATTACAAATGGCAGAAGAATGCAAGCCATGGACATGTGTTTCTGACTAATCAGTCGTCCTCAGCACGATGTAGCTAATTTAAATGATGGACATAACTTAAAAAAAAAAGACAGTAAAGGAAAACCACTGACAGGAAGCCAGTCGCACCTTTGTGGCTTCCACTTGGATGGCTCTATATGAGAGCATCGACCAATCATCACACACGTGGGCAATTATGACAACCTGTGAGGTATTTCCGACCCAGGAGAATATATAAGTACAGAGAAAGAAAATGTATCGCTGGATTAATATATTACATTACAAAACAATTTGATTTAACGGATATGCCCACATAAAGATTGCAAGATGGAAGAATGAATTCCCGTTAAATCAAATTGTTTTGTACTGTAATGTATATAATCCCGCGATACAGCTTCTTTCTCTGTATATATACATATATGCATACATACCTACGTACACACATATCCATATACCTATCTATAATTAATATATGCAAATTTAATAAAGAAAAAAATTGTTTTACAATTTTTTAACTGTGGCTACATTGCAGAAGAAAATATCAAGAATATGTGTTCATTATAATTATTGAACATTTGATATACAGGAGAAAATTTACCAATATTTGTGAGTTATACTCAAAGTCATATGTTGCTGTTACTCCGAGAACACGAAAATTTTTAATGTATCGGGACAGTTAATGTCATTAATTTGTTCAAAAAGGTTAACTGATATTTCACCCGTCCTTTTTCAAGGCTATCTAAAGAAAACCTCTCCAGTTTGAAAACTTTCAAACTAGAGATCTGTTGTTTGTACGGCGACCATAAAATCCAGTAGAGATGTATTTTCCACTCAAAAAATTGCCTAAAAACAGTTAACTTTCTAGACGGTTCTAGAAAAAGAGTTACTGTGTACTGTACTATGTTATGCCGGTCTGCCTTTGTTATTTACATCATGTCATCCAAATTCCCACATAACCGTTAGCAGATGATGAAACAAATGATTCGACAGAAGCGTCGATCATTCCATTCCTCTGATGAAGCACAATTCTATTTAAATGGCTTGTTGAACAAATAAGACTATCAGTAATTTTGTGCAGCAAATTCATATTAATTCACTGAACAATCGCTTCTCTCGGTTCTCCTGCATTCGCCAAGGTGTCGTCAGTACATAATTTTTTAAAAGGAAACATGAATTAAGAGAGTTGTCAAAAAATCTTCTCTATGAACGCTGAGAAAGCGCAAATTGTAAATGTTCACAGTGAATTTTCCAAAAATATAAATAAATCGTAGTGATAGTGAAATATAAATACTCCGTATTAGAATAGTAACATTACAATATATATTACTCATTTAGAAGATCAACAAGAGTGCGCTCTAGTACCAAAGATGAAGCAAATAATGTGAGTGGTAAACTCTTAGAACTCGTTTTATTTTAAGTCATAAACTTAGCATAATATCCAGAAATTTTACATCAGTCCATTTTTCTCTTTGTGTAAAAGAGAATCGAATTCTTTATTGAATCCCACACATTATTTGGTCTGGGTACCCTCAGAATATATATTCTCATCATAGTGATTTAGACTAATGTGTAGTACAAAAAAAAATGTTTTGTACGTCCTTCAAAAAAAAAACTCGTTTTTAAAGTATTTATTCAGTATCACATACAATTATTATTCATTTATTAATAAATTTATGAATATGGCACACTTGGAGATGTTATTTATGTTTGTACTAAACGAAGTGGATGGTAAAGCAGAATTAGTAGACTAATTTTGCACGTTAGAATTATGTTTGAATGTTTTTAATTTTTGAGATTTTTCCACAAAAAATATTAGTAACGTCTACTCTTCCACATACTTCTCTGCAATCGTCGAGGATCTTCATTTTCCCCACCGTTAAGTGTTAAGATCTCAGCCACTTAGCCTACGGAAAGTGAAGTAGATGAAAACATTCTGAACCTGTGACCACCTATTTTGCTGCATTTGGTAGTATGCAATAAGACTCGGGATTTTAGCGAATGTGTTTACTCAAACTACCCGAACTTTACACTTTCCATTTCTATACAGGAGGAAAAATGTCGGATTTTGTGCTTGTTTTGGGCAAATATCAGCTGCATTAAATTTATGTTCATTGTTGTTGGGTATTGTAAATGTTCTTTGTATTTTTGTTTTGGAGTCCAGAATCTTGAAAATCATGAAAAACTCTTTATTCCTGACGTCATTTATGATCATTTTAGAAAGTTTGTGTTCATCCCATTCTCATAACTACTTCCATTAACAAAAATTTTACATCGGGGGCATCAAACAAAAAAAGTAATAACTTCGTCTCTTGTCAAAACATTTTTTTTTAAGTGTTTACCAGAACTTAGTCTTTTGAGAAACGCTTTTACTTTAGGGTACTTACTTATATCTATAATTTCATTGACAGCCAAATTCGATTTTATCATGGAATATTTTAACCACAGAATTGACGACTTTAAACACTTTGATTTTTCACCTAAATAAGCAAGAACAATTGTTTGCGCTTATATTCGTTCCAACAAAAATTTCGATATTTGTACTGTTTTTTATCTGCTTGGCTATTATTGAAGTTCTTCCTCGATCGAAAAGGACGGGTAGATGTTATTTATACTGACTTTTCCAATGCATTTGACAGATTAGACCATGGTTTATTATCGTGCAGGCTTGACACCGTCTTAAAGTTGGCTTAAGTGCAATATTTAGGTCTTATATTTAACCGACATGTCTCAGTTTGTACACTGTTAAATTTACACAAACTTCGGGTCTTTACGAAATTATTTGTAAGGACTGTTGTTCTCAAAAGTATGTTGGACAGACTAGACGATCAATTCAAACTAGATTCAAGGAGCACATGGCTGATCTCAAATATGGTAGTAAGTGGACATAAGTCTAGTGTGGTCCAAGCAATTTAAGATTAATTAGGAATGTATCAAATACTAGACGGCTGGATGCATTTGTGTAAAAATAGTATGAATAGTGATAGGAGGCCAGTACAATAAAATCCTCTCTATTGGTTAGTTAGTCACGGTTCACGAAACTGTAACAATGGTTTAGGTATAAATAGGATACATTGTTAGCATAAAGTTTTAATCGTATCCAGATAATGCCAACTTGGTTGACGAAATGCGCGTCGAGTTCAGTATATGATGTTTTGGTGTTCTAATGAAAACCACGTCAATTTTAGCTTCACATCAAAGGTTCCAGCTCACTTCAGGATGTTTTACTGTGTAAACTTAGCCTGTGATTGGGTAATTAACCCGTTGGATATTTTATTATAAATATATAAATAAACAAATTTCATGTGTCGTTTTTAACTTCTCAAGTAGGTGCTTCGGTGCATTAGCAGGTAATATGTATGCAAATACAAATATATGTGAAAAAAGCAATAATATCATAGAATCAACTTAGTTGTCCATAGAGGAGTTTTATTGTAAGCTTTAATTAAGAATTTCACGTCCTTTCCTCCGTAGAGTGACTCGTTGCGCCACTGATGTATATGGTCATCTCATAAACTAGCAGGATGTGTGCTTATTAAGAATTATCAAATTTTCAACGCATACTTTGACTTGGTGAGTGCTTCTGGCGAACAAATGAATACAGGCAACTTTAATCAACGTCGATGAAGTTTTTAACGTGTATTATTTTTGTCTTTTTTAACTACATCGTTCGGGCTATTAACACTATCTATTTAACCGTGAAGGTTGTTTCGTGTTTCTAAATTAAAAATTACCAATTGTCCGGCTACTTCACAGAATACGTGCCCATTTTAATTATTCATTATACTAAACACGTTCTATCATCTATAGGAGAAAAAACCCTACCTATTCTTTGTGTTCTGTGGTTTTAATTTTCTTAAATTGCCTGTACAACAATTACCATAGCCGTGATCGAAAATTTCAATTAAAAATTCATGTTTTTCATCCCAATTATTACATGGTACCGGTAGAGCCAGCATCGTATTAATTTCATAAGGTTGCTGAAAAAAAATTAATGGGACTACAATTTACTTGGTAAACAAAAAAAACGGTATATTTTTTGAGAATAATAATTTAAAAATTAACTACAGTTTAACTATATTAGTCATAAGTATAACCTATTGTTACACATAATATTGTTTTTCGCCGTCTTTATTATAGTACAGTCACATTAGGCTTGGACTTGTCGAAAATTTTCTATCGACAACTCTAAAATTAATTTAAAACACAGTAAAGCTCTAAATGTGTGGTGATTAAATAAATCCTTCAACACAAATAATTGAAAACAGTAAAACACTAAATGTTGAGTGGATACATAATCCTTCTGAAAATGATTGAAAACTCACATTGAATATGGGCTTAATACTACATATTAAAATTGTCGGAAACAGGGCAGTAGGTACAAATGATGCCTACATTTCGTTTAATCTACTTAAACTTCTTCAGGGATTAATAGCTATATGAATGAACCATTTCCAAGTTATCGTAATTACTGGTGAAACGAGAGTCATATCCGCGGACAGACATTCGACGTTTTGTCCAGATGGATTTAAAGGGTGTACGTACAGTGTGCGTCTGTCTTTTTTTTTTTACTTTCATTAGTATTTATCATCCGATTCTAAAATAATTTTCATATTCTAATCAACTTTTCTCTTTACCAATTTCTCATATGTTCTATGATTTTTAAAAACCCTCTGTTGAACATATAGAACATTTTATTGGCATTAAAATTTCCATAATACATATTATTAAAATGTGAAATAAATATTCCTCTTAATATTTATTTTTCAAGCATTAAAATTAAATTAGGGCTTCACATCAGAACTTTTTTTAATCTGAATGTAATATACTTTGCCTAATAACCTAAAGTCCTAATCTAAAATGATCTTTAATCTACTGAAAAGAGATATCCTTAGCATCCACTTGGGTAATCTCCATAGCAGATCAGTATAGCTTCCCATTTAGGATCCTCGTTGCAGCGAGTTTAGTCCAAGAATCCACAAGTGACAGTAGAAGACTTCTAATCACACGATTGAATGATAGCCGTGCCTATAAAGAGGGACATTCTGAACTTCAGATAATACGAGGGATTAGGGAAATGTTCAGTGCTAATACTTATCTAATCGAGTGTTACCACTAAGAGAAAATTATTACTGAGGATGTTTTGTTTGTTAAATTATTACGACAATTCCACTCCTTTCAAATATTACACGCTCAATGATCACGGCAAAAATTATTAATTTATTATCTATATACATATTCGAGGAATTATCATGCCAAATACCACGTGAGGTTTCTATTTTGAATAAGATATTTACACATTATTTACACTTAAACTTTGTCGTTATTTTGACAATATAACTCAAGCAAACTGCGAAAAGCGTACGATACTTTGCTTTCATTATATTGTCGTGACAACGAAGTTTTCGTGTAAATAAAATTTATTCGATAAAATCGAATCCTCTTGTGGTATTACTAATGAAAAAACTCCAGACATTGAGTGTTGGTAGTCATTTTACCATCATGCACCGCCGTCACCAGTCTAGTGATTATTTATTGCCGTGGGCGCGTTGAGCTGGACCCACCGTTAGTAAATAATTGCTAAACCAACCGCCGTCACCAGTCCCGTGATTATTGCCGTGAATCTTCAGCGTGTTGAGCTGGACCCGCCGCCAGGGATGCGACGATATAATTCAACTGATTTTTTAAATTTAAATCATGATTTAAATCAAGTTGTGTAAATCTAGGAAATCAAACTTCAGAAAATTCAAATAAAAAGTATAGTTTATTTAAAAGCTAGATACAAATTAAACTGAAAAAAAGAAAAGAACAGTTAGGTTACACATATAAAACAAAAGTTTCCTTCTTAAATGTATATTATAAATTAGGTGCCTACTTAAAAGCAGAAATATAAAATATACAAATTAAACAGAACCAACTCTAAAAGAAAATAAAACATGATTTACTCCAAAACAAAAATTTTAAATTAGGTTAATTATGGTAAAATTTGTACAAAAAACTAATTTAGCTGCTTTTTCAGTCCCTAAACGATTTCGAATCTTAGAATGAATTAAACCAAATGTCGAAAATATTCTCTCAACCGAGGCTGAACTAGCTGCAGCAGAAAATAGTTGCTTGATAATCGGGAATAGTTTGTCAATAATATCAATAATATCGGCAAAAGGCTCAGATTTTACCAGAAATTTAATAATCAGTGGTAGTAAACCACTTTCGGGATATAATTCATTAGCGGCACGATTCTGTTAGCTTTCTGTTAATTAATGCATTGTTTTCGTAGGGTCCAGAATGAAGGCTAACAAATGGTATGAGGTGATACCAGAGTATCCTTATCGGCATCTAAATGTTTTGCATTTGCCTTAAGTCAATTGCAGTTTCGTCAAAATGCGACTCAAGAATTTTGAATTGTTCTACGACGTCTGATAAAATTGCATCGTTCTTTTGAAGCCTATCAAGTGCAACAGATATAGGTTTTAGTAATGATAAGTAATCTTCAGCAGTTCTTTTTAAATAAATGTTTGATATTTTCTGTCTTACTATGCTGTCAATTTAATTTTTATGGTCCTCGCTAATTTTAAAAAGTGTGGGCCAAGATTTAACGAAACCCTCTAAGCAGTTGGCAAGTGAGTTCCATCTTACGTCAGAAGGTAAAGTAAGTTTTTTTCCTCCTTCTTTTGCGTATGTGGCAGAGGCAAAATGATTGTTTCGGAAATATTTCACAACGAACGTAACGTGTTCCTTAATTTCACTAATTTCCAAATCTTTACATAACAAGTTTAAAATGTGTGGAGCACAACTGTAAGTAATAACATTTAGTTCTGTTGACTCTTTAATTTGGTTTCTCATAGGTAGCATTCATATTGGCAGCATTATCCGTCACAAAACTGCTTACTGTACAGGTATAGTCAGTCTTTAGAGTTTTAATTAAGTTTGTTGCAAGTTCTGTTAAATATACAGATGTATGTGGATTTCCAGATGTGACCAATGACAGACAAACTGAACTTCCTGATAAATCTTTAACATAATTTACTTTTTTTCTCGTTATACACTTCATCGAGCAGTCTGTTGGACACATCATGTCGAGATGGTACATATCCAGGTCGTAAAAGCGTTATTGCCTTTTTTTATTTCAGGTTGTTCAATACACATGAAACTGCTGTTTGTCGCATAAAGAGCTCTAGCAATTTGTTTATCCATTTCTTCTTTATTAGACTTGGTCGTACGTACAACAAATGAAGATAAAGATCCAGAACTGGAGTCAGGCACTATTTTTCTTTTTTTTTCTTAATGGCGTAGAAGATAAGAGTGGCTGTGGGGCACTATCTTCCTCTGCATCTTGTTGTAACGTGTTCAATGGTATCTGTAATAAAAACAAGATTGTTATATTGTTTAAATCCAGCTACACACAGACAGGCATAGATACTATACTTTGTTCTTAAAACTAGGAGTGAATGAAAGTCACATTTGCACAGGGAAAGTTACTAGAAATCTAGAAAATGCACTAGATCATTTTAACGCTAAATTTGAATCTAATACTGACGTAGTTTTCCACGAAACACCAAAACACTATACACTGCACTCGACGTGCGTTTCGCCAACTAATTTGGCATCATCTGCAGATGATTCAAAACAGTTTTAATCATCTCCAGATGATGCCAACTTGGTTGGCGAAACGCGCGTCGAGTGCAGTGTATAATGTTTTGGTGTTTCGTGGAAAACTACGTCAGTGTTATCTTCGCATCAAAGGTTCCAACCCATTCCAAGTCGTAGAAATAGACCGACGTTAAATAAGTAAATTAAAAAAAAAAAGGTTCTCTTAATACTTTGTCTTACTAAGAAGTTATAATTATAAATAAAATAACACTATACTTACATTGGACACTGTTCCTGAAATAGAGGGACCTTCATTATTTGTTTCTACACTTTCTACATTATGCGAAGCACATTTTTTCCAGTGGATTTTCAGTCGGTCCACAAGCCCTTGCATTTCTACATTACACTTTTTACATGTAGCTCTACTACCACTTTTTCCATCAAGCTTACTCGATTTTTCAATAAAATATTGCCAAGTAGGATCTTTTTTCCTTCCACTTCTATTAGAGGACATGTTAAAAAAAGTATTTAATATTTAAATACTATAAATATAATCATTCAGACTCGCTTTCTCACTTGTTACGCGTTACGCGGTAGATTAGCAAATAATGGCAATTCGAATAACCCCTGCGCATTATAAAGACAGGCGAATTTTCAAGTTCTGACAGGCATTTTCATGTATGCTCTAGCTTTGGATAATTGTTGCTTTAATGAAATAAACTTTACTATGTATATTTTGGGCTTTCCTATTTACAACTAACAGGAATCCTGGATTAATTCTCCAAACCAGCTATCTTCCGACGCCCAAACATATTTCTGACATATTTTGGGCGTCCGAACAGACACCGTTACAATTTTTTAACGAGAATATCACACCGTACACGTTCCTTAATTATTCGCCTCGAGTAATGAAATACCCTGTATTATTCATAACTTCATAATTTTTTCTTCAGTCAAAAATCATCCTAATAGCTAATAAAATAGTTGTACTTGTCGTATGCAATTTCTTGATATCGATATTACTGAATTATTTCTGACTATTTTTTTCGGTTCAAATAAAAAATAATCCATTATTCGATTACACTCTACCAACTACCTCTGCGAGCTACAATTTTTTACTTTCCTACTGAATAATTTTAAAGCTGTTCATGTCAAATTTAGACTTTTGGCCACTTTTCGAAGTTTTGCACTGTTGTGAATTGTAAAGAAGTCATTGGCCCATCGTGGTATAACGTTATTTAAATTGCAGGTACAATATAAAAAGTCTTCTGGTTAGTCAAGATGTGATTTAATCTAAAACTTTTAACCCCGTACGTAAAAACCACTGTCGGATGGTTATTACTTGGTTTAGCATAAAGCTCGGTGGTCGGATAACGATGCAAAATCGCGCGATTTTCATACGAGTACTGTGGAGCTCGTTACCGAGGCGGCTGTGGCTGAGCAAGGCCAGCTTTCTCTGGATGGGTTGGCCACGTCGTGATATCATCAATATCATAATTCCTTGCGTAAGACAGTAGCAGCGCGGCATAATAACCGGGGAACTCTCCTCTTCTGAAACAGACCAGTACGTACTGAATTAATTCAAATTTAAAACGACCTCGCCACGGTCACAGATGTAGTACAAGCTGAATCGGAGATCGGAATTTAAATTAAACACCATTATATTGATAAAGAAGAAAAACTGGCATGCCTTAAAGCAGAATGTTGAATACTTGATGGTCGATTGTTATTTTGATATTGTATTATTCCAAAGCACTCTTGTTTTTAATAAGAAGTATTTTTAGATATGGACGATGAATCATTCCTAAAAACAAAAAATACAGTGCGTCCATAAAATCTTGCACAAATTAATGTCCAGCTAAAATAATTAGGGTAAAAAATCTGAAGACAGGGCATATTTTGAAACTGAACTTCAACTTACACTTACAGGTGGTTCCATCTTCGAGTTATGACGTCATCGAATATTTTTTAAATGGAATATAATATTTTTTCTTAAACATGTGAGAAGTATATCGATTTAATACTCGAAATGGGGGTTATTTGATCTATTTTGCTCCAGTCGTTCTGTTTTTACAGCATTTTCAATCATTTAAATCTTTTGTTACTATATAGGGTGGGGCAACAGAGCGTTCGACTTCGATATCTCGAATCTAATAAATTGTACCATTAATGTTCATAATGATAATTAAAAAATTGATTATAATATTTTATTTGGTTTCATGTTAATATTGGCTCCCGTCTCTAATAGCAAGAGTAAATGTATATTGTCTCCCGTTGCTATTGGAAACCGACCCTAAACGTCTATTTTCGCTAGTAGAAAATACACTGACAAACAACAGAAAATGTCACTCTCGGAAGCAGGTGTCAAAAAAATATTTTACTGGCCGTTGAAGGAAATCCACACACCAGCGTTCGCCAGGTTAGTCGCGAGTATGATGTTACTAAAACGTCAGTACATACAGTATTATTAAAATTAGAAAAATTGCATCCCTTTAAGATTCAGCTTGTGCATGAACTAAGTGATGATCCAGATCGGAGAATACAATTTTGTGAATGTGAATGTCCAATGGTGATCCTCTTCTGATAGAAAAAATTATTTTCTCCGATGAATGCACTTTCAATTAAATGGTGAAGCGAATCGTCAGAATTGTAGATACTGGGCAAGGGAAAACCCTCGATGGATGCTGGAATAGCACACACAGTATCCACAAATGGTAAATGTGTGGGCGGGAATTGTAAGAAATGGAATCATTGGACCCTATTTTTTCGATGGAACATTTTAAATGGGCTATCTCATCCCAACGTTATTAAATCTATTCCCCAGTAGAATTAATCCTGAAAATGTTGACGAAAGCCTGTAGTGTTGATAGGATAGTGCGCCTCCCCATTATACAGCAGACGTTCGAAGGTATCATTACCAAATATTTCTAAACAGATGGATTGGTATACGTTGACTCATCGAATGGCCACCTAGGTCACCGGATCTCAATCCATTAGATTGTTTTCTGTGGTGCCATCTAAAAAACGTAGTTTATAAAACCAAACCTGAAAACATTGTTGAATTAAAAGAGAGAATTAGAACAGAAATAAACACATTTCTCAGGAAACTATAAACAAGTTTCAGCAACACTTTATTCATCGTTTAGGGTACTGTCAGCTACAACAAGGACTACAGTTCGAACGTAATCGGTTCAAATTATTTATTTCCCAAAAGCGGACCGGTACATTGTTAGAAACTCACATTTACTCTTTGTCTTTATGGTTGCATTGATGGCCGCAGTGGAGGGTCTACTGAGACCCACTCACAACAAACCTAACCTAACCTTATGGTTGCGTTTGTATTCTTCCGAAAAACGTGATACCGTTATTCAAAAACCGTCGAAAATGAGCTTTTTGGGGTTTATATATATTTTACTATACCCACATTTAAAACATGAAATATCAAGTATGTAGTCACAAATTTAGTTTTTTCTGTAATTCATAGAATTATTTTGGAGACTTTAGAGGACAATTAAAAAACATTTTTTAAACATTCGTTTTCTTCTTTTCAGTTCACAAATCTTTGTTTTAAGAGTAATGAATTGCCTCTAGCATTATTTTTAGATAGTTGGAATCGTGTATCTACATCTACGAAATCATATAGAAGCCATTAAATTTAGTTAGTTTAGCATACACTGAAAATAAAAAAACTTTGTCTTTTACTTCGACGGTTAATAAATTTCTTAGAGAAGAATTTTATGTTTAGAGAAGTTTAGTGTAATCAATTCAGTCCCTGATTTTACTGTCGTATTTTTTGCTCGGTTTTATTTCGGATATAATGAAAAAACTCTATATCAATATGTTGGGTTAATTTATATTACAGTTTGTTTTTCATGTTGTTTTTCAGGAATTACACTACAGTTCTTTGGTAATTTAAATTAAATATGAGACATTGCTTTTGATTTTATAAGTGATAAGATGGAAAATTCCATGACAGTTCTATTCCTGTCAAATGTGAAACACAGAATCATATTTATAATGTTTTTCTGCAACCGCCTAGAAAGTTAACTGTTTTTGGGGCAATTTTTTGAGTAGAAAATGCGTATTTACTAGTCAAACCCAGTAAAAAACATAAGGGATCGGTATATTCTTTACCGATCATCACTTTCGGTTGACAGTAAGTAGTGTCTGATAACAATTAAAAATGTATAATTAAATATTCTCTGAAAGTAATCTTTTGACATCTGTCACTAGAATTTTATGAATGTTGTTTCAGAAACTGTCTTTACTAGGCCCACTGGATTTCAGGGCTCGCTAGTGCTCGCCCAATAAAGAATCACCTTCTGGTCTTGTTACGTAAATAACTATTACCAGCCACGAGATTGAAAAAACTTTTTTTTTCACGGCAAAGTTTTCATGTACAGGGTTATTTAGTATATATTACCCACCCCTTATCATCGTTATTATTGCTTATAGAAAAAAAGTTTCTTTAATGAAATAATCAAAATGGTTTACAGTGACGAAGAAAAAGTCCAAATATTTACTTGTTATATACAAACTAACAAAAATAAACGCAAAAAGTCCAACATCATCAGAAAATACGTTGAAAAATATTTACCAAAAGGTGAATAATTCCTCCAGTTTTAATAGAAAAGGGCGTGTGGTTCAAGCAAACCAGGAAGAAAATCTAGATATACTGCTTCATTTCGAAGGTAAGCCCATCCATATTTATTCGCGAATAGACTTATTTGAAACATTGTATTATTTTTTAGAAAATTCTGAATATAGTATAAATAATGCAGTCGATCAATTAGGTAAAAGTTATTGCAAAATCCAACGTACGTTAGAAAATAACAGCTACAGACCATATAAAATTTTATCCGTACTAGTTTTAACAGAGGCTAATAAAAGAAAAAGGCTGGACTTTTGCCGCCAGATGAATCAAAAGTTGGATGAAGATCCCGATTTTTTTTACTAAAATATTATGGACTGATGAATCATCATTTACTATGGCAGGAGTTTTTAATAGGAAAAATCGAAGATAGTGGGAAAACAAGCACAACAGAAAAAGATTGGTGAGACAAATAAAAAAATCAGGAAGAAAAACTGTGAGCGTTTGGTGTGGAATTTTCAGAACAAAATTGTTGGGCCTATATTTTATTATTATACTTTAACTGGAGTGACCTATCTGGGAGTAAGTAGAAGCAGAAAATATTGTTTTGCAGAATTTTCCGGAAGCCGAACTTGATGATATGATTTGGAGGATGGGGCAACTCCGCATAATGTCCTACCCGTTCGAGATCATTTAAATAATGTATTCCCAATATGGATAAGGAATAATGGACCTATTAAATGGCCACCTAACAGTCCGGATTTGACTCCTATAGAATAATTTTTTGGGGATTTCTAAAAGACATTGTCAATAATAATAATAGTATTCAAGTCATTAAAGACAGGATTCAACTTGAAATAAACATTCTGAATCTAAATAATGAAACCGTATACGGTATAATTATAAATATAAGAAGACGTTATGAATTATGCATTGATAATAATGGGGGACACATCGAACATCTTTTATGAGTTATCATTTATTTATATTTAAATTTCCTAAATAAATCTTTGTTATCTATTTTGTATAAATATTTGGTTTTTTTCTTCCTCACTGTAAACCATTTTGATTATTTCATTAAAAAAATGTCACTTATCAAACGTAATAGTTGTCATTTTCATAGCTCACTTTAATAATGTCGCCTTTTCCATATTTACAGTAACTAGTTTAACTAAGATATTCGACGTTTAATAACTCAAAAACGGTATATGGTAGGGGTAACATATGGTATATTTTTGAAATCAGGAACAAAGGATCATTCCAAAAATGTAATAATATACAGGGTATCTCATTTAAAAAAATATATTATTTTTTGTATCCCCTGAGATCTGTATGCTACTGTACTTTTGATAGCATTTTAACAAAATTCAGTCATAACCGCACAACTTTTATTTAAAACTTTTTTTCTATAGACAATAATGACGATGATAAGGGGTGGGTAATTTATAATGAATAACCGTGTACAACATCTTTAATAAAATTTGATCATTATGTTTTTGCATGTTTTAAATATTAACATTATACTAATAATTATAATTTCCCACAAAAAAATATTTGTATTAGCCACATT
Source organism: Rhamnusium bicolor (assembly GCA_029963845.1). Lineage (NCBI taxonomy): Eukaryota > Metazoa > Arthropoda > Insecta > Coleoptera > Cerambycidae > Rhamnusium > Rhamnusium bicolor. The sequence continues at coordinate 178,015 of JANEYF010002546.1, read as the reverse complement.
ACTTTTCTCTGTTTTCCTAAAATAATTTGGTATCTTTGGCCGATTAGTTGTCGATATACTAACAGTAACAACTGATGAAACCACAGTTTCTAACTGTGTTTGTGGTTGAGTATTATTAGCTTCTGATAATATGTGCATTAAGTTTTTTTTATCACATTTTTCGTTATTTATTATTTAGGTAATTAGTTAGCCAAAAGCAGTCTAAATTGTCTGTCGAATTATTTATTAACAAAACTGATTGTGCTCTTTTAATCTTCAACGCCTCACTCGACAATTTCATTTTTGGTATATTTTATCCTCATGTACAAGATTCTTTAATTTTAATAAGGCGTTCTTATACTTATTTCAATGGTCTGTTATTCTTTTTGTGAACTATCTTCTTGTGTTTCTAATATATTTCCCATTAAAATTATTGTAGGCAAGGTATTTTACATGTTACTACCGAATATTTGTATGTTTTCTCTTTAATTTAGTTTGATTAATATTTTTTTTACATAATACCATTCATGTTTTTAAGGGGCCTAGTTGGGAAAAAGCTTCGAATAACTGTGTTACTCTCTAGAAAGTTTTTATACATGCGCCGCACAGTAACGGAAACGCCGAAAAGCTGGCCAAAATATAAAGGCATTGAGCTATTTTACTGAAATTGTGCATACAGGGGTTTTTTGTGTCGCTGATCAAGAATCCGAAGTTGTATTTTGAATAAAACAAAATGGCGCCATGAAATCCCCCCAAAACATACCAAAAATCGCCAATTATCGCTGCATTTTTACAAAACTTTGTATACAGTTTTTTTGACTCGCTGATGAAGAATCCCATATAGAATTTCAAAAAAAATTACGGTCAAAAATATATATATATATAGTTCAAAACTTATTATTGAATTGAAGCGAATTTATGTGATTCATTTGTTTCGGGAAAATTAGGATCTGGGGAATGGAATAAAAATGTGTAATGACTTTGAAAATTAATTTTATTCAATTACTATCTGAATTACATTCATCGTCGCATTCAAAAGGAGCCCACTTTATGGTGCACGAATGTGCATGCATCCGTGCATTCGCGCACAATTTGGTCAATATCTCGCAAAGATGCAAAAAGATGCAGCTAATTTTTTATACACTTTCGAAAAAATGTTCATTGAACACATTCCAATAAGTTTCAAGACCAACCATCACCAACCGCGTAACTTATGGCTTTTTTTGTGGAGTTTATGAATCGTTGCAAGTACAAAACTGCACTCCACTTCGATAATTATTTACTAATTACCATATAAATAAACTGATCTGATATTGAGATATTTTAATTGTACTTACTTTCTAATGGAGAATCCATTTTTATGACACAGAAAACTGCACTTTGAGAATTTTTACGCTGCAGACAAAATTTATCGATTTTTGAAACGTTGCGAGCTGCCGAAGTGACGCGCTGCACGGTCGCACAATAAGTAATTTCGTCGCTCAGGTAGTGAATCCGGACCGGCAATAACGGTCGTTTCGAATGCTAGGGGTACCACTACAACGATTTAAAATGTTTCCATTTAAAAAAAAAATCTTCATTTTTTTAATTTTGGCCAGCTTTTTGGCGTTTCCGTCCACTGTGCGCCGCTGAATAATTTTGCTCTTGACTATACCTTCACTATACGTTTTATCACCGACTTCATTGAGGTGCGATTCCCGATAGAGGTAACACTTCCTTGCTCCATTTGTAGTGACAAAGATACTTATTTAGAAAATTCATTTTAACCAAACAGTACGGAATAAAAGTTTGAAACTTGCCGAGCATAATTATGAAGATTCATTCTAGAAGACATGTATGAATTTTACCTCGAATTTTACTGATTGATATCATAATTGAGGAGCTAATCACGTTCAAATTTCACTTATATTTACAGTATAAATTTTCCCTACATAAAGTGAAAATTAATTAAAATATATATATACATGTACCCTCTAGTACACTTTCATCTACTGATCCTCCAAATTTGGTGTAATTTGACCAAACCGTATGGAAGAAATAAATTTTGAAAAATTACCTTACAAACACTGGTTCGATTAGCCCTCTTGAAGTGTATACCATTGTTTCTTTTTTTTTTTTTTTTTTGAGAGATTCCTGGCTGGATCTAGAAGGAACTAGAACTTAATTGAAACGATATTTTTTGTTGGAAAGTTCTGTTATTTAATTTAGCCGATCCTGTCTTAAGGTTAATATTATTTTCTGTGTTAATTTTTGTTCAAATTAAACTTGAAATATCAGCATTAAAAGAGAGAATTTTCATGTTTTCCTTTTATCCATATCCACCATTTGGAGTTAATAATTAACTGCATCTTGAACCTTGTTTAGTATTATTACTATTATTATTATTTTTCCCTAAAAAAACAAGGGCACATTTCTCATTAATGATGAACTGAAATAATTTTAATCATAAATAAAGCAATCGGAGTAATAATTACGTACAACCTTGTAATTTATGCCGATTCCGTTTATTGTATGCGCCAAAACATACCGCAGAGTGTTTTTAAGGTTGAGTAATTTTCAGTGGGAATTTTTAATTAAAATTGTATTTGCTACAGCTTTTTCTTCAGCTCGGTAAATATTTTTGAGATTCTTAAAAGAGATGGGAATGTTGATTTTAATCAGTAGCGGACGATGCCGATATATTTACAGTCAGGAAATACAAGCAAAAAGTTAATAAATGGTTTTAATTGTCATGTCAGGAATTGGTGCCATTATATTTAGTATTATAAAAGCTCTTTTTGTTAATAGCGGTAATGTACTACTTTTATGTACAGGGTGATTCATTTAACTTGGTATTTACATACTGATGTATCAGAGTCTGAGACATCCAATATGTATATAATGTAATAATAAATGAAGATTTTGAATATCGTATTCAATAAAAAATAAAGGCCATAGAGGTGTATTTAAAACATATAGAGGAATATTACTGCCAACATTCTGTTTATTCATTATTATTACTATACCAACTGTGGTTTTGTAAAAATCAAACGTTTTTCTCATAATGTATGTCCATCTTTACATTTTTCTTTTGTTGAAGTTGGCATTTATAATATATTGTAGTTATTATTGGTCTACTTTTTATTAAGTGGATATCATTTTTTTATTATTGTTACGTGTTTGCTATCCACACAAACACCTCTACTCGTAGATTCGTTGATTGAAAGTCCGGGTAACACTTACTCACTACTTTATTTACTAATTAACAATTAACAACAATAGATTAATCACTTTCCTAATTATAATCACAACTGAACACTTATAAGTCTCTTTCGTATTTCTTCTTTACTCGTTCACGTTCGACTTCAGACTAAGACTCGGCACACCGTGTGTCTTATTTATACATCCATTCACACGATCTAGAGAAGTCCAGAATATTCCCGGCCGTTAGCGTACAATTCCAGTCTCATCTAACCAGTCTACACAGTCCAGTGGCGTAACACTGCCCCCTCCTTAAGCCTGAACGTCCCGATCAGGCAATTCATTATTCCCTGCATACTTGGCTAGTCTCTCTATATGCACCACCTTCATCTTAATTTTTGGATTTTGCTGAATTCTATATACAACGTCGTTTAATCTGGTGACGACAGTATAAGGTCCTTCCCAAGGGTGGTGAAGTTTCGGGGACCTGCCTTTCTTTCGTTGTGGGTTATATAGCCAAACCAACTCTCCCACCTGGTACCCTCCTGAATTAGCCTTAAGGTCATAATGAGCCTTCATACGGTCATTTGTTATTGTAATTCGCTCAAAAGGAGCCCTGGCGTTATATTGCTTATTTCTTATTTGTGGCCCCATTCTTGCCGCGCAAACTTCACATTGGCGGCACCAAGCCTCCACATCTTGACGACTGTTTACCCAGTAGAAACGTTGTCTTACTTTTGTCAGGGTTTTGTTGACGCCAAAATGTCCGCCAGACGTTTCATTATGAAGTACATCTGCTACGTGACACCTGGGGATTAACAATTTCAAAGTAACTTTCCTCCCATCTGGACTTTCCCACGCTCTCTTCAGCAGTCCGTCCTCTACTATAAGGGAGTCCCATTGTGCCCATAAAGCCTTCAGCCTCACTGATTTATCTGAAATGTCCTTCCAATTGGGTCGGGTCCCTCTTTCTTTCCATTTCAGAATAGGACCAGTCTCGTTATCGTTTAACTGCGCTTTCCTTAACAACTCTTTTGTCCAATAATCCGGAACATTAATCTTAACGGTCTTCATTATTTGTACATTTTGTTGTTCTTCCTTACGGTAGCAAGGCTTGCAGTCTTTCTGACACGGTCTTTTGGAAAAGCCATCTGCTATATTCCGCGAAGTACCAGCTCGCCAGTTTTCCTGCGGCTTCTCCATTACTGCGACCCTCTCAGGGATGCGCTGACGACAGTTACTCTGAATATGGCCCACTCTGCCACACTTATAACAGCGCATACGTCCTCCACTCTGTCTCCCACTACTTTGTTGTTGGGTTTGTCTCGGATCTTGAATGTTGAGCTCATGACACTTCCTCTTAATATGGCCCAATTTGCCACACATATAACAACGGATGTCTCCAGTCGGCCTCCCACTACTTCGTTGTTGGTCTTGTCTCTGCTGGGAGTTCGATTTTGTCAGTAGTTGGGTCAACATCTTGTGTAGATCAAATATCAGGTTTTGTGTTGTGTTGTCTGGCTTGTCTTCCTCCATACTCACAGCTCGTACTCTCTGATTTGATTGTGTGGTATCCTCATAGGCAGCCTCAATCTCCAGTGCATGTACTAAAGCCTCACTACTAAGCTTATGCCTGGCCAACCTAAGAATTCGCCTAACTTCCTGGTCCCTTACTCCATCAATAAATGTACCAACTGCTAACTGTTGTTGAAATTCCATTAGTGCATCAGGATAAGCTAGATGGGCTAATCTTTCTACCGCCGCCTCGAACTCCTGGAGGCTTTCTCCACCTCGTTGTCTGCGTGATTTGAGCTGAGCCTGATATACTTGGGCGAGATGTTGGTCGCCATATCTTAATTCTAACGCTGCCTCCAAAATGCTAAAGTTTTGTTGCTGTGCGGCAGGAATTGTTTGGAGCAGGTCTAATGCTTGGCCCCTTAGTGCTAATACCAATGCTGTTGATTTCTCCTCATCGTTCTAGTTATTGGAATGTGCAGCTGCCTCAAATTGTCTCTTATAAGTTAACCATGAACTTTGAACGTCGAAGGAAGGTGGTTGTAACCTAGTACCAGACGACAGTACTAATTGGCCACCCTTCTCTCTTAATTGTTGTTTGGGTCGGGCTACTTCTCCGGTTCCCCTCCTTAACTTCAGTTATTTCTCCTCTAACTTCACTAACTTCTTCTTTAACTTCCATGACTTCAGCCTGTACATCTTCCTTCAATTGTTCAGTGACCGAGAGCATGACTTGATGCTGTCCCTCCATAATTTGTCTTAATTCTTCCTGACGTTCCTTTCTTTGCTGTTCCTTTTCTTCCTGTCGTCTTCTCTCTTGTTCTTCTTTTTCTTCTTGTCGTCTTCTCTCTTGTTCTTCTTTTTCTTCTTGTCGTCTTATTTCCAGGCCTTCGATCATTTTTGTCAAGTCTTCTTTTTCTTCCTGACGTTTTCTCTCTTGATCTTCTATAATTTTTCTCTGTTCTTGCATTTGTTGCACCAATGCTGCAAGTAAGTCTTGTGTTTGTTTCTCCGCCATGCTTCTTGTTGTTGGCATTAACTCACGACACGTAAATCAGTTCAAAATAAAATTTATTACACTATTAAGTTCGTAAAATGTTGATATCACGTCTATTTGAATAATGGAATGTTCCAGAAAAATCTCGAAACAGCACTAGAAAGTCTTATTTAGAGTCTATACTTCTTTTGTGTTGACAAAATTCACTTATCTCCACTAATTGTGCAATGGAATGTTCGAGAATTTTCACAAAATATCACTAATAAGTCATGTTTTGAGTCTATAACACGTTTCCGTTAACACAGTTTACGTATCTCCTGTAGTTTCCAAATAGAATGTTCTAAAATATTCCCGAAATTGCACTAGTAGTCCTTTTTCTCAGTCTACAACACGTTATTACTAGCGGCACTCACGTATTTGCAGCTATTTCTAAATCGAATGTTCTAGAAACTTCTCGAAAATTCACTTTAAAGTCACTATTCAGTCCAGAAATAGTCCTCCAAACACTATCCAGTTGCTTAATTCTCCGTGTTACCACTAATTTCTGAGAAGAACACTGTAGAACCTTTTCGAATATTCCAGAAATTTCTCTTCCAATCCACTTCCGACACCAAATTGTTACGTGTTTGCTATCCACACAAACACCTCTACTCGTAGATTCGTTGATTGAAAGTCCGGGTAACACTTACTCACTACTTTATTTACTAATTAACAATTTACAACAATAGATTAATCACTTTCCTAATTATAATCACAACTGAACACTTATAAGTCTCTTTCGTATTTCTTCTTTACTCGTTCACGTTCGACTTCAGACTAAGACTCGGCACACCGTGTATCTTATTTATACATCCATTCACACGATCTAGAGGAGTCCAGAATATTCCCGGCCGTTAGCGTACAATTCCAGTCTCATCTAACCAGTCTACACAGTCCAGTGGCGTAACATTATTATGTGAATTTCTCACAAGAGGTCTCTCAGGATCGTCACTTTTGGTAAAATTATGTGTACTGTAGAAAATCGTTTCTCGCAGTGGTTTGATAAAGAAGAAATTGATCTCCTTAACAACGGATTATAATTTACATTTCCTGCCTCTGAGGCATGAGATTGTTGCAAGTGTTGAAAGTTCAATTGAATACCTTCCTGATTCCTCTCAAGGATTTGTCAGACAAGCCTACAGAAATCAAATCTCGACAATATTGTCACCGAAGTAAATAGGAAGTCAGAATCTACAAAGGAGAGAAAAATTATCCAACGGTTGCGTGAAAAGGATTCATTTACTTAAAAGCTGATAACGATAATAGGGTTGTTATTTTAGATAAAGAGGACTGCTATGAAAGGTTACATAATTTGATTAGTAATGGTCCTTATAAAAAACTTTCTAGAAATCCAGTACCAAGAATAATTGAGGAGCATTCGTGCAAAATCCGATACATCCAGTTTTGATGGAAAATGAGTTATACATCGTTTCTTACTATCAGAAGGGTCTTCTATCGATATATGAAACCAGATTCGAGCAGAAGCCGATATTTTCTGTGTAAAATCCTATATAAACTTGATCATTTCGAGCAAATACCGATAAATCCAATATTTCGAGCAAATAAATCCAAAAATCCAATATTTGGAGACAAACTTGAAACAGATATATACTATATTGCCATCTGTTGTGAAGGAGTAAAAGTATTAAAATACTTTTAAGCTCTTCCACAACAGGTGGGGGTTGCACTACAGATGTTTCATTCTGCATGCTGATCCCTCTTTTATTTTGAGGTTATCATTGTTGCTGTGTGTGAATAATATAAAATTTCGTTGTAACTTGTTTATAAAACTATGGAAATTAACAGTGATATGAATGTTTCGGTGCGAGAGGTCAACCTCGTTTTGAAAAAGTTTGGAAATACCTCAGTGCAATATATATACCCAAATTTTTTTTTTTACTACAGGTGCCGAAAAATTTCAAAATCTTTTTAAAAGAAACGCCATGACGATGATCTCGTACTCCAGGATATCAGTAGATTAGAATATGGCATCCCGGAAAAGAAAAAAAATCTTTAAAGCATCTATTGGCGCAACACTTTGGTCCTAGTTGGGAAGAGAAGACAACGTCAGAAATTATGTGATACAAGAAGTTATTGAGTGCACCTTTTGTTGAAGTTGGAATATGAGAATCAAGAGCAAGAAGAACTTTGTGATTGCCTCGAAGAGGAAACTGCAATCCATATATAGTCCTGGAGTGGATTGGAACCTATGATGTGAAGATAACACTGACACTGACGTAGTTTTCCACGAAACACCAAAACACTATATACTAAACGTATGCTAACAATGTACCCTATTTATACCTAAACTATTGTCAGGGTTCACCGAACCGTCACGGTACGGTGAACCGTGACTAACTGACCATTAAAGGGCCTTCTGTCCCTAGTCATACTATTTTTATACTTTATGATTTCCAAGCTTTCAAATGAATCAAGCTGTCTAGTATTTGTTACATTCCTAATTAATCTTAAATTGCTAATATATATTTTATGATTGTTCTCAAACGCATGTTGGGCTACACTAGACTTATCTGTTCTACCATATTTGAGATAGGCCAAACGCTCTTTGAATCAAGTTTGAATTGATCGTCTAGTCTGTCCAACATATTTTTGATTACAGTCCTTACAACTAATTTCCTAAATCCCCGACTTTTCGTTTGTTTCAATTTTGTCTTTTGGATTGCCTAAAAGTTGTTGTAGTTTGTTTCCCGATAAATGAACCAGTGTCATACCTACATCTTTAAAAATCTTACCAATATTACGGGTAAATCTAAAATTGAATGGAATTAATACAAATTTCGGATTTTCTCTTTCATTTTGAAAGGTCGAGGAATTTCGAAGTGACTCTTTAAACTTTCGTTTCCTAATTATTTTATCAATTAAACTTACAGAATATCCATTACTCGCAGCTATATCCTTAATCAATGCCTTTTCTTTTTCAAATCTCTCCTTATTGAAGGGGAAGCTTAATAGACGATGGACTAGAAAATTAAAACTCGCCATTTTGTGTTGAGGACAATGGTGAGAGTCCTTAGGTATATATCCTAAAGTACTGGTGTCTTTTCTGTATATGTCAAATTCTTACTTATCTTCACTATTCCTAATTATTAATACATGGTAGTTGTCCAGAGTTTTCAGTTTCATATGTGAATTTAACTGACGCGAAACGACTGTTTAATTTAGATACAAAGTTATCAATATCAGCGACTTTTGTATCGAACACTGCAAAAATATCATCCATTAACCTTAGCCAAACCCTGGGGAAATACTCGAATTCTTCTTTTGCATCCGTCTCGAATCTGTTCATGAAGAGACTAGCAAAGAATGGTGACAAAGAGTTGTTGTTGTTCCTTCATGTTGTTCGAAGAAGTTATCGTTGAATCGGAAACAATTTTGTTTCATGCAAAGTTTAGTGAGTTTAAGATATTCTTCTACTACATCTTGACTGAGATTGTTTAATTCGAGTAGGTCCTTAAGGTAGTTCAAGGTCTTTGGTATATTTAGTTCAAATTATTATGCAAAGAAACTACTTTTTCTGAAAATAAGTTACTTTTTGCAGTTTTTGTAATGATTTTAAAATAAATGTTTTTGGTAATGAATTTATTTAGCCAATTAATGAAAAATCAAAAAGAAAAATATATTGTTTCAAAAATTTTGTGCAAAAGCCGATAAATCGAATAATTTTGTACAAAAGCCGATAAATCCAATGATTTTTGTTTTTAAAAAAGATCTTTGCACATTGAAGTTTGCCAAAATTTTAGGATTCCTTAGTCCCTAAGACACGTTTTGCCGAAAAATTTATTTAAAAATATCCAACCGATTGCATAGTATAAATTTTCGTCGATTTGCTGAGAAATGCAAAAACTGGATTTAGCAGATTTTACACGAATGCTCCTCAATTACTGAAGTAAGAAATGTACTTGAATTTTGCAATAACCTTATTACTCCAACTTTAAATAGGAGGTTACATGTGTCTAACCCAAGTGTACTTAGATTGTACTGCTTGCCTAAGATACCAGGAAAGTCGGTGCATCCCATTGTTTCAGCAATTCGATCGCTAATCAAAATAGTTAACAAAGGAGATCGAAAGGTTACCCAGTTTCTCTGTGATTAATTCCAATGATTTCATTAATAAAGTGAAAAATATCTAGTTGTAGGAAGGTGAAATTTTGATCTCCTTTGACGTTTGTTTATTGTTTCCAAGTGTTCTGATACTAAAAACCTTGAACTACCTTCAGGATCTATTCGATTCGAACAATTTCAGTTAAGATGTAGTAAAAGAATATCTTCTAAACGTTGCATGAAACACAATTGCTTTCGACTCGATGATAATTTTCTCGAACATCATGAAGGAATAGCAATGGGTGTAACTTTGTCACCATTCATTGCTAGTCTCTTCATGAACAGATTCGAAACAGAAGCAAAAGAAGAATTCGGTATGTGGATGATATTTTTGCAGTGACTGATACAAAAGTCACTGATATTGACAACTTGTTTCTAAATTTGACAGTCGTTTCGCGTTAATTAAATTCACGGACGAAATTGAAAACTCTGGACAAGTAAAGTTTAAAGCGACACTTCGGAATTTCTCGACCCAAAATGAAAGAAAGCAACCGAAATTTTACCGATTCCATACGGTCCTCGATTTATCTGTGGTATCAGTAAGAGTTTTAAAGGTGTAGGCATGACTGTGGTTTATTCATCAGGAGTTAAACTACAACAACTTTTAGGCAATCCAAAAGACAAAATTGAAACAAACGAAAAGTCGGGGATTTACGAAATTAATGGTAAAGACTATAATCAGAAATATGTTAGACAAACTAGACGATCAATTCATACTAGATTCAAGGAACAAATGTCTCATCTCAAATATGGAAGTCCAGTGTTGCCCAATATGCATTTGAGAACAACCATGAAATAGATAGTAGCAATTTAATTAGGAATGTAACAAATACTAGACAGTTGAATGCATTTGAACGCTTGGAATTTGCAATGTGTAAATATAGTAGGAATAGTGACAGAGGGCCAATCCCATATAGCCCGCTCTGGTTAGTGTGTCACGATACCTCTAACCTAAACGATAGTTTAGGTAAAAATAGGATATACTGTTAGCATAAGATTAGTTTTAGTCTTCTTCATATGATGCTAACTTGGTTGGCGAAACGAGCATCTAAGGCAGTAGATGGTGTTTTGGTTATTTGTGGAAAACCACGTCAGCCTTAAAATTATGTAAATTCTGAATAAGGTACTTCTTCTGACTACATAAATTAATTACTCAATGGATATTTCCATTTTACCGTGAAATTCGTTAGAATGTTTCAATAATGGCAAGTAATGGTCATAATTAACAACTTAATATGATACAATAAGTTTGATTTTGTAAAAATGCCCATACAATTTAAAAAACTTACATCCGAAAAAAATACGGACCGATAATTCCAATACAGTTTCAACGTCATTTAAACTCTTATGCCGATTTTTTTTAGTAAATCTTTTCTTCCTATATCTGATGCATCCTTGAGCAATGGAGAATCTACGTCTAGTTCACAGTGTTTGTCCAAATTCTTGAATTTGACGAAAATGAAATTTTTGTCGTATTGAAACAAATTAAACCCAAAATGACAACTGGTCCGAATGCAGTGCCTGCTTTTATCCTAAGGGACTGTGTCTATATTCTTGCTTCACCACTTAAAATCTTGTTTAATCTGTGTCTGAAAACTTGTACCTTTCCCGAAATCTGGAAATATTCCAAAATTAGTCCCGTATATAAAAAAGGTGACAGACTCGTTATCACAAATTTTCGTCAATACTGTGTAATTTTTGCAAAGTCCTTGAATTTGTACTGCATAGTAATATTTACCGCAACATTAGTATCAGACTCACCTTACCAACACGGTTTCATGAAAGGTCGATCCACTACAATCAACCTAATGTACATCACGCAATTCATTGCTAAATCAGTAGATAAGCAGGCTCAAACTGACGTTATCTACATAGATTTCTCCAAGGCATTCGACAGACTCGATCATGGCATAATACTTAATAAGCTTAAAAATGTTTTGTCTTTCTGACGCATCACTAACGTTTTTTACATCTTATTTATCTAATAGAAAGCAATATGTAGTTTTCAATGGGCTCAGGTCTGTCGAGTACCTTGCAACATCAGGTGTTCCACAGGGGTCTGTACTTGGGCCATTGTTATTTAACATATTCATCAATGACATAGTTGATCAGTTGGATGTCAATTGTCTTCTTTATGCGGATGACTTAAAAATTTTTGGTGTAGTTCGAAGCATGAGCGACTGTGAACTAATTCAATACAACTTAGATAAAATTTCGAACTGGTGTCAGTTAAACAACTTATCCCTCAATCCTTTAAAATGCAATGTAATGTCTTACACGTTAAAATCGTTTACTCTGGCTTTTGAATATAAACTGAATAATGTGATTTTAGAGCGCCCTAATAACTTTCATGATCTTGGTGTAACTTTTGATAGTAAACTCTTGTTCGTAAATCATATTGAAACCATAGTATCTGAGGCATACAAAACTTATGGATTTATAGTCCGTTGTAGTCGTGACTTTGCGGATACGAATACCGTAAAAATACTTTTTAATTGTTTCGTTAGATCCAAACTTGAATACTTTGCGATTGTGTGATATCCACACTATAATGTACATACTGAAAATCTGGAATCCGTGCAGCGTAGATTACTCAAATTACTTAGCTTCGAATCTGACGGAGTATACCCGCCTATCGGTTTTTCACAACAAGAATTGCTTGATAGACATTCAATGTCCAGTCTTAAGCACAGGCGTGAGTATCAGTCACAAGTATTTCTGTATAAAATAATAAATCATAAAATAGACTGTCAAAACATTACTGAACAATTAAATTTTCATATTCCTAGAACATCCTTACGTGAAAACAAAATTTTTTATCGCTACACCTCGCGCACAAATATACTTCACCATTCTCCCATATATAGAATGTGTAATAATAACAATTTGCTTGGTAATAAATTGGATATCTTTTTTGTCGCCTTAATAACATTCGATCTATTTATTTGAAATAAGCGACTTGTAAACAGAAAAACAAGTCGCTTATTTCAAATAAATAGATCGGCGAAAAATATATCCAATTTATTACCAATAAAAAAATGTAAGCAAAAAAACCTTTTTTTTTATTCTTTTTTTGTCGCTATGTGCTTTAATTCAACATTTTACTTTGCTGTTTCTTTTTACTTTCACGCATACATACTTTTAATTATGTATATTCTTTCTTTTCACTAGTTTTCTTACCCTCCTGTTCTGTAGTTGGGTTTTTACCTGTAGAACAGTGTATAAATAAAAAAAATAAAATAAAATAAAAATAAAGTAGGTTACCTGAAAATGGCATTAAAGCTGAAACAACAAATTTATACCGCTAGTGGTACATCCCCAATGTTTTATGTTTTTTTTGTTTTCTTTTTCTTTTTATTTTTTTTACCCGCTTCTCTAGTCACCGAAGTAACCCCAAGAAAATCCTAGGATTTTGTGTTGAATAAAGAGACACGAGACTCTACAGTTTATTGTTGAGTCTGAATCACTTCTAGGGCATCGATAATTCCCTCTCCCATCTTAGTCCAAAACAAATTATAAATAAGATTTCTAACTTGCTCCAGGATGGAATCAAACCATCGACCTTCGGTACCGAGTAAATAGCTATAAGTGCTTTACCCACTCGGCTACCATTCCCCTCACACATATGTTAATGTCATCCTTTCATTCAACATCCTGTGTATCTTATTCTTGGTATTTCGAACCAATGTGAATTGATTGACCTTCAAACCAATGAAATTTGCTATCCACAGATACAGAATAATCCAAAATTGGTCCAAATATGTAGATGTCAACGTTTGAAATTACCCTAATTTAAACTTATATTATTGAGTAGTTTGAAAATTAAACAAAATTGTAATTTATGATGTGGAATTTGGGGTTTTCACCTCAATAAAATTGGCCTGACGTACGCGGCAAATCCAGGAGGCGAACATTTTCTTTTATTTAACTTGATACTGGTCTTTGTCGATTTAATAATCTTCTCGTACTTATAGAATTATGCATGGGCATTTTTTTGCTGCGGCCGGTAACTATTTGGACGTTTAATGAGAATCAAGCTGGTTCAGACACAAATGAAACCGGCAGATTCTGCATTAATTCATCGCATTAATCTTCAACATCGCAATAACTATCGTACACAAAAGGCACTGTCGGAATTGTACACACTCGAACCGCTTAATGCTAATTCGTGAACACTCTGCTATCAGTTGTTAGACAACGGAATGCGATCAGACTACTAAGATCAGTGAAAACGTGGAAAAAATATAACAATGCCTTCTTTACTGCCCAAAAATTTTTCAGCGACAATGAATTATTAACGAGGATGTTTTACTTACTTTTATTTAGAAACCGAAAACATATTAGGTTATTCTTTTTGATATATATATGGTAACAAAATAAAGTTCCATGATTTAAAAGTCGATTATCGTTTTCGATGGCACTTGCCAAAAATTAGGCAATTACTGTATTTTTTCAACAATAATTAGTGCATTTCAATCAACAATTTTTAATACATTATTCATTGTCTACTTGATATTAGGGAAGGGGAAAAATAATTAAAGTCGCGAAAAAACGAACCAATTTAATTTTGTCACTAATAATTTATTAAGAATTGAAATATCTATTAACAACAAAATAAGAACAAACTAAGAATAAAATTATATGAACGAAAAACAAATGCGGATCAATTTTTTTCATAACAAAATTTATATACCAAGTGACGATTTGGTGTGAGAGAGGTCCGCAGCTTCATTAATATTAAAGTTAGAAATCAAAAAATTATACATAGTAAGTATTTTTTGTGGCTGTATAATTTAAATAAATATAGTTTAAAAAAACTAAAAAACACGCTTTTAAAGCACATCAAACTAAAAAGTGAAAAATAATTATTAATATAAACTGAAAACAATAATGAACGAAAAATACTAGTATTATTGTGAAAAAAGCGTGGGGCGCTTTGTGCCATATTTTTCGTATATCGAGCAACCCACGCGTTTTTCACAATAATACTAGTATTTTTCGTTCATTATTGTTTTCAGTTTATATTAATAATTATTTTTCACTTTTTAGTTTGATGTGCTTTAAAAGCGTGTTTTTTAGTTTTTTTAAACTATATTTATTTTTCACTTTTTAGTTTGATGTGATATGAAAGCGTGTTTTGTAGTTTTTTTAAACTATATTTATATTGCTTATTGATGCTGATATTATAACATATTACGATCCAACAGATATTTCTGAAAAAAAAAATATTTTTTTATTTCAGCCGTGGGATTTGAACTCCCGCCCGAGGAGTCTGTCGTTTCGCGTCGCCTGCCTTAGCCCGCTCGACCACCGATCTAACTGACAATCATGGAATGTACTTACATATTAAGCCTTTGCTCTCACGCACAGGATACGTGAGGAAAGGACTGGCGATCCTGATCAGGATAATGATATAAACTTATCAAATTATTGTATTGTTACCGGTTCTTCGTAAGTGTACAAAGTTTCAATTAAATCTGTCCGTTTAAAGTGGGTCAAAATCGAGTCCAAAGAGTCGGTTACAAACAAAAAAACAAGCAAACAAGCAAGCAAACATACAGGTGAAGCTAATAAATATATAAAAGCGTGTTAATAAAAGCGTGTTAATAAATAAATAAAAGCATGTTAAAATATTTTCAACTATACCACAATATTATGATTTCGAGTGGAATGGTATATTTTATATTATAAACTTGGAGTCCCCGTAAAATTTCCTTTTCGGTGGTATTATTAACTTGAGAGATTTACCTTTTTCCGAAAATAATGAGAAATACATTGATTTTGAAAAATAAGAGTAACTAACTCAAAATGTTTTTTTTCTGAAATTTTCGTTTTAGCTTAAGATTGCCTTAATTTTTCCTCAATTGTTATAATTTTATAATAATAATAATAAATGTCTTTATTGTGTAAAATAAAAGCAATTTAACACAAAAGGTGAGTGGTACAGTATACACTGATATCAAAACTAGTAACCTAGGATACCATTGGTATAGTATTACAGTATACAATATCTAACATATTTTATCCAGTATCTGAGGTGCCAAAATTTTTTAAATTCTCCATTATTCGTTTAATACTGTTCGGAGACGGTTTTTGTTTCTCTGGATATCTATTAGCAAATATTTCACATGTTCTTGATAAGACTTTGTTACATTCTCCATAGATTATAAACAAATTTAAATAATCTTCGTGCGTATAATATAAGCGCCCCGGCATGATAATAATACTTGTCAAGTGGTAAATGAGAGTTACATACGTTTGTTTAGCACCCAACGCCGTCATAGCCAACAAAGAGTAATTGAACTTAAAATACATAGCAAAATCCCCATATAAAAATATTGAATTGGCAATATTTCGAAAACTAAAAATTTTCGGAATAGACATCCAAACACAAACTTACCCTTATTTTTAATGGTAAATAATATAAGATTATAAAAATTGGGGGTGTCCATTTGAAAAAAATTGATTTTTGACAGTTTTCTCAATTTCATTTTCATTCTTATTTTTTGAACACTCTGTATTAATACTTCTCAAAATATTATAAAAACTCTATTAAAGTAGGTCTTTTCCAACAAAGAATCTAACCCAAATGAAATAATAAAGACTTCCTTATAGGAAAAATTGATAATTCTTTTAGTGCCTGCAAACGTCATTTTTGACATAAGAATTGAAATATGTCAAAAACGGAGAGACTTAGGCATAGGACATGATACACAAAATCGACCTAGAGTTTTGCGTACAATCCAAAAATGTAATAATATATAGGGTGTCCCATTTAAAATAAGCAAGTTGACATCTACTTCATTTCATTTAAAATAACGAAGTTGAGGTCAACTTCCGGTATACCCGGAAATGCCACCATTTTGAAAATATTTTCATTAAATAGATCCTGGCAGTTTATGCCTACAGCCAAATTTTCAGATCAATATGTTTTTTCTTTCTCAAGATACTTCTAATGGCAGGTCAAAAAAATCGCCCTGTATATATAATATCTAACAGAACAGAATATGTTTTTATCACCGTGTAAAACAATTTTAAATTTATGTAATTCGTTGTTCAAAATCAGGGTCTCAAGTTGACGTTTTAATACATTTTTGTTGATTTGTTGTGTAGCTGTCGAGGTAGATTATTATAGACATAAGTCGATAGGTAAGAAAAGATAATTGAAATGTCATATTTATGCCTTATTGTATGCAATTGGTCGTTTGTATGTTTCAAATTATGCATAACATTTCTGGCAATTAGTTTGTCAAAGAGGTCAATAGGTTTTTGCGTTAGAACGTCATTATTTAATATTGAGGTGAAATATAGGTAGCCTCTCTTTTATTTTAAGTAGATCTAACTCCTTGATGTGTGGTGTTATATGCTCGTAAATAGAACTATTTTTAACAAAATCTAATACAGATACTCTAGATTTTTTTGAAGTTTGTTCACTTCTGATAAATTTAAGCAAGGCCCATAAACATAATTACAGTAGTTGAGATGTGATAAGACTAAGGCATCATATAACAGAAGTTTAGTGACCCTATCAAGGATATTTCTAAAGTTTGAAATCTGTTTAAAAGAGCAGAAAATTTTCTAAGGAATAAAGTTTAAATTTTTATCAAAGGTTAGCCCTAAATTATTCACTTTGTCAACTTGGTGTATAATTATATTGTTGATTGACATTTAAAAGTAAGTGAGAACTCTTAATTTATTTGCAGTGCCAAAGACAATATTTTTATTTACTTTTGTTTGGATTTAATAGGAGTGAATTCTGAAGGGTCCAATTTTTTATTTCATTTAAATCATCATTAATTTTAGTTTGGGTTTCTTCAGACTTCATCACATCAAAAGCAAAGTAAAGTTGTATATCATCAGCGTACATATGCAGGGAACAATAATTTGTGATTTGAGGCAGGTCTGCGGATTAGATATTAAAATGCAAGGGCCCCAAAATCGAGCCTTGGGTCACTACCGAGAGGAACAAACGTTTGTCAGAGATTCGTCTTCCACTTGTGGTGTCAAGACAAATATCTTGAAAACGATTTAGTAAGGAAGACGTGAGCCAAATTAGGATATTATTCTCTATCCAATAGAATTTTAAGTTTTTTATTAGCAGTTCAGTGTTTAAGGAGTCAAAAGCTTTTGACATATCTAATACGGTCAAGGAAGTTACTTTATGAGTCCGTTAGATTTTACAATAGCATAATTTTTTTTGGATTTTTGGTATTTTGATTAATATGGAAATTAAAAAAGGCTTTTTTGTTCATTTTTCAATGAAGTGTTGTAGATGTTTCGGATCTCACAATAGTATTTTCTATCTACAGGTCTTTTATTGCTTTTAGACCCATTTCAAGCCTTAGTTTTGATTTTTTACATGGCCCGTAGAGTGTCAGTGTACCAAGGTTCATGGGGTTTTTTGTTGCTGGTAATTATGAGTGGGACATGGATATCAAAGAGTGCTATAAATTGAGCATTGAAAAAAGATGACTTTTCATTTACATCATTCATTGTATACATATAATGCCAATCGATGTTAGTTAGATCAAGAAGAAATTTTTCTCTGTTAAACTTTGAAAAGGATCGGAATTTTATTGTTGAATTTAATATCTTTTACATAAGTTTGCGTTTTTTACCCAAAATATACAGTTTGAAAAATTGTATCTGACAAATAAACTACATCTTGTGCCACTATTGTTTCGAAATAGTAATTCAATTTTTATATTTCTTTACATTATACAGGGTGGTCCGAATTTAAATGGGGAAACTTCGTTAGCTAATGCTACGCCGAAAAATAATAACTTTTTGTCATATATACATATATCGAAAAACGAATGGATTTCAAGATACAAGGTGTTGAAGTTAGGGGAAAATTTTTTTTCCCCAATATCTCAATAACGATTAAAGATTTTTTATTGAAATTTGATATACAGGTATAATTAAGGCAAGCACACCAGTTGAAATATTTTTTTGTCCAAAATATTACACTGGGTGATTATTTTTTTCTGATCGATTACCACTCAAACCACAACAACTTTTTGTATGTACGCCACTGGTCAAATTTAATAGAAACATTTTAATCCACGTTCCTTTTAAAGCAAGAAAGTATTTTTGACTCCTTTTCGAAATTCTTATGGTTTTTGATAAAATTGACATTTTCTACAACGATGCATTTCCGCAGCATTAAATTTGAAAGTGGAAATCAAAAAGAGTTGGCTGTGCAAACATGCGTTGTGACAAAACTGTCAGTTATAAACTTGTTATTTACATTTTTATATTAGCGTCGTATTTCTTTTTAATTTGTGATTTTTTTCCCCTAACTTCAACACCTTGTATCTTGAAATCCATTCGTTTTTCGATATATGTTTATATGACAAAAAGTTATTATTTTTAAGTGTAGTATCCGCTGGCGAAGTTCCCCGATTTAAATTCGGACCACCTCGTATATTTTTACAAAATAACCACCAACAATAAATTCATGATATTGCGGTGCAAAGCATATTTGAGAGCAAGTTATTCGATATTAAAAGTTCATCACCTATTATTTCTAGTGGCGAAGATAGAGGGGAATCTTTAATTCTTTTTATCAAAAAAAAATAAGTATTGCCCAATTGAAATTTTTCAAATATTTTTAAAAAATATGAGGTTTTCCTGTAGTGATTCTGATTACCCTGTCTATTTTGTGATACAACACCCTGTAAAGTAAATAGTTTAAAAAGTTAAATGGATAAACTAATATTCTAAGGCATAAAAAAGTGAATGTTTCACTTTTCCTAGCAAAAGGAACAAAATTTCTTGTTAAAGGGCATTAATTTGACACGCTGTGTTAGATTTGAAGATAATCTAGCGCAACTCACTGTGGGGAGTGGACCAATTTATAATAAGAATACCGAGCGAAAACTGAAGGGTAGGTTCGGTTGCCACTTAACTTTTAAAGAACACGTAGCCAAGGTTATGCAATTCTCATATGCTAAACTTGAAATCCCCTGCACTATACGAATCAAAGTTCCAAACATAATTTTAACAAAAATCATCATGCACAAGAAGCGGTCCAGTGACGTAAAGGTATTCGGTTGAACAGATGAATAGTTTTTTCTGTTTTTCAGTTCAGTGATTTCTGTATAAAAATTATGTTTTACGCTCATTAGTGAGAAATTTCTTGCGGTTATAATGTACCTATTTGATGTCATATTATGGATAAATGAAATAATTTATCAATGTGCTATTGTGTGCGTAGTATTTTCTTAACAGGTAAGTTTTTCAGTTGATTTTATCAGAATCAACTAAACCTTCTTTCTTTTTATTTTTCAAAAAATGTTAACAGATATAATCAACATTACTTCTTGGCTTCCTCAGGATAAATGAGGTATTTGTTTTTTGTCAACAAAATCATCATCGTCAAATATTGTAAAAAATAAAGTAGCGTAACATTCCTACAGGATTTCAGTGCAAATATTTTAGTACAGTCAGAACAGAAACAATTTTCGATTTAAGGTTTTCAATATTATCCCCTCGCTAAATGTGTGCCCCCAATATTTTTTTTCGGAAACATCCCCTCGAGTAAGGCACGCCCTAGGAAGTGCGTTCCTTAATCTTGCGACCAACTATTTTTTTCGATTGATAGTAAAAAATTGTCAAAACGCTAACGCGCGATTTCGATTTATGGGGAAACGACCGCCGGCGCCGGCGCCGTACGCGAATTTCACTCATATACTTTCTTGTCGGCTGCGACCCGTATATTTCTACATTGCGAACGGCGTCAAAAAGCTTTATGACGCATTTCGATCCGGCGCACCGTAACCCTGCACCGATTGCGGCTCCAGACGGCCTCACGGGAACATTGTTTCTGTTCTGACTACACTAAATTATATGCAATGAAATCCTATATGTTATGCTATTTTATTTCTTACAATATTTGACGATGATGACGATGTTGACAAAAAAACCAAAACCTCTTTAGTAACCATGTGCCCCAACTCGTCACAACACGCGATCACACAGAAAGATATACCATTATAGTAAATTGCATTAATTAATAACTTTTAAGATCTTTTTATTAGAACAGTATATGAATTTTTATTAAAGATATTTAGTTCCAACACATACTGTAAAGTAGAGCATTTCATATTGATAAACAAAGTTGATGATAACAATGACCTGAAAGTAAGTTTCTTAATGCTGACTAAGAAGAACTAAAAGCGAATTCAATAACTAAAGTAGAAATGCTAGTCAGCTGCTTCTGGGGTTTGGTCTAGGCTAAAGAGTGTCTTTGGGGTGACACGTCTCCCGCCCAGGCGAAGAGCCTGGCCGGGGTGTGGTGTGAATTGTGGGTTCTTATTGTAAGAATATTTTATCTGCTTGTGTTTAATGTGTGTTTAATGTACATTAAATAAAGTGTATTCTAAATTGTTATATCTTACCACTATATCTTATTTTGTTCCTCTTCACTAATCAACCAAAAAATACTAAAAATACCTCTCTGTTGCCATGTGAGTGACATTTTAATAATTCATTCTAAACTAACGTAAGAAGTGATGGAGTGGTCAACCTCTTCTGACGTATGATGGAGGCACTGTAGAGGTGGCGCAAGCCAGTGATATTTGAGGGGAGACACCAACCCCTACGTAACGTACGTTAAGTCTCCATACATGACAATGCTGTGGTGGTAATTGCGTATTCGGCAGTTCGTCCTCAAATAATTTTCTTCGAGACGGCGGCGTTCCATATTTTTCATATGAAAAATAACAAGCATCATTTTGGGGGTTAACTGCGATAAGGTGATATTTGCCGTATGCGGTTACCACAGTCGTTCCGACGACCCGTATAGTAAAATTGAGCACCACAGTAAAAGGGCTAAAATTGTGCTTCTGCAAAGGCATCTATTTTTCACCATGCTGTATACTTATGTACGGTACATATCCAGGTCCGTACCTGGAATGTACGATTTACTCACGGTCTTTACCTGAAGAAGACAATACATATTGGCGAAACGTCGACTTAGTGAGAAATTTTGGTTTTCTTACCTCTTTTATTCAAATCAGTTCCGACAAAATATCAACAAATTTTATTTATTTTGCGTTTTTACAATCTTTGGTATTAATTATTTGTATCGCCACCAGAACAGGTATACATAATTAATTTTCCTCGAAATGAAATAAAATTCAAATTCGATATGGCAGGGGCCGAAATAAATTCTTTAATAACTAATTGCCTTCCGTACCAGGTATTAATTTAGAATTTTTTGGATAAAAACATCAAGATTACAACGAAGAAGTGATTAAAATAATGAGAATCACCGCTTTAGACATGGTAGAATAGAACCGTCGTTACGCAAATTTAATACACAATTAAACATTGAGATTAAACTAAGTTTTTTATAAGCTACACAAAATCTTAAGGATGCGTATGGTGTTTGGATCATTATGAATCTCAATAAAAACATCTAATCATCTCTCCCTTACAAATAAAAAACCAGCTCAAGGAATTAAACCATCACAAATATTTAAATTTATTCTATTCAACTTTTATATGTGTAAATAAAGCTACTCATACACTGCTACAATTGCATGACGTAATTCTGTGGCTTGGTGCTGGAAAAATGTTTGTCGTGTTTACGAACTATTTTTTAAAGTCAAAAATGTCAACCAGATAATCTCTCAATCGTAGCTGTGGGTTCGAATCCCGGCACTGGCACTGGCAATATCGGTAGGAGTGGTTGTGTCCTCGCCGTACAGTTTCGGCTTTGGATTCGAGGGTTGTCAAATTTCTGTGGTATTTTTCATTATCATAGAAAGAGGCAATTTGCTTGTCCTAGTCACATACCAGGCATCACTTTTGAATGTGCCACTTTATGAATGTTTGAAGTACAGCCGTCTACTTTGTCAATTTAAGTACGATTTTGGTTACAGGATAAATTGGAAAACATGAGAATTGTCGTAACTTGTAGCAGAATAATAAGCTAATGAATAATTCTGGTATCCTATATGTGGTGGTTTGTTCCGAAACTGTTGACTGTTCCGATGTCAGTTATGATCTCCCCTTAGTAGAGGTGAATATACATCACACTACATTAAATGTTAAAATAAATCTTATTTTTAAGCGTATAAATAATTCCAAAGTAATAATAACCTAAACTATAATTTTTCTAAATCAAACTTCTTACTTATGTATAGAGATCGGGAAGTAGCGATAAATTACGTGATTTCCAGGGCTGATGCTAGGTGATGTGTCACCGCATAAATTTGTTCATGCATATAATGGGTGATCCAATTCGAGTTTCCGAACTTTTATTTAAGAAAAAAACACACGAAATGTAAAATAACATTATCTTATTTATTTTTGTAGTAATTAAATATATGGTATAATTCATTAATTATGAAAAATGATGTCAGTCAAATGGCCGCCTCTGGACCTTCTGCAGCAGTTGATTCGATCGAGGTAATTTTCGATGACTTTTTCGTAAGTTTCGGGGGTTATCTCGGCTATAACTTGGCGGATGTTGGTTTTTAAGTGCTCCAACGTTGCAGGTTTGTTGGCATAGACGCGACTCTTAAGAAAACCCCACCAAAAAGAAAT
This sequence comes from Rhamnusium bicolor, assembly GCA_029963845.1. Taxonomy (NCBI): domain Eukaryota; kingdom Metazoa; phylum Arthropoda; class Insecta; order Coleoptera; family Cerambycidae; genus Rhamnusium; species Rhamnusium bicolor. The sequence continues at coordinate 154,626 of JANEYF010002546.1, read as the reverse complement.
CCAACGGCGTTAAATCGCAGGATCTTGGCGGCCAGTTAACGTCACCGTGAAGTGAAATAATGCGACCCATGAACTTTCCTCGCAAAACATTTAACGTTGCACGCGATGTGTGGATGAAACCACATGTCTGCCACATCAATATCTTCGATTTCATGCCAAAAATAATCGGTTATCATGTGCCTATAGCGCTCGCCGTTTACTGTTACTGTCTGACCTTCATTGTCTTCAAAAAAGTAAGGTGCAATTACGCCGCCTGGCCACAATGCGCACCACACTGTTATTTTTTGGGCATGCAATGGTGTCTCGTGTATCACGTGAGGATTTTCTTCGCCCCATATGCGGCAATTTTGATTATTTACACATCCAGAGAGTTGGAAATGTGCCTCATCAGAGAAGAAAATGTTCTTTACGAAATCAGGATCAATTTCCTGTTGCTCTAACACCCAATCTGCATAAAGTCTTCGCTGCCCATGATCCCTAGCCTTTATTTCTTGTATTAATTGAATTTTATATGGGTGTAGGTGCAAGTCCTTATGCAAAATGCGCCACAGAGAGCCATAAGAAAGGCCCAAATTTTGTGAACGGCGACGAATCGATAATTCTGGATCTTCGGCCACACTATCACTCATAGTAGCAATATTCTCGGCCGAACGTGCGCCACGAAGATGCACACGGTTTACCCTATCTCCAATGCTCCCGGTTTCCTCAAATTTGTTGACTACGTTGCGAATTGTTCGCTCAGTAGGACGATTAAATGGACCATAATCTTCCCGTAAACGACGATACACAGTTCGTACAGAATTGTTATTTCCATAGAATAATTGACCAATTTTAATGCGTTGAGCGGTGGTTAAACGATTCATTTCGTAAATGTGTTGTTTCAAACTAACATTAGATATTTAAAACACGCATCTATATTGACAGCTGTCAAATTTACAGTGTTCCCAATATAGGAAACTCGAATTGGATCACCCAATAAAATATTTTATCTTATGGTTATTTTGGCAAGTTGGTAACATCCAAAGTTAATACGAATTGGACTGAAAGTATTGGTGATTGTAACACTTACACACACACGTAAATATTTTTAACTAGCGATCACAAAAGTATATTACTAATATTAATACACCCACTAAAACATTTGGCATCTTCCAGCCGGAGGCATTGGTGGTTTCATCCACTCTAATCCAGAAGTATTTATCATTTAGTTCTGAATAAATTTTTTGTTTATTACTTGAGAGGGGTTAAAGAAACATGAAAACACGAAAACATGAAACACAAACAGTTAGAGGGTAGTCTAGTCCTCTTTAACATGATCAAATTGAAATAACGGTTTTACTTTTTTTTTTGTTGAATTCCAAACCGACTGTTTTTTTTTTAGTTTCTACTAATTTCCTGTTTACTACTCTCCATTTTTATAATAACTTGAATCTTAGTTGGTCTTAATTATTAATAAATTAGATTTTAATCACATATAATTATTTTTTTCACCATACACGCATCAAATTAGTACAAATTGCAAACAAGACCCTGGTAGTAATTTTTTACTGTGGCTCCACACAATAGAGCAGGCACTGTTAATTTTTTTTAATTGCCGATTTCCCAGAGTTAATAACGACACTCGGTCATTGGACATATGGTTATAATTACGACCCATGTCACTATAAGGTAATGCGCTTATGATTACACGTTAAAAACCGTACAAAATACGTTTTCCTGTTCTTAAATTGTCATTCTTTAATAATTTTATAATGAGCTCAGCGTGTGTGTGACCCGCGCGTTATTATTTATTTATTTTCATTTTCAAGTCGATGTATGCTTGTTGCTTAACAGTTCACGCGTGCAGAAGCCTGGCATTTTGTTAGCGGTTACAAAGAAATGTTGAGGAGATCATCCGCTACCGTTCGTTTAGGAAGTTATTATAGGTCAACCTTAATATTAACAATAATATTGTTTTTACAGTCATTAAGGCCTCTAGCTGTCTCTCTGTAGCACGAATTCTTATAATACAACTTGAAATTAAATATTCGTTCTTAAATTTGGTGGCAGAAATTGCAGTTTTATATTTTTTATATGTATATATTTTTTTTCTTGTGAAAAGAAGCAAGAGTTCCTTATGAAAACTTTGATGTAATATTATGTAGGTAATTTATCAATATCCCAAGTTATATACAGGGTGAGCCACGGTGGGTGGAGTATTAGAAGTATATGGAGAATGGATCAACCGATTGCTTTGAAATTTTGGTTACCAAGATAATCGAGTATGATCTCTCCAACTAAAATATTTTCGAAAGTGCGGTGTTGTCACTTATACGTAAAACTGGCAACATCTTCGTTATTTTAAATGGAATGCCCTGTATATTTTTGCATTTTTTGGATCGTCGTCTCTTTCTGAGTAACTTTTGTTAATATTTCCCTATACCTATCTCAAGCCGTTTTCGAGATATTAATTCTTTTCTGAATTTATTGCCAAAAATTTGACTTTCAGTAAATCGTGTTTTCTCCTACCTGCGCAGCAATTAAAAGATAATTTTTTAGTTGCGGCTAGGCAAGGCCTGGGGGCATCTCCTCCATTAATCACATGTTTCGAATATCATACAGGGTGAGTTAGAGAATGCTTTCTATAAGTGACTTAGAAAAATGCACGAAAGTCAATTTTTTTTAAATGGAATGCCCTGTATATTGTTACTGATTCGGAAAGGCGATACATTTACCTCTTTAAAAAGGTATATACTCTATATCTAATCCACACCGTTTTCGATTTATGGGCACTTTTCTGTAACCTTACCAAGAATATTAGTCTTTTGGTATATCATAACGGGTGGGCCATGAAATTTTTGTTTTGTCATTTAGTAATGACAGCAGATGTTATTTTTCTAAATAAATTTGACGTTAGTGATATTTGCACCTAATTTGAATAGCTCTGTAGCACAAATATGGCAGAAAATAATTATACAAACACGGTTTTAATTGATTTGTTTATTATCCATGGAGAGTGCAATAAGATTATCAGCAGAACTTCAGCAGAAGATTTAATGAGAACTATCCAAATTTGCCGCAGATGAACAACAGAAAGTTTTTACGAATTCAGAGGAATTTTATAAATTTTGGTTCGTCATTAAGAGAAGCAAGAAATTTACCTAAACCTGTGACATCTGACGAGGTAAATGAAATCAATGTGCTAGCATATTTTCATGCAAATCCCCAGTATTCCATACGTTGTGCTGAGCGGGATTTAGCATTGCCATATTCATCCATTCGAAGAATACTAGCAAACCATGAAATGCATAATTACAAATTTACAAGAATCCAATTTCTCATGCCTCAGGATTATCTACAGAGAATAGAATTTTATGAAATGTTACTTGTACGTATGCAAGAGGACTCCAATTTTTTAAAGAAAATTATATGGACTGATGAATCAAAATTTTCTAGGGAAGGGATTTGTAACACACGAAATCGTCACCATTGGGCCACAGACAACCCCACGTTACTAGAAAGGCTGGCTTTCAAGTCAAATTTAGTTTCAATGTGTTTTGTATGTTAATGGATGACAAAATAAAATATTACATATACGACGAAAAATTGAATTCCATAAAATATTTAGATATAATTAGAACAATTGTGGAAAACTTCCTTTATATTATGTCAATTGAAAAATATATAACTTGTTGGTATCAACTCGACGGGGCTCCTGCACATTGTACACACGAAATTAGTATGGAGTTGGACCGCTTTTTCGATGATCGTTGGATTAGACGTTTGGGAACGTGGAATTGGCCTCCAAGGTCCCCTGACCTTTCCCCGTTAAATTTTTATCTTTGGGGTACTCTTAAAGATAGAGTTTATAAAAAACTCCAGTCCATAACAGGGAAATTAGAACGTCGAGTGATTCAAGAGATTGAAAACTTGGACCCCGCTGAAATAAGAGCTGCTACAACAAACGTCATCCATCGTCGTATACAAAAGTGTCTGGAAGTTAACGGACTACATTTCGAACAATTATAACAATATTTTTAAGATTTTTATATTTATTACTGTTATTGGTATTATTTGTTATTGCTACTTAGACTTTGTTACTGTTGTTGCTGCTTAGTTATTATTTTTTCCTAATACTGACACTGTTATTGTTCTCTTAATGATGAACCAAAATTTATAAAATTCCTCTGATCTGCGGCAAATTCGGATATTTCTCATTAAATCTTCTACAAGTTCTGCTGATAATCTTATTTTCACTGTCCATGGATAATAAACAAATCAATTAAAACCGTGTTTGTATAATTATTTTCTGCCATATTTGTGCTACATAGCTATTCAAATTAGGTGCAAATATCACTAACGTCAAATTTATTTAGAAAAATAACATCTGTTGGCATTACAAAATGACAAAACAAAAATTTCATGGCCCACCCGTTATGATATACCGGAAGACTAATATTCTTGGTAAGGTTACAGAAAAGTGTCCATAAATCGAAAACGGTGTGCATTAGGTATAGAGTATACTACCTTTTTAAAGAGGTAAATGTATCGCCTTTCCGAATCACTAATAATATACAGGGCATTCCATTTAAAAAAAATTGACTTTCGTGCATTTTTCTAAGTCACTTGTAGAAAGCGTTCTCTAACTCACCCTATATGATATTCGAAACATGTGATTAATGAAGGAGATGCCCCCAGGCCTTGCCTAGCCGCAACTGAAAAATTATCTTTTAATTGCTGCGTAGATAGGAGAAAACACGATTTACTGAAAGTCAAATTTTTGGCAATAAATTCAGAAAAGAATTATTATCTCGAAAACGGCTTGAGATAGGTATAGGGAAATATTAACAAAAGTTACTCAGAAGGAGACGACGATCCAAAAAATGTAAAAATATACAGGGCATTCCATTTAAAATAACGAAGATGTTGCCAGTTTTACGTATAAGTGGCAATACCGCAATTTCGAAAATATTTTAGTTGGAGAGATCATACTCGATTATCTTGGTAACCAAAATTTCAAAGCAATCGGTTGATCCATTCTCCATATACTTCTAATACTCCACCCACCGTGGCTCACCCTGTATATATATGTATATGTATAGTACAGGAAAAGCAATGATTCAGTTTCTTTGAAATAACTTGCTCTAAATCTATATGATAAAAATTAGAAAATTTTTTTCTCAGCGGGGCAATTAAGTTAAATGTAATTCTATCTCTACATATATTTTGTTTATCAGTATTATTATTTTATTATCCAAAACAAGTGTTAAAGCCCTTATTGGTAGCTAACTATATTTATTTATTATTTACCATATTGTTTTAATGTATATTCTGTTTCTCACTTTTCTAAACAAACATGCTATTATTATTATTAATATTTTAATCATTTCGATTATAACTCATCATAAGGCTAGATGACTTCATAAAGTAAAAAAAATAGAATTATGTTCTTATTTTTTATTAATCAGTTGTTTGTTACCTACAAATTGTACTACAATGACCTGCTTCTCGTAATTAAGTTTTTCCTGAGATATTATTTGTTTTAATTATATCAATCTTATTTCCAAGGTCTTGACGCCCTGTCAGTGTAATGGATATAGCTGTATAATCAAGTATAATTAATATAATAATTAGGTATGGTAAAATATACGAAGTATTTGCGGTACAATTACAATAAGAAAACATCGATTGCTGTGTTTTATTTTCATGGTGTTATATTGTTTTTTTAGTCAGTAATTAACTTGAATATTGAATAAATGAATCAATTAATTAATTATCTCTATAACTGTTTTTATCATTTGTAACTTTACACTGAACATTGCACAGGTGTTTTAGGGCGTCATTTATATACATTTCTACAATGTTAAACATCAGTTCGGGACTTTTCCTTCCTTATTTTTTAGTGTCTAAATAAATATAATTTATATTTTGAATATTTATTTTATTTATTATTACTCTAAATTTGAAAGTTCTGTCGTTACTATGGTAGATAGAATTTTTTTAAAACACCACCTTAAAGTTGGTATTTCGTACAATGGTACACTCTGCTAAATGCCAATCTTAATAAGTTTATATTTGAGTGAAGAAACTAAGAAGGAAAAAATAATTCAGAAGAAAATGCAAAGGACTGCTACTAGAGACACTCACATACATTGTGCAGGATGGGCAAATTTCGATGTTTGTATAGGGTAACTCGGTAACTATAAGAAATACAAAGAAATGGAAGACACATTCTCGATCTCTTTTTTTGAGAAAAATCACTGGCGGAAACAAAAATTTGCTGTCGTCTTTTGTTTTCGAGTTATATAGAAAAGTTCGATTTTTCTACATTTAGACACATGGCAATATTTTGGTTGTTTGTAAAGTTATGAAAAAACAACCTTTACATTCTTCAGGCACTTTTTCTGTATAATACAGTGGCGTCGAGAAAATTTAAAAAAAAAGGTGCAATTTCGAGTTATGGCATAAAGTAGCATTTTTTTAAATGGGAATCATAGTTGGCTATGGTTTATTTAAAATGGAAGTTTTTTTCTCTTTCAAACTATATATCATATGTGGTGAGGTCGCTTTTGATATGTAAGTATTTAATAGCGAAAATAATCTTTTAGATCATTTTTTGCGTTTTTTTATATTTATTCCAAGTAAGCGTGTGCCATCTATGACAGTGTTTATCCATTTGTCAGTAAATTGCGTATTAATAATTTTGTTTCGGTCATAATTACACCCCATTTAATCGTAAAAGTGAAGATGTGTTACGAAAATTACGAGAAATATGATATGCTAGAATTCTTTATTCAAAGTAATGTAATAACAATTGTGATATTGCATCCGAAATATATTTCTATCGCTATCCAGAAAGAAGACAACCTAATAAAGCTATTTTTAAGAGGTTAAAAGAAAATCTCATTAATTGTGGGTCCTTCAACAAGCCAAGACCAAATAATCAGATATTTATATCTAATTACAAAATAAAAATTCAAATTAAAGTTAATGTTTAAACGGATGTCCGTTATATTCGATACATAAATTACACCTCTTCATAAGACTCTGAACTGCATTATAAATATAAAGATTTGAAATGGAATTCACACAGTCTATAAAATTTTGTCCGAGTTCATTTATGTCGGTACTGGTTTTCTTGTATAATTTGTCTTTAATGTGGCCCCAAATGAAAAAAATTCAGTGGCGTTAAGTCAGGTAATCGTGGTGGCCACCTCACTGGTACTTTCCATCAAGTTATTTCCAAAATTGGTATTTAATAATTCTGAAACGGTCTTGATATTATGAGATGGTGCACCATCTTGTTGGAGGAACTGATTTCTTGTCTCAATTAAGGGTAGATTGTCTATAACTTCCTCAATAATTTTCTGGTTTAAGATTTCGTAGTACCGTTGGCCATTAAGATTTTCTAAATAATGTGAAATGCAATGGTACATGATTTTATAGGAGTTCATTAATAACCTTGTCTCAGGTTATTTTATTGTATATTGCTAATTCCTTGCAAAATACAACACATTTATGTAATCGCCTAATTAATTGAAACAGTGGAGAAACAAAAACTGTATTTTAAATATGCGTGCCGTCATGTTACAAGTATAAGCTATACTGTCACTTTTTAAATGTAGAAGATTAGTGCTTAATTAGTGAGAAGGTCTAAAATAAATTTTCCTTAATTAAACCCACACGAATTATCTGAAATTAAATAACGAAGCACTAAATTAAATGTAGGATATATGCGATCGGAAAGGTCAGTTAAAAACTGAAAACATCTATAATATGTCGCAACAAATAAACAAGCAAACATACGTATAAAGCAACACCCCCACCACCTACATACATCGCAAATGAGCATGTATGGATCCAATTCATGAAAGTTTGGCGTACATACCTGGAAATTTTTCCTCAGCCATACACAGTTTCGAGCGCCAACCAGCATCACAATTTTGTTTAGTAGACGCAATTAATGTTGTGTACGGTCTGCACCAATTTATTTCACAGTTATCACGAACCATTGTGGACTACGTGATGGATTTTTCTGATCCTAATGTAAATGTGACTCTCAGTATTTTAAATACGTTCCAGTTACGTCTGTAGACGTCTCGGTAGATGTTAAGTTAGGTCAGGTTTCCTGTGAGTGGGTCTCTGTGGACCCTCCACTGCGGCCTTCGGCAAGTCTACTGTGGCTCACACCTAGTTATATTTCACCCAATAAGTTCAGTCTCTTAATGAAACTGGTAACTTTATTGGGTGAGAATGTGTCCAGATCCTCTGGCAGTATTTGCCCTTTGCCAAATAATGAGAATCAGATCCTCTTCACAGCGGGACAGGTACATAGGATATGGTCTGCCTTCTCATCATCTTTCAGGCACAGACGGCACTCGACGTTTTGGGCTAGGCCAAGTTTATGCGGATAATAATAATAATAATAATAATAAGTTTATTTACCATATAAAGTGGGCTTGTACAAAACAAAGTAGGACTAAAAACTAAAGTTTTACATTATCATTTAAGTGTACAAATAATTGTTTAAGAAACCTAGTCTCTAATACATAATAAATAAACTAAGAGAAACACAAAAGTAAACTAATTTACTTGTCTGTGCATACCCTTGGGTATATAATACTCAAGGGAGAAGTGAATATGTATATTTTTAATGTGTTGTAATGTGTTATAAAATTGTATGTTTTGTTAATTTAATTAATTTTGTTTATCTATGATTATTTTAATTATACAAGTATATTTTGATTTATAATATTGTATATGAATGTCTTGGGCGACTCTAGTAACCACATTTTCATTTTTTTTTTTGAAAATTGAATATTTATTTATATTTTTAAAATCCAGGGGCAAGCTGTTATATATTCGACTTTCCAAGTAGGTATATGATTTTTGGCCAATGGTTTTTACACTTCGAGGTATTTGACAACTATATTGTTTTGCTCTGGTTTCATAATTATGTTCAATTTGTTTTATATTAGTTCTGTTTCTAAAGGTTTTGAGAGAGATTTTTAAATAAAACAGTTGCCGTGCGTCAAGTATCTGACACTCTTCATACAATAAGGTGCTGGGGTAAGTTATATCTTTATTAAATATAATTCTAAGTATCCATTTTTGGACCGTATTTAATTGTTTTAAATATGATTCGCTTACCCCTCCCCATCCAGGATGATAGTTTAGTCGGCACTGCCTGGTATATAGACCTGTTTGAGTTTTCAGGTTTACCCTGTTTGATTCTAAAAGTCTCTTAGCTCTTGATTTCAAAGGGCATTTTATAAACGCCTTCGAATGAACTAATCCTGGTAACTCTTACCAATACTGGAGAGTTTTCCTTTCAGTCCAGGTTGAGATAGCCATCTTAGTAGTACTTGAAGATATGCCAAGTATCGGTTCTGTTCCGATGATTCGTGTTCCCGCTCCTTCTATGGCCAAGGAGTCGGCTATTTCATTACCTTCCATACCAGAGTGGCCGTGTATCCAGACCAGAATCACTTTATTGTTTTTGCTCAAATGATTTAGAGCCTTCTAACAGTTTTATACCGTTTTGGAGTTACACCGGTAGCAGCCAAGCGTTTTTATAGCTGCTTGGCTATCTGAGAAAATGTTTACCGATCTGCGTGTAAGATGCATATATTGTAGCCTTCGCACACACAGTTCAATGGCATGAAACAGCCTGACAAACAGTTGCATGAGTACCTAGGCTTGAGGATATCATCACCCTTGGTCTGTAGCTATGTACTCCGGCTCCTGTCCCCTCGGGAGTTTTGGAGCCGTCTGTAAACCAGCAACTGTCTGCCCTCAGTAGGTCGGCTTTATTCCGATCACACTCATCTCTTTCCGGAGAAAGGATGTTGAAGGTCAGTCCGTAGTTGGTCATGGTAGGCATTGTATCCGAGGGCATTCCCAGGATGCTGTGACTCTCTATGTCATCCAACAACCTGTTCCGCTTCATGATACTAGTCTGCGGCATATTAATGGCCGCTTGTTGCAGTCTGTAGGTTGTCCACCTGGCCTCTCTTTCTAAATATATATGAAGAGGGGGTAAATCCAGGAGGATTTCCATTGCAGCTGACGGTGTGGTGCTAATTGCTCCCGTTACGGTCATGCATGCTAATCTTTGCAGTCCAGAGAGTTCGGCTTTGGCCGTCCGTTGTGATCCTTTCGGCCACCAAACAATGGATCCATTTGTTATCATTGGTCTGATGATCGTAATATAGATCCAGAAAATTTGTTGAAGACCCATGCCCCAGGATTTGTCACAAATTCGACGGCATGCTCATAAGGACAGCTTTGCTTTGTGCATTACCGTTTCCAAATTGGAGTTCCAATTAAGTGATAGTGATTCCAAGATGTTTCACCTCCTCCGTAAATGGAATAGTTTCACCCATTAAGGAGGGAGGTCTTAAGCTTCCTTTTCCGGGTGAATGGTACAATTACTGTTTTACAGGCAAGTTTACAGACATCTGTTTCCTGTCACACCAGTTACTCACTGCATCCAGTGTCTCTTGAAGGGTATTAGATATTACGCCCTCAGAGTTTCCTCTGACTAGTATGACTATATCATCTGCATATGCCAGAACTTCAACCTCCCACAGTCTGAGAATAGCCAGTAGGCCGTTACAAGAGGTGACCACAAAAGGAGGGAGAGAACTCCACCCTGCGGACATCTTCTTGTGGATCTAAACCTAACTGTTTCTCCCTGTAGAAACGTTGTTATGGTTCTGTTTGATAGCATAGCATGAATCCAGTCGCCTATAGTAGGCTCAATTCCTCTGGCAGCCACTGCTGCATATAAAGAGTCAGGTAGTGCATTAATAAATGCTCTTTCAATGTCGAGAAAGGCACCTATCGCAATTTCCTTCGTTTGAAGGGATTGGGTGATCTTCTCGACTAGATTGTTGAGTGCTAGTTTTGTTAATTTTCCTGTCTGATAGGCGTACTGATGTGCAACGGTTGTCTTCAGCATATAAATGGCAGGCGCCAGAATCTAACTCCAAATCATTTAGAACAATTATTAATAATAAACTTTTATTACAGTGCCACAAAATAATTGTTATAGTGCAATAGTGGTTTTTAGTAAATGTTCAGAGTTCATCTAATTTTGGACATTAAGAAAATCACCCATCAGAAGTATAAGGTAAGATATATATATTTCAATCGCCCCTGATATTCGCGAAATGTCTACCTGAAATGAGGTCTTTATTTATTATAAATATTTAAAAAATCACTTGTGGTATCATATTTAAACTTAGTTTAGGATTTCTAATCTAATCATCTCATCTAATCCCTATATTAAAGTAGGTATGGCAGCGGTTGAGCCAGACAGTGACGTCACACACCTGGCGCCAGTCGTTAAGTATTGGATCTGCATTACCGACAGTTCAGCCCCGGGAAATTCAAAATGTGCTCAGGTCTGTACAGTTTTTTAAACAGGTCTGTTCAGATTTTAAACAGGTCTGTTCAGGTTTTAAACACGTCTGTACAACTTTAAAACAGACCTGTTTAGAAACTGTACAGACCTGTTTAAAAGCTGTACAGATCTGTTTAAAAGCTGTACAGACCTGTTTAAAACCTGAACAGACCTGTTTAAAATCTGAACAGACCTGTTTAAAATCTGAACAGACCTGTTTAAAAACTGTACAGACCTGAGCACATTTTGAATTTCCCGGGGCTGAACTGTCGGTAATGTAGATCCAATACTTAACGACTGGCGCCAGGTGTGTGACGTCACTGTCTGGCTCAACCGCTACCATACCTACTTATTAATATAAAATTTTCTTGTTAATTTTAGTTATAATCAAAATTTGTTATATATGTATAAGTTATATTGTAAAAGCTTGTAATATGTAAGTATTTTTCTAAAACAAAATCACATAGTGAGCTATGTACATACTGGACCATCGAAAGTGTTTAATGGCTGTAAAATTGGTGTTAGTGAAATAGTAGATAACAAATTACCACTATCGTAGTTTTATCTTATTTTATTTTAATTTATTTATGTAAAATGTTTTATTTCTGTGGCGTTTTTATATATTTTTCAATTAAATCAAAATAATTATGTATTTTCCCATTTATTCCTCCGCCAATGGTTTTATCAGCATTGTCACATTTGCACACCTATGTTCCAGAAGAACGGGAAGTAGTTTTGCTAATGATAAATCATTTCTGATGACCCGATACCTTCCTACTATTTATTTCATATTTTGTTTATTTTATGTATTAATTTTTCCATGGCCCTAGTTACAAATTGATACAGATTACTAGGGTTGTCAAAAATGTTCCGTGGGACAGTGGTGTACGCGAAATTAACTAATACGAGAAACAATAAACTGTTACAATTTATAACAATGTATATAAACGTAGGTAGGTTGATCCCATATGAGTAATTATTCATGATAAAGCAAAAAAGAAAAATTCTCATAAAATTCCTTTTATTAATGTGACCGGTTTCGTGAACAAATTCCTGTGTCTGATGATGTGAAGTAATTACTTGTTCACGAAACCGGTCACATTAATAAAAGGAATTTTATGAGAATTTTTCTTTTTGCTTTATCATGAATGTATATAAAACTTACCCTCTTAACTAGCTTGATGAACTAGCTTGCTTATCACAAACTGGAGAAGATGTGTAGCCATTTGGCAACATCAGGTATGTTTCTATGGTTGTCTCCATGAGTGATGTTCGCTTTGGTGAAAATATATTCTTATATTTTGAAAACGACCATTTGACATCTGCACGCATACGTGAAATAGTCTTTGAACGCACTTAACGGATCTGGGGCTGCACCATTACATATTTGTCTTAATTTGATAAAACCAGTGTCTTTATTTAACACACTTGCGAACTTTTCTGTATGGCGCTCATTTGTTGCGTCACCTATAGCGTGTAGCAGTAGATTTACTTCGTCCACTATTTGCAGTGACTCCGCTAACGAAAATGCACTGTTTTCTAATTTTTTTATGCTTTCATGTAATTTTTTCTTTTGCATTTTGGCTTTACATACAAAGTGTTTTAGCCAATTTCATGTAATGGTTAATAGTTTTTCGCAATATTTTTTAAAGCTGTTTCAACGGAAATATCTTCGAATTTTGTCTGGCTTTCCTTAATATCTGCAGCCTCATCTGAATTGAATTGTAGTATCACAGCTTTTATTTGTTGGAAATATTCAGTATAATAAAAAGCTGCCTGCAACCATGTTCCCCAATGTGTAAGAATCGGCTGTGGTGGTTCAGGAATACAGGGACACTTGCTATGAAATACACGGAGACGTTAAGAAACACTTTTTTTGTACTTACTATTAATGCATCCACCTCTGGAAAACCTTTTCGAATAATTTCTGCCACAAGATGTAAAGCATGCACTTTACACGTAACATGTATAAACGTACAACCTTGTTCTTGTAAAGAACGGCCTACCGAACGCATTGTCATGGCGCCATCAGCCACAAACATCAACACTTGACTTTTTGACAGTTAAAATTTTTCAAACGTCTCCAGCACCACCTTGGTAATAGTTTCGCTAGTACACTGACTTAGTCTTTTGCTAGCTAGTAACAGTGGAACTGTTGGTTTAAGAGGGTCCAGTATACGTACTATAACATTTAAAATAGAAATTTTTTTACAATCTCTTGTCTCATCAACAGATAACCACAGCCGTGTATTTTTTAATTCACATTTCATCTTATTTACCATGTCTACGTGTACAGTTCGTAGATAGTTACATAACGTTGTGCGACTTGGTAACTTCACCTGGGCATTGTATTTATTCCAGAACTCTCGTAACGGTAGTTTATCGAGTATGTGCACCGGAACATCACAGGCAATCAGCATTAATAGTAAATCAAACATAAACTGTGTTGTCGAAGGCACGCCATTTTTTTTATTTTTATGGTGTACACTATTATCGTGAAGCTCACAATGACGTTTATCCCAGCACATCAAATCTTTCACGCACACTTTACAAATTATTTTAGCACTATCATAGAATAAATCCAGGAATTCACCTATGAATTTATTCACTTTGATAGCAAATGGCCGTTTTCGTACGTCTGTCATGCTTTATATTAAATTAATATCAACAATACAGTACAACAAATAAAATAAAAACGATAACAATATGCAATACGCCCAAGTGACTTAACGTGTACACAACTCGAAAGCTAATAATAGACTGGACTGGAGAAAGACTTTAGCGGTCAAGGTGAATGCCGGCAGCAGTAAGTACATCTGTATTCTGCGACCATGATACACAGAAACGATTTGCAGCTTTACAGACTACAATGCTTGACTTAATTCTTGAGTAAATACTAAACTGTTCCCACAAATTAGTATCCGAATATCAGTCAAAGCAACATCCTTAATATTAGGTACCCTATGGATTTATCTATGTATATTACCACTACACTGGTAATAGGCAGACTAAGAATTCGTCTATCATAACACCATTAACGAATGAAACACGAAGAACGCATTACAATTTGAAAATTAAAAAAAGAAGGCCACAAAATACTATTTAGGACGCTGCGGTATGCACTGCTGTCTGCTACTGTATACTCACAGGTATCGTCTTAATAATATCCATTTTTTTATTTGGGGCTTTTTATGAATAAGGTGTGGTCAACCAGTCAGCTTTTATCGCGGAGAATCCAATCTTCTTTTATGATTGTTCGGATTGTGTACAAGATTAAATTATCAAAATTAGACATATCACTAGTGAAATAGTGAAAATAAATTAAAATTTCATATACAGAGTGTAGCAAAACAGAACAGTGTAAATTTAGTGACAGATTCAGTACTGTGTAGATACCTTTATTAAAAAAGCATGGTAAAGTGTTAAAAATAAGTTGGAAATTAAAAAAAAAATGGTTATTTGTTGTATCTCTCGAGTTTCATCGGTATCTTCTTTATCTTGGTATAATAAAATAGTGGTATAGCTCAGTATTTTAAGAAATGATTACCAGTTTTTCTGAAATTAAAATCATTGATTTGCGGTGATGACTCTTTTAGCCCCATAATAACTAAATTAAATTATTTTAAATGAAATATCTTTTTTAACAGTTTTTTTTTCGCTTGTTTTTCTTTTTTTTAAGTGCTCTAGTTTTCAAGAAGAAATCGTTTTTTGGGATTAAGTAGTAAAAACTCTTAGAATTGAATATTCAATATTAATCTTTAAATCAAATTAAAAAGTACTCTAATAACCAATTTACTTATAACAAAATGAATTCACTTTTAACAATAATATTATACAGGGTGATCCGTAACTGCGTCGAGGAAATTAAGAATAAATAGATAGATTTATTATTAACATGAAAATAAAAATACAACAGTGAATCATAGTCTAAAATATGTACATGGCACAATAGGCACACATACGACAATTTAAAATATAGCACATTTAAACTTAAACCTAGAAACATGTAAATGACAGCAACTGAGATGTTATTTATGACAGAAGTTACAGTATTCATCATGTGAGTGAAAAGCATTTTTTACTAGAAAGTCTCTAACAGCGGTTTTAAATTGTTTAGGTGGTAACTTCCTATGACAACTTGGGAGCAAATTGTAAAATTTAATGGCGACATAATTTGGATTTTTTTGACTTTTTACTAGTCTACACGATCTCGGTAATAGATTTACATTATTTCTTGTCTTATAGTGGTGTAAATCACTAGTGTTTTCTAAACTTTGAAATGTTATTTTTGACATAAAGTAAGCATTCTAGAATGAACAGAGAAGTGAATGTCAATATTTTATGGTTAAAAAAGAATTTCGACACATCCCCTTAGTTAACATTATCAACGATTCGTATTGCTCTCCTCTGTATACTAAAAATTCTGGACCAAGACGCTGAGTAACCTCAGGCTAGCAGGGCATATGTCATAACAGATTGACAAAGAGCATAGTATGCTGTTCTTAACACTATTGAAGAAACAGGTCCACTCAGTAAGCGTAGGAAATATATATTACTACTTAGTTTATTTGCAACATTCGAACAATGTTGGTCTCGCTTTTGAGTTGGCTCTAGAGTCGTGTCCAAGAGCTTGACCTGAACATTGTTTTTAAAAGTTCCGATATATCTCAATGTATAAACCATGGCTTATGTTTTGGATAAATTTAGATTTAGAGAATTATTTTGAACCATAGTTCAGAACTTGTCTGAGCTTCGTGATTGGCATTTATCGCGTCAATTCAATTTTGGAACAAGTTGGACATAGTAGTGTCATCAGCAAAAAATATTAAATTGACCACATTGACATTTGTAGCGAAGTCATTGATATAAATCAAAAAAAGTAATGGATCGAAGACAGATCCCCGAGGAACTCCAATATTTACTGATTTTTCTTTTAAAAATATATTGTTAGATTTGATTTTCCACAAAGTTCAGGATAGCATCAGTAGTACTCATATTTTTCCTAAAACCGTATTGAGTTGCAAGCAGTTACCTATATTATTAGCATCACCCCTTTTATTAATAGGTATAACCAATGCATTTTTTAGCGCATTCGGAAAAATACCTTATTGAATAGCTATATTAATTAGTTTACATAACGGAATAACTATAAGGTCTTTAATATATTTAATTAAATCAGTGTTAAAGCCACAATTATTTCAACTGTCGATGTTTTTCACTAAACATATTATGTCTCTAACCTCTATAAAGTTCATAGGTTCAGAAGTAAAAGAATTTTTACCCACGTTAATATTATAAATAAAAATTTTAACTTGCTTTCTCTCTACCAACTTCTAATTTTGAATCGATTGTTTAAGATTATTAATCACAAATTTCCGAAGGTTGATAATAGTTACCTAGACATTTTGGTCGGATTGAAAATATAATTAGAAAAGTGGAAAAGTGCCTGAGCAATACCACAACCTAATAAAATCTGCAAGCCCAAAAACAACTCTATGTGTGTTGATATGAAAAACAACTTTTATAATTTTGAAGCGCTTTCAGTAAGATTAAACTTGTTCAATAAAAAAAGAATAGTCTGGATGAAAAAGTAAACAAAAATTATATTAAATAAATTAGGATTGAGTAGTACAGACACTATTTATACAAAGAAACTCTCAATGAGTATACACCATTTCTGAGACACTGACGTAGTTTTTCCACGAAACACCAAAACACTATATATTACACTCGACGCGGGTTTCGCGAACCAAGTTAGCATCATCTGGAGATGATTAAAACTGAGTTTGAGTTTTAATCATCTCCAGATGATCCCAACTTGGTTGGCAAAACGCGCGTCGAGTGCAGTATATAGTGTTTTAGTGTTTCGTGGAAAGCTACGGCAGTATTATCTTCACATCAATACACACTTCAAGACCATTTCTGAGTCTGTACTGAGTTTTAAAAATAAGGTTGTTTTATATTAATTTTTAATATTCAAATAAAACATGTTTGAAATCATAACACCTGTTTCAATCTTGCTGATTTCGCTGTATAAAAACGTCATGTATGTTTAATTTTTTTTTGCAAATTATAAAGTTGCAGAAATGTCCATAGATTTAGATTATATTAGATTTTTTTTATTGATCATAAATACACAAATATTGTGTTTTGACAAGTCAGAAAACAAAGACATAATATAAAAAAAAACAGTCTAGAATCATCAAACGGTAATTATAACTCACAAGATGAGATTAATTTAGTGAAATAAATTGGTGAAACACGGCCACCCCCTCAAAAAATTCAAATGGCAAAGGGGGTCGAGTGATACATCTTTTTGAAAGGTCTTTCAATTCTCTACATAACTGTGTATTTTTTAAAACTTTTATCGATTCGTTCCTGAGAAATAATTGTTTCATTATTTTAGGTTCGGGAAATAAAAATAAAAGAAGTAGTTTAAATTGTCGTATGTATTATTCAAAATGGCCCCCACCGACTTCCATACAGTAGTATAATCTGTCTTGAAATTCTGTACGAACATTTCTGAACACATCTGAAGCCAATAAACGGCATTCTCGAACAATTCTTTCACGTAACTCTTCCAGAGATGCAGGTTTTGTTGCAAATACCTTCAAGTTCAAATGTCCCCACAGAAAGAAATCCAAGAGACTTAAATCGGGTGACCTAGCGGGTGACTCCAAAGTACCTCTTCTTCCAATCCATCGCTCATGAAACCGATTATCCAAAAATTGAAGGACTGCTATAGCAAAATGTGGGGGTGCCTCATCCTGTTGAAAAAACAGTTCGCCCTCTAAAAGCTTATCGTCTTCTTCGAGGATTTGGGTAATCATTGGGTCGATGTTATTTTCTAACAAATCGAGGTACCTTTCGCCATTTAAATTTTCAGGAATAAAAAACGGCCTGACAATGTGATCCCCTAAGATGCCAGCCCAAACATTTAACTTTTGAGGCCTTTGGGTATGAGTTTCCATGAACAAATGTGGATTGGTTTCACTCCAATACCTACAATTGTGCCTGTTTACCTCCCCATTTAACTGAAATGTCGTTTTATCAGAAAAAACACGTATTGTACAGTAGATTGGCATTACCGTTTAATTGTTCACTAAAAATCTCACAGAATTCAAGCGGACGATCGGGATCATCTTCGTTTAATTCGTGTACCAATTTAAATTTATATTGATGACATTTGTGGTCCTTTACAATTCGATGAACACTGCTTCGTGATACACCGGAAGCCTCAGGTACTTTCCTGATCGATTGAGTATTATCCATCTGCAAATGACCCAGAACTGCCACTTCGACTGCTTCATTCCTAATCGGTCACTGAGGTTCATGCTTTTTGTTTCCTACAGAACCTGTTTCCATAAATTTTGTCAATAATTGTAAAACATACTGAGAACCAACCCTTCTATCTGGGTGATTTCTATTGAATATGCGCTCCGTAGCTCTAGCACAATTATCGTTTTTAAAATAAATGCTGACAATTTCTATTCTCTCCTGAAGGGTATAAACCATTTTGAGAACTCACTCTGGTAAAATGTATCTCGATTTAAAAGTGGTTGTGAACAAATTAATGTTCAAGGACTATCAAATACTTTTATTATTCTAAAACTAAACGGACAAGGAAAGTGTTTTTTGTCGAAGAAACTCGTGTTGATTCGAGAGCACTAAAAAATGTGTTTTTTTTATAAATTCCAATACCTAGTGCCATGTATTTTAGATTTTTTAAACGATTTCGATTGTGTGTAATCATTAAAAATAAAATTATTTTCCTTAAGAACGAATCGATCAAATTTAAAAAAAATACACAGTTATGTAGGGGATTGAAAGACCTTTCAAAAAGATGTATCACTCGACCCCCCTTGTCATTTGAATTTTTTCAGGGGGTGGCCGTGTAGGGTAGAGAGATGATGATATGTATATAAGTATTACATTAAAATATGTCCCTCTTGGAAACAAGGTCGACGTGTTTTTTTAATTTTAGACTACAATATTATTATAATTGTAAAACTTCTAAGGAATGCCAAAAACTTCTAAGGAATTCCTGAAAATTCCAAATAATTCCATGAAATTTCACGAAAGTCCACATGCTTGTACACCAAACTTCCTCGTGATGAATTTTAATATTTGTATTTAATTGAATATTAAAAACTTACCGGCCCACTACACTTTTTGGCAAAAGGAAGGATCACCATAAATCATATCCATGTACAGTACATTTCATTTTACATTCCTGAATACGGTACTGAGTATTCGACAAACGTGTCAGCCTAATCATATCCGTATTAACTGAAAATATAAAGAAATTAAATATTTTTTAATTTTTCTGATTTTTTTCTTCATTTTAATCTGTTGCTTCTACATACCTATCCTTTATGACAGATTACGTGTCCCTTTTTCAGTTGATTTTTAATTTATAATTACAGTGTTCTGACGAAGTTTGTCTCCATACACACTTTAAATGAGCGGATTACATTTATTAAAACGTGGGAATCTGGCTGAATTTTTAATTGCTTATTACGATTGGACGCAATCACTGTAATTGCCTCTGCAACAAGTTGTTATTAAATGCTTTTTTTTAATATTTTTTAAATACTAATTACCAGAACATTCGTTTTATATGCGGGAGATCGTGAACTATAATTACAGGAACTTTTTAAGTAATTAATTAATGGGTTCATTTGAATGAGATAGGATTTATTATCGAGGTAAAGGTATCTGTAACAATTAATATGTCTGATTATAATTAATAGATACATTATTCTTGTAATTAAGTTTTCTTGCCAAGTAATACCTGATTGAGTTATAGATTATATGTGGATAATATTGCTTTTATAGCTTTAGGTGGGCAGTTTTTACGATGGAACTGCTAATTCTCAATATTATGTTTACTGAATGTCCTCCTTAGTTTTTTCTATGATTAAATTAAGTTCTTCAGTTTGATTTATATTTTATTTAAAACAAACTTATGACTTTCCTTAAAACATAAGAAGAAACTGTAAAAAAAGTATTACCCATATTTATATGTTGATATCTACTAGGTACTGGAAAAACTACGTTTGGTTACAAAATAGACAAGGAAGTGTGATAATAAAGAAATAAATATGGGAGGTTCCATGTCAACCGGGCCACCTGAATGGCCAAAATATGACCTGACGCAGAAAATTCGTTCTGGGCTTAAATTTTTCGTATAATAATAATAATAATAATATTTATTTATAACTTTTGTGATGTTTTACAATAGACATAATATGTAATTAAATGCTAAATTACAAATAAATATAAATTTACATCCATTTTAAGTTCGGAGACTTGCATATGGATGTGAGTTTAGATTATACACACAGATAGAAGTTTCTAAAAGTAACTTAATAATGTTACAAAATTAATTCTATTCCAGTAAAGAGAATGTTATAAAACTAGCCTAATAAACTATAATATAATATAATATAATAAGGGAAATCGTTATTGCTACATAATTAACTCAATTCCAATAGAGAGAATTCTGATAATTAATTGTTAGACTACCAATCCATAATTGTGCTCACACAACACCTGTAATTTGTCCTCAACCACTTATTAACAAGTTTTTTAAACGTATACAGATTTTTAGTATTTCTAATGTTAAGGGGCAAATTATTATACAACCTTTGACCCAAATAAATAAAGCATCTTCTTCCTGTCTATTTTTTTTGCTACACATGTTTTAACTAGTTCTTTCCCTTTTTGCCTAGTACTGTAGTTATAGTTATTTTTAAAAATATATATTAATATTATTTTTGCGTACACTTGTCTTAGATCCAGTATTTCAGACACACGATATAACTGGTCTGTAGAATATTTCATATTTTGGTTGAACATTATTTTTATTATTGTAATACTTCCAGTGGTATTAAAAATGACTTTTTTATACCACCCCATGCTATTATACCATATTGAAGTATAGATTCCACAAGAGCATAGTAAACTACTTTCAGTGTTTTTAGGGTCAAAAAGATTATTAAAATTCTAAATTTATATACCAAATATCTAAGCTTTTTTATAATACTACTAGCTTGAACATCCCATCGTAGGTGGCCATCAATCATTATCCCTAAGTATTTAATACTTGTAGCAGAAGAGATTTCTTGGTCATCGATAGGTATTGTGTTAAAATCAGGTAAGTATTTCTTGTACGATGTAAATGACAAATATTTAGTTTTACCCCAGTTCAACGTAAGTAAGTTTTTATCAAACCACTTTTTGAATTTTTTTTAGATCTGCCGACACAGACTGTCTTAATTCCTCCCAATTATCACCTTGGAAAAAGATTGCAGTGTCATCTGCATTGGAGATAATGTTTCCTTTTTGTAGATAAGGTAAGTAAATCATTAATATATATGGTAAAGAGAACAGGCCCTAGAACTGTGCCTTGTGTAACACCATATGTCACAGTTCTTTCCTCACTTGTTACATCATCGATCATAACTTTTTGTTTTCGGTTTGTTAAGTAACTTCGAAATAACTACAATACATTTCCACAGATTCCAAGGTTTTCTAATTTTTCTAGCAAAAGCTTATGGCTCACAGTGTCAAAAGCCTTTGCTAAATCCACAAATACATATATGGCTGGTTTACTGTCATCGACTGCATTATATATTTTTGAAATTAACGCGGTTATTGCATTTTGCGTAGATTTATTTTCACGAAATCCAAATTGCATATCGTGAAATACTTTATTTTTTTGTAAATAATTACATAACCGCGTTTTTATAACCTTTTCAAGTATTTTCGCTAATGCGTAGTTTGATATTTTTGAGCGGTCCCCATTTTTGAAGGTAGGTTTTATAAGGGCTGTTTTAAAGTAAGTAGGTACCTGTTCTGTATGAATACACTGATTTATTATGTAGGTAAGAGGTTTTTTAATATAATCGACACATTTTTCCAATAATAACTTGTTGCTGATTTGATCAAGTCCTGGTGCTTTCCCGCTTTTTAAATTGGTGATAATATTATAAATTTCATTTTCGTTAGTGGGCATCAAAAACATGGAATTCGACATCGTAAATGCTTTGTTGGTTTCTGGACTTAAGTTGTTACTGTTTTTAGATTGAATATTATTTGCTAATGTTTCTCCAATATCTGCGAAATAATTATTAAAGTTATTAGAAATTTCCAGTTTGTCATAAATTTCTCTATTATTCTCCAACGTGATGTTATTAATAGTGTATTTTTTATTACAATTCATATTTAAACATTCGTTAACAGTTTCCCAAATATGTTTTGAGGATTTACTATTTATGATAAGTATAAGCTTTCGAAATTCAAGTGGCATTTTGAAAAATCAAAGATGGCGGACCCAAAATGGCGTCCATAATTACCAAGAAAATCCCAGAAAATCGGAAAATATCGTCTGGAAATCGTTGTAAACTTGCTTTAAGGGTTGAAATATAGATTCTACGTCAAATTACTTGTTTAACTCACAGCATCATCATGTAACCTTAAAAAATCTCATTACTCCCGTTATTAGAGGTTTTAAACAGCCCTAATTGAACTGAACTTTTGAAATAAAAACTCCTTCGACACAAGCTTTTTAATCTTATAGTCCTTCAATTTGAGTTTTTATAACCTGAAATCTTTTAACATAACCTCAAATTACTTTATAACCCCCGTAACCTCAGCTTTTGACAATAATAGCCCTCCTGACTTATGCTTTTATAACTCGTAACCTTTTAATCAAAGCTATCATATCACATGAACCAGTTACTTATATTTTTGAATTGTATATAACCTTCACATAACCGTCAAAAATGGCAAAACTCCTCTAGTAGAAGATATCGAACTAAAAAAGCCTATTAGGAAGAGCTTTTAAAATAAA
Source organism: Rhamnusium bicolor (assembly GCA_029963845.1). Taxonomy (NCBI): domain Eukaryota; kingdom Metazoa; phylum Arthropoda; class Insecta; order Coleoptera; family Cerambycidae; genus Rhamnusium; species Rhamnusium bicolor. The sequence continues at coordinate 131,383 of JANEYF010002546.1, read as the reverse complement.
AATCATAACGTCAACTTTGTAACCATGTTGCCTTTGAATATGAGTTTTTAAACCCCCAACCTAAGCATTTAACAAAAACAGTCCTCTAGAATTATGCTTTTGAAACCCGTAAACTTCCGACCGAAACTATTATTGCACACATATCCCCATATCATAAGCTTTGAACCCCTCTAACAGCCTTATACCATAAGCTTTTGAACCCTTATTGTTTCATACTACATTCACTGTCTCCTATTGATAGGCTCTTTTAGTTCGATATCTTCTACTAGAGGAGTTTTGCGGTTTTCAAAGGTTATGTGAAGGTTATATACAATTCAAAAATCTAAGTAACTGGTTCATGTGATATGATAGCTTTGATTACAAGGCTACGAGTTATAAAAGCTTAAGCCAAAAGGGCTATTGTTGACAAATGCTCAGGTTACGGGGTTATAAAGTAATTTGAGGTTGTTAAAAGGTTCCAGGTTATAAAAACTCAAATTGAAGGATTATAAGATTAAAAACTTATGCCGAAGGGGTTTTTATTTCAAAAGTTCAGTTCAATTAGGGTTTTTTTGTTTAAAATCTCTAATAACGGGGGTTAAGAGGTTTTCTAAGGTTACGTGATGATGCTGCGAGTTAAACAAGTAATTTGACGCAGAATCTATATTTTTCAACCCTTAAAACAAGTTTACGACGATTTCCATACGATATTTTCCGATTTTTTGGGATTTTTAGTTATTATGGACGCCATTTTGGATTCGTCATCTTGGATTTTTCAAAATGTCACTTGATTTTCGAAAGTTTGTACTTATAGGAAAAATTTAAGCCCAAAACGAATTTTCTACGTTACGTCAAATTTTGCCCATTCAGGTGGACCGGTTGACATGGAACGTCCCATATGTGTATTACCTAGTGTGCTTGATAACTCGATTAATATTTGAAATTTCAGATATGTTTCTTCTAAAAACTTTTGCGTTTTATGTAATCAATAGGGCGTGGCAAATTAGACGGCCAAATAGTTTAGATTGTTATTGTTTATGGAACGGGTGATTATAAAGTAAGGGATATATTTCAACTAATTATATATTCTTAACAAATCAAATTAATAACAAAAAGTAAATGGAATCTAGTTGCTTACATATTGGGATTTCTGATGTCAAACACTAGTTACCGCAAATGCTCGATATGACCTCCATTTTGTTGTTGTAAAATTACCAACCGTTCCTCCAAATTGTATACTGCAGTATTCAACATTTCTGGTTGAATTGCACGAATTTGCTCTCTAATACTGTCCTTTAATTCCTCCAGCGTTGTTGGCCGTGTTCTAAACACCAAATTTTTTAAATAACCCCACAGCTAGTAATCCGGTGGGTTAATATCAGGCGATCTTGGTGGCCATTAATTTGTAAAATGTCTGCTTATAACACGATCTTGAAAAACCGCAGTTAACAATTCTTTAACTGGTCGGTAAATGTGCGGAGGTGCTCCATCCTGCATAAAAATCATGTTTTCAATTCCTTCGTGCTCGTTTTGCAACTGCAATTGCATAATCCCTTAACATTGCAGGTATCGTTCACCAGTAACAGTTACAGATACGGCCTCCCCATTCTGTATTTCCTTGAAAAAAGTATGAACCAATGATTAAATTAGCTGTGAAACCGCACCAAACGGTGACTTTTTTGTCATGAAGGCCTTGCTGAACGATTTCATGTTGATTTTCTATTGGCCATATTCGACAGTTTTGAGTATTAATTTCACCATTAAGAGAGAAATGGGCCTCATCTGTCCATAAAATACGGGATAACCATTCGGGTTCAATTTCCATCTGAGCCAATATGAAAAATCGTACCTGAGAGTAAAATCTGCGTCCTTTAATTCAAATAACAGTTGCAGTTTATAGGGATACATTTTTAGGATTTTCTGTGAAATTTTCCAAACCGTGGTGTATGGCATTTGTAATCGTTTTGATATCGCATTCACACTACTGATTGCTAGCGGATTAGTATTGGCTACGTTTTGATTTTCCTGAACTTCTGCAACTTGGACATCACTAATCCTAGGTCTTCCTGACCTCGGAAGGTCTTTTACAGACCCTGTTCTTTCAAATTTGCTAATCAAATTACGATACGCCTTCATTTTGCACGGCCCTGCTCTCAAACCCATTTTCGTACGAAATCTTCGTAATCCAGTAGTGTAATTTTTACCGTCTCTTTAATAACATTGCACTAGACCAATTCTTGTTTACAGATCCATATTGAAATTGTTACAATTTACGTTATTACGTTACGCGAGTTTTATTTTGAGAACAATTCTCTAAATTACGATTATTTCGTTTGACACTTGTATCAATAGTTGTCACGACAATTCTTTTGTTTTCAGTAGATACACTAAAATCCAATTATTGAGGCAACTAGAATCTGTTTACTTTCTGCTACTAGCATAATTTCTTAAAACTATATAAGAATTTAAAATAGACCCCTTACTTTATGATAACCTCATATATTAATAAAACAGTTTTTGATGTTAATAAATTTGGATGAAAAAATTTTGAGGGAAAAAAGCAACAAATAGAAAGAAGCACAAGAGGGCATTTTAAATTTTGCAGTTTTAAGTTTTGGATGGTTTTGCACACTATTCTAAGCCAGAATTTTATGTGAGGATTCGAAATTTTTAAACCACTGTTTGAAGTATTATAGCTTATGTGATATTTTATCGATGTGCCACTCTTCTTTTTTCATCTACATATGAATTCTATATGAATATTTACAATTCATAATAATAATAAAAATGCAATTAATATACTAATTTTGATAATATTTCACACTGCATCATTAGCAGAATGGTTAGCTGTAAGAAAATAAAATGAATTGAGTATGTTTTAAAAGCTTCTAGTACCTCTCTCATCTAAGGACGATCCATCTCATTTTTAATCACGACGAAACATAAATATTTATTTCAATGAAAAAATGACAGTGGATGTGTCAGTCCCGCCTTCTGTCTGCACCCTGCTGGCCTTCATCTTATTCTTCGGTTAAAAGTAACAAGCAGGCATATGATCCCGTACGAAAATATTCAATGTTGCCAGTGTTTACAGAACTTAAGAAAACTTGCTACACTTGTTTAAGTATATCTTCGCCTGTATATCAACAGAAAATTTCAACGAAGCCATGTTATATTGACATGGGCCTTATACATATGAAGATGAAGAATCATTTATTGTTATAATTGTTTCTATGGGTATTCTCACACCATGCTTTTTAATTTGTACCATCCAAAAATATATTGCTGAAATGTAAAATATGTTTTCCTACAGGTATATAAAAATTAATTACATAAAGTTACCTTTGAGACATCAAGTTAGTAATTTACTAATAACACTAAATGACTTTATTTGAAAAAATAATATTACATATCAAAACGGCCAAGTTTAAACACATTTTGGTGCCCTTGATTTGGTAAGTGCTCCTGGGTAATTTTGGGATGCATATCTGCCTAATTTTTTTAATCGATAAATAGATAATAAAATCGTCTCATCTTTTAACCTATATAAATTTCAGGTTATTACTATTTACTACAACTGCTTGCTAAAGAAAGTCAGAAAATATGTAGTAAGGTATTTATTTCACAAAAAGACATATACATTGATCAATCATCACTTAAAAATTTTATTTTATAAGACTTCCTTGTATGAGGTTTACCAGAACAGTTACGCTGAGGACTGCAGCAGTAGTTGACCATCATGTGGGTATCTCATCTTCCTTGATATCATTCTTCCATAGTTTTTATATCCTGATTGAATCTTTCCCCCTGTTCTTCACTAAAAGCATCTAGGTTTTCTGGAAAACGATCTATGCTGCTGTGGAAGTAGTGAACCTTAATGCTCATGTTACAACCGAGCTTACTCAAGTTGGAAAGCATCTCTTCCACTAATTCAACGTAATCCTCTGCCTTATGCTTTCCAAGAAAATTTTTAACTACTTGAACAAACGAATACGAGGCATTAGACTCAACCGCATTCATTGGTTCTGTGAAATGTCGAATTTTTTATAAACTGCCTTATCTGAGGATCATAAAAAAATTTCGGCCTTCAGTTTTTCCGTGCTAATCCCAAGAAATTTATGTAACAAGTAGCCAAAAGTTCCATCTCGATTCATTGCTTTCACGATTTACCTCATAAGCCCAGTTTGATATGCGTGGAAGGATGATTTTGTCTCTCTCAACCAAAGGATCGTTGATGACATTGTATATGTTCCTTCAACCATAACTTTCCTTGCAGGCCATATTCTCTTAATCCAGTGCTCATTCTTAGCTCTGCTGTCCCAAAGACATAAAAAACAGGGATATTTCATATAATCACCTTGCTGTCCAAGGAGGAAGTTTACTATCTTTAGATCAACACAAATCACCCACTGATAATTTTCATACTTGATTTTTTTTTAGAACTAGCGATATTGTCACATACTCCTGGTAGAATGTCCAATAGGTATAGAGCCATATTTGTTACCATTGTGTAAAAGGTCACATTTCAAACTTCGCTTTGAACTATCAATAAAAAGACGCCATTCGCCTGGTGTGTATTCTGACAAAGCCTTTTCTCTAAAAGGCCATTTATATCATTACAGAATATCAGGTTATTTTCCCGAGAGAAAAGAGGCAGCAGATCCTTTTCTCTCTTACGGTAAAATGTAAGTAATGTTAGTACCTGAATAGAGTTGGTTATTTTCATTTAATCTGGAGACAACTAATTTGGAAGGCTGGGGTCTCTAATTAAATCATACAGCTCTTATTGAGTGAAACGTAGGAGATTTGCTTAAGCTCCTTCAAAATCACTGTCGCTTTCTCCAAATCTGACTCAGACGTTGATGTATCAATATCTGAGAGCATAGGCAGGTTGCTGACCGATAGAACGGATATTTCTTCAGATGCTACCGCATCTGAAGAAATATCCGAATTTATGCGGAAAGTTATCGTTTCTGGGATTTTGAATATCAGCCTTAATTAGTAATGCAGGGTGATACCTATCCTCTTTAAGGAGAATTTCAGAAGCTTTACTTACAGAGCAGCGCATATTACAAAAAAACAAGATCTAGAAGTCTTCCGTCTGTATTTAAAATATGATTATACTGATCTAACTCAAAAAAATTGAAAAGTTGTTAATAGCACAGATGGAAGTAGTGGTACATTACCATTTTCATAGTGCGCATACTTAGGAAGATTAAAGTCTCCTATTACCAGCAGGTCAGAACCATATATATTATAGAGAGACACTAGGATATCAACTAGTTTTTCATAATCCTCAGCTTTCGCGTGTGGGGGAATATATCATCAAGAAAATAGAATTTAGAATGTCTCTATACAGACAAACAACCAGAAAGATAACGTAAATAAATATTTGCTAAATATAACACAACATGATAATTTTCAAATTAAAGGTAACGTTAAATTAAATTATTTATTAGTTCCTCGTAGAGAGGTAAGAATGAATTCTAGATAAAGTTAAATAAAGATATATAGCTTGACTATATGTTTACTATAGATAATCAAAAGTTAATCAATTGCCAGATAACTAGGCAGGTATCTTTGCTAGAGAACTAGGCAAGGCTCCAGTAGAGCAGCGTTCCTGATTAAATGCTAAGTAAATGTTCAAGTAAGCACTCGATATTTTAAATTTAGAAAAATCTTACGTTACTGAGGTCTGGTTGGTAAACATATGCACTGGTATAAAATGATATACCACAAAACAAATGCACCACATTAGATAATTCTCACAAAGGTTATAAACAAATAAGTTTAGTCCAAAAAGGGGTACCAATCTCCAAATGTCACCAGTAACTACTTTTCACAGAGCTACCAACGTAGCCAAGTGATCTAAAACATCAACAGACAAAAACAGAAAACAACTAACTACGATACAAAATGGTGACATCCATTACCGGGTAAATCTAAAATTTACAATAACAGAAAGTTAGTTTAAATTAACACACGAAATTATTACAATATCAGAGGGATATTAGATAAATTGCCAACAAGGCACGATAAATCGATACTAATCAATATTACTGATGGATGTTCCAAAGGACAACCAAAGTGAACTGATCACCGAAAATAAAATTCGCCCAAGGCGTAAATTAAGATAAATACGGTACAATATTATTATGAAAATTACCTCAAAGGTACGTTAAATCAATATAGCAACTTTGTAAATAATGATGATCATAAAATTACACGACAATACCAGAAAACATATAAATTTTACCAGACCGCTGAACTACAGGTGTTGCCTTCAGAACACTACACTAGTAAGAAGGAAGTAGCACCGTAGTGTTCTGCTTCCTAAACTCGAATTTAGTTTGGAAAGAAACAAACCTTTGAGAGTAGAGTATGAGCAATAAAGATAGATAGATATTTAGTGCAAAAATCTGCAAAACCAACTGTTCCAGTAGAAATTAGTGGCGCCATCTGGACTAGACTGGCAGAAACTTAATTCATCGCGGACAACAACCAACTGGAATGAAATGGTTTGCAATGTCGTTACAAAGAAAAAATTAAAAAAGAAAGAAAATGGTGGACCTGGACTTGAGGTAAATAATATATTGAATTCTCGGGTCATTTTATAAAAATTAATAATTTCACTTACGAAAGCTCGTGAATTCGTGACATACGTCTATATTCCACACCACATTTGCAAAAAAAGACGTGTCGAGAATCGAACTCCCATTCCATTGGACTTGCACTAAGGCATATTTCTGACAGATCCACTGCAATGTCAGTGCCGCCCGAGTGCGGACTCTGTTCGATCAATGGAAAACGATATAAGCGTTACTTGTGTTTGTATTTACAAATATCTAATAAATTAAATTCCAGTAAGTTTCTTTTAACGAACGAAATTATAATATGAATTTATTCCGTATACAGGTTTGCTACGTAAATTAAAACCTCTCACATGAACATCCTGCTCAGAACCGCGTTTGGCTCAAAGGTAAATATTTTTTGAATAGCCATATATTCCCTACCTAAATATGCGTGACATGCGTTTAACTGTATGGCAATATATTGTTCAGTGTTATATGATTATATTTGCTATTAAGTTAGAAGTATTTAGACGGCAACACTGGTCCGGAGAAGCATCTTACATCCGCAGGTGTGGGCCACACGCCTCGAGTCCCGCATTGATTTTTATGATTATATGTTTTGTTATGTTAAATAAACATTAGTCACTTTAATTAAACTGCTATGGAATATGCAAATGAGTCCTGATCTGGAATTTGGTAATGAATAATGGGGAGGTGTGGGCTAAATTAAGTTATGATAAATGCCACATGTCCGTCCATTCCGTCAAATTATTAATGCCTGATACTTTTGATAAGTTTCGATATTGTTTTTTAACTGGCACTAGTCAGTGCTACCTATTTAATTTTATCTTTAAATTTAGGTTTTAATCTAGATTTTAATGTGGCTCGTTTTTATTCATGAGGTTTTATTAAGATTGTTATTAAATAATTGAGATCATTAATTAAAAATGTGAAGTCTTGGTATGTGTCCTAAACACGAATGGGCGAGTAACACTGCGAGTTGGCGTAATTCAGCTTCCGGGTGTCGGGTATAGTATTATGGATGCAGACCACCTATATTTATTTCTTTATATCAATAAAAGATACCAACGTCTAATTATGACGAAATATGCCTTTGAAGTTGTTTCGATCAGGTCAATAACAACAAAAAATTAGAAATAATTGTCCAGTTATAACTATGAAACTGAAGGAAGTATCACTAGTACACATAAAAAATTTACTCATAGATGGTAACTGGAATTCGCGAAAATCGACAATAATTGTGTCTATGAACAAAACCATTTAAAAATAATGTAGATTCGTTTCTGAAATAAATATTTTGTAACAGCAGCAGTTTATTATTTATTATTTCTGTCATTTGTTTAGAGAACTGGATTCTTCTATCAAAATTGTCTTCAGCTATCTCATGATGGATTGATGGACAAGCTTTAGCAAATCGTGGAAAAACAAGATATGTAGATAAGGGGACACGATGCTTTCTATTAAAACATATTTGCAAGGTATCCATGCTAAGTACAACGATTACCACTGTTGGAGAACTTAGGTGATGGCGTTTCGCTCAAAATCAAGTGTAGGAGAAAGTCTTCCTCCCACAGGACCGTTGCCAAGACTAGCTATACTAGCTTCCCAACTAACAAGGAAGCAAAATGGACCAATCTCAAAGGCAGATTAAATGAGGTCAATAATTACTTAATTTTGTCATAACTTTCTTTAAAGTTATGCCAACTTCAAATTTATTGTTTAGGTCGTAAAGTACTTACGTTGTTGTAGATCCAAAATTCTACAAAGAAATTAATTATCTCGAAAAAATAATGTTACCAAAATATCACCCAGATCACATAAAAAGGCCTTCAGCCATTAAAAACATTAAAATGCCTGAGACCGAAATTATACGGGTTCATATTAGATAAGGAATAAAAAACCATATTCAAAACTTCAAACCGCAATTTTTTATCTCAATTCTCCGATTTTTAAAAGCCAAATTAGTAAAATTATTTTCATTAGAAAACTGCTCCACAGCAAAAGTGCGACCACGAGCGCCGTTGTGCACTTACAAACATCAAAATGGCCAAATTTCATAAAGACATTCATAAGCAGTAATTACAAACCGGTCTGCAATCCGAGAGGCCCCACAAAATTTTAATGTCAGTGGTCGACAGAAGCAGATAATTAGCAGTGGCCAAAGCCATCATAAAATAGTAAAAGTTAAAGTTCTGCATTTCTGTCATACAAATTTTAAAAAGATGCTAGTCGCACACACCTAAAAATTCATATTTACAAAGTCAATTAAATAAATAACAATTGATATCAAAGTAAAATAGTTTAAAACAAAATGATAATAATAATTTCAGCCAACAATCATTGTTTCCACGGAGTCTCATTTACCGCTAGATTTATTCATAGGAGACTTAAAACTTGTAAAATTGGAGTTTGGTACACCGTGTAGCGGACTAGCCAGACAGCCAGCTGTATTGGGAGCTTTTGGCAAATCGGAAGCTTTCGAGCGGGGTAGGTTTTATTTCTACTACGCACTCTCAAAAACATGACATCATGTTAACATCGCAATAGATGACGACACAACCCCTATAAATACAAAATTTTAGACAAGTTAAGACAATTCTACCACACGGCTTCACCGCATGAACGTCTTGGTACTAAATTCATTTTATAAGTATTACTTTTATTCTTCAGAGTATAAATGATACCACTCGACACCAAAGAGCAAGCATTGTTGTACTAAATTCATTTTTTAAGTATAACTTTTCACTTTTTTCATTCATGCAGATTTGATGTCCCTCCGCGAATGACAAATAATTAACTTAAAAGCGGGTGTGAATCCCATTATTGAACACTAACTGATGTAGAGCCCTTAGGACAGTCCCTCGTTGACCGTTTCACAGGTAATAGATCTCACACGGGCCCCTGAAGTCATAAAATAGGCACTAAGAAATTTCTCCACGCACAAGGCTGGGTTATTTTTTGGTATCCAAGACACGAAGACGGCGTCCATTATCTATAAAGTAATTTTGAAACATTCACGGCAGAGAACAAGAACCACTTCTTTGACAGCTTTTATCATCCCTGGATTTTGGCTTGAGGAGGCTTCCGTCATTAGATTTTATTGAAAAAATATACATTGTTTTTTATTTATTAAACTTTATTAAACTATAAAACCACAAGCAGGCTCCTATGGACGTAGGTTGTCTACAAATAAAAAATTAAACATTTATGCAAAAGAACATCATCGTCTGAGATCTCCGAGGACAAGGTAAGGAATTGACTTACATACTTTGAGACAAAATCATTTTTCAAAATAATTTTTTTGCGAGGCTAGGTTTGTTAAGATAAATTCTCGAACCTCAGTTTTATATTACAAAATTTAATTTATTTCAAAATTAAAGCTTCACTTGACTTAAGAATTCATTTATTCAACAAAATTTGGTTAGTTAGGCTGCTATAAAAGTTTCAGAATTTATTGAAATTTTTTTGTTTTAGCTAAAATTTTTACAAAAAAACAAATTTCATCTAAATCGTTTTGTTAGTCCACCAGGACAGAGAAGAATTAATTTTTAAATTTTCAATAACTTTCGACTTAGTCGTTTGAAAATAAAATTTCATATTAATTTTTATTTTAATAAAATTGTATTAGGCATAAAAAGATACACTGCTTAAATAATTTTTTTCCGAATCAGACAGAAAAATTTTAATAAAAAATTTTTTTTTGGTTTTACAAATCCTTCATTATTAAGAAATGTTGTGGTCTTGCGCGACCTTTTAGGCAGTCTGGTAGTATCCGAGTTGTAGGTCAACTTGCCGCTCAGTCTGCTGAATTTCAACAATTTTTCAAGAAATTTTTTTGTAATTGTGAATTTTACGTCTAAAGGACTCCCTGTCTAATTTTATTTTTACATAAAAGCTGACAAAAACAGTATTTCTTAAAATAATTTTCAGGTTAAAAAAAACAACCAAACTGCCAGGGACCCCCTGGACACATTTTTGAAGCCGTAATAAATAAATAAAAAGAATAAACCGCTTGATTAAATCCTTCAGCTACAAAGTCTGAGGTAGAAACAAGTCCCTCAAGCCAGGACCGCCGACGAGGAGTTGCTGAAGTCTTGCTCAGCTCTCCTAGGGTAGCCAAAGGCACACAGAAATTCAACTAGGCTAAGAACAGGCTACCTTACCTCTCTGTATAAACAAAATCGACCTTGAGAAAATTCCATTCCTACAATCAAATACCAAGGCAACAAAACTAAAATTGTTTTTGTGGCAGCAAGTCACGTGGCGCCCAACTTGACAGAAAAAATAATATCCCAGCTAGGGAGAAATCAAAAAAACAAGTCTTCCAAAAAACACAAATAAAAGAAAACCACCTTGGTGTATTTGTGACAATCTCTTATCCATAAGATATCCTCAAGATACACTGAATTTATAAGTAATTGAGGCAAGTTAAAAATTACCCAAAATTTACTACAAAAATGACTTCACACTTCATAGACACATTAAGTTCATTTAAAACCAAGTGACCCTTCTTTTTAATTGCGAATATGGACCTCAAAATCTAAAATATTGGTTACATCGCCTTCGACATAAGTAACTTTGTTTTATAGGTTTATAGTTGGGATTTAAAGAATTTCAATGTAAAAGATTCCATATTTATTTAAGAAATGTATGTCCGCCATTATAAAAATATGAGATGTTTTATGGTTATAACGTTTAAATTAGTTGTTTTTCAATAGAATCTTCAAGGAATTTAACAAATAAATCATATTTTAACTTTAAAGAATTCAAATAATCATAATAGAGATTAGACTATTAGATACTGAATATATTATTGGAAAAAAATATTGCTATTCTTAGGTTTTTCTTTTAATTCATACTTTTTTCAAAGGGCATAATTTTTTTTAGAAGTGCAGCAATCATATCCACAGAAAAGTTTGAATCGCAGTTAAATTTCTTCCACAGACGATCATAGAACACAACTCTAAACAGCGTTATTTTATTTATGTCTCTCTTAGCCTAGTAACTAACCTGCAGATGTCAAGTTAGCTGTTCAACACGAATACTAATACCATTCCTATAAACTATTCAGCAATTTACCAGCTTGCATTTCAAAGTACCCCTTCTCTTACGTCTCATATGGATAGGTGTTATTTAGGTAATAAGTGAAAAACAATTATCCTAAAATTATCACAAACTAACTTACTAATAAGGCCATGTAATATTGCCTTTAACCCTTATTGATAAAACAGCTTCATTTCTCTATTTTTAACTTCTAATTTACTTTAAGTTCTTTTCCCACATTGATGAATTTGTGGTAAAATTCAGGTAAATTTGTCTGTTACCAAATTGGTCAAATCAGAATTCTAACCTATCAGTAAGACGAATTGATGTAATTTGGACAATAATTATTGTTAGTTGGAATATTTAATTGAAGATTAAATAATTTTGCCACATTTCTTAGTGATTTGTAAATTTATATCATACTAAAAAGTCATTAAGCGTCAATTGCGATTGCTCACTAATAAAATATTTTTATCAAATGGAAATAAATGGAAATCCTTCGTGCATACCATTCGCAGAACGGTTTCTGAGTCTTCATCAGTGCGAATTAGATATGCACAACGACGGCAAAGTACCAATGAGTCAATGGCAACTCCATCTACCAGTGTCAATCGCCATGTAATAAGTTGGTAAAAATCATTTACTAATGGGCAGTCGCAATGAGAGCTACCGTTTTTAGTATCATCAGTTGGCGCCACTGGCGAGTAAGGTAGCTGTTAAAAGTTATTAGGTGCGGAACAAGTTTATAGGGTTTTATTATTATAATTATTTCGTACACCAGTAAATAAAAAGAACTTTTTAATTATGCTAAGTGTTGTGCAGTTCCATTTTGTTCGGAAACAAAACATGTTTCCGAGAAACAAAACTCGCCTAAAACAGTGGTGACGATTCGCGGGGATAACTTTACCCTTTCGAAACATTCGTGTATTTGTAAGAAACATTTTAGTCCTGACGATTATGCGTTACCAAAGCAGCCTACTACAGAAAATCGTAAGTAATAATCATGCACATTCGTTATTTTCATCATGCACATGCTTGATGTAACCTAACTTTAATGACATAAGACACCTCTGATAGGTACAATAATTTCCCTATTGAGCAAGTAAATTACTACTTTCCCTTTCTGTCATCATTGAGTTACATGTTTTTCAGCTAATTTTCACAAAAATTACTAAAAATCCGCGTTAAAAACCATAATAAACATTAAAGTTCAGTGACATTTACCTTACCCTACACTAGCGCCTCTCGTGGTGAATTCAAGCACGGTAGCCCTCATTAAAGCTTAATCACTTTTCTTAGTCTGATACAAATTTATAAATCATTAAGAAATGTTTGTGGCAAACTTATTTAATCTTCAATTAAATAAATTGAGAGGATTTCGACTTTGGTACCTATTGAGGTATTAATGGTAAATGCTAACAGCATTTATTACTAAGCTTGGCCAAGGTCTTTAATCCTACAGAGACGTACTGGGTATGCATCATATCATAATACTTGAATAAGTACAATAATAAAAACAAAAATATTTTATATATTGTGATGTATGTTTTTGTACTATTTCGTTCGCTTTAAATTCTTTTTTTATGTATTTCCTTATATTTTGTAAGCTTAGTGCTGCACATTATTATTAAAGTGTTAAATGACGTTCACACATGTACATTGTATATCTAAGTGATAACTAATAATAAATAAATAAATAAATAAAATAAATGGAAATAAATTTTATTAATACTGGTACATTTTATAAAAATATGTCCAAAACTCACCTTCTTAAGCAGATTTATGAAGTAGCTTGGTTGTCGTTATCACAAACTGGAGCACTTCTATAATAACTGTGTAGCATCAGAAATGTTTCTACAGTTGTCTCAGTAAGCGATGTTCGCTGTGGTGAAAAAATATGTTTGTTTTTAAAAAAAGACCGTTCGACATCTACGGAAGTAATACAGGCATAAGTAAAACACTCTGTGAACTCACTTAACGCTGCTGTAGATGCACCATCACAAATTTGTCTTAATTTGGTAAAATCAGGATCTTTCTGTAATACACTCTCGAATTTTTCAATAACGGGCTTATTTCTTGCGTCATTTATAGTCTGTAGCTGTGTATTTACGTCGTCTACTATTTGCCGCGATTTCACTAACGATAACGAAGTATTTTGCAATTTTTCTATTGCGTCGTGTAGTCCTCTATAATTGTTATAAATAGTTTTTAAATCTGTTTCAAGGGAAACGTCTTGAAAGCTTGTCTGGCTTTCCGTAATAGCTGCAACCTCGTTAGGGTTGCGCTGTAGTATCACAGCTTTTATTTGTTGAAAATATTCAGTATAATAAAAAGCTGCCTTCAACCACGTTCCCCAACGTGAAAGAATCGGCTCTGGTGGTTCCGGAATACCAGGACACAGTGTGTGAAATGCTCGAAGCCGTTTAGGAAATTTGAGAATTCCTTTTTTTTGTATTTGCTATTAATGCATCTACCTCCGGAAAACATTTTCGAATCGTTTCTGCTACAAAATGGAACACATGCACTTTACACGTAACATGTAAAAACCTACAATCGTCTGTTTGAAGAAAACGGCCCACCAAACACATTGTCACAGCACCGTCGGTCACAAACACTTGACTTGTTGACAGTTAAAATTTTTCGAAAGTCTCCAACACCACCTGCATAATTGTTTCGCCAGTACACGCAGTTAGTCTTTTGCTAGCTAGTAAAAGTGGAAATGTTGGTTTAACAGGGTCGAGTACACGTACTATAACATTTAAAATAGAATTTTTTTTTACAATCTGTCGCCTCGTCAACACATAACCACAGCCGTGTATTTTTTAATGCACATTTAATCCTATTTACAATGTCTTCACGCACACTTGGTGCATATCTACGTAACGATGAACGATTTGGTGAATTCACCTGGGGATTGTATTTATTCCAGAACTCCCGAAATGCTGGTTTATCCAATATGCGCAGAGGAGCATCACAGGCAATCAGCATTAACAGTAAATCAAACATAAACTGAGGTTCCAAAGAAGACATGCCCTTTTTTTATTTTTATGCCGGTTACTATTGACATGAATTTTGCAACCGTATTTATTCCAGCACATTAAGTCTTGATCACAAACTTTACAAATTATTTTACATCCATCATAGAATAAATCCGGAAATTCACCGATAAATTTATTCACTTTATCAGCGTACGGTCGTTTTCTACTCTTTACTCTCAACATTATTTATTAGTACTCTATGCATCGACCGACAGATAACAACTGAAGTGTGTCGTGTCATCGTCATCGTAAACAAGCGCGCGATGGCATTGGTATTGTGCCCGACCCTGAATATACCGTCGCTTGGCCAGGCTTATTTATTACTATTTTGTAAATAAAAAAAATAGTTTCGTACATTGTTTTGTAATAGTGCAATGTAGAGTGAGTATATTAAGGTTCAAACTTGGTAATGAATTTCCAAATTCCAAGAATTGAAAAAACAAAATGACCACGTTTTTGTAGTAAATTTAGTGGCAAATTCCGAAAAAACATTTTTTGTTAGGTTAAACAAATACAGAATTTCGAAAGGGCTGTCATTCGAGATATCGCAAAAGGTAAGGTGTATAATATTCTAAAATGGAGGTGGCTGTGTGTGAAGGGGTTGTTCTTTTGTTGATCTTTATACCATAGAAATTACTCCCCCTTGTTCCCATTTAACACGGTTAAAATTGCTCTTCAATATCTGTCTGTTCCCGAGATAATTGGGATGGAAGCTTTTCAAATTCACACCCTGTATATGATATACTTTGATTTTGTGGCTACAGTTTTATGAACTGTGCATTTTTAACTTTCAATCAAATATGTTGAATAACAAACAATGCTCTTAACAATAAAAGAAGCATAAAATGTGAATAAAGTCGAATAAGTTACATCGACTTTTAAAGCTCCATTAAAAATGTACCCAACTGAAGTTGTAGTGCATGCCAGTGATACTAGTAAATATTTTATTGCACATATGTCCCCAACTGGGATATTTTCGCGAATAACTATATTATAAAGATGACATTAAATCTTCTATCAATCTACACTTGTTAAAATCATTCCAACCTGTTTTGAGAGAGAATGCTCAACTCAGAACAGAAAACTGGGGGACGCTCTCACGCATTTTTTCGAAATACAACCTAATTTTTTGTTTATTTTTATTATGTCAGTTTTTGTACTATTTATTACTTCCTCACCTCTCAAAGTGAGGAAGTTATGTATTCGTGAAAAAAAAGAAAATTTTTATTGCATTTCTGGATGAATCTCGACGAATTATGAAGATACACAAAATTTCAGACAGAAAAAATTTTCTGTCTGTCAGTCTGGTTCGCGATAGCAGTTACAGTGTTTGAGATAAAGCTTTCAAATTTGGTACACAGCGAAATCGGTCCCAATGTCTACAAAAAATATTAGTGACATTCCACCAATGTGACTTTTTGAAACGTCAAAATGTGACTTTTTGAAACGTCAAAAAAATGTGGCTTTTTGAAATGTCAAAGTGACTTTTTTGAAACGTCAAAATGTGACTTTTTTGAAACGTCAAAAAATGTGACTTTGGAAACGTCAAAAATTACTTTTGTTATAAACTCCACCACACGTCGAGTTTTACTACGATGAAAAAGTTCCGCGCCCAAAGTAATTGACAGCGGTTTTATTTCTACCAATAGTTTTTATGTTCAATAAGAGATGAAAATAATGAATTAATACAAAACTATTGTATACATTTTGTACAAAAATTTATATATGAGAATATTTATATTATAACAATTTGTATTATAAAGAAATTATTTTCCTTACAGAATTCAATGTTAACTTGTTTATAATTTATTACATACATACATGGCTATGGAAGTTTACTTGAAGCGCCTTTTAGTTATAGTTAAAGTTACAAGAACAAGAGTGTATATCGTTTAACTTTTTTAAATAAATAACATCACGCTGTTAAAAATAACTCATGCTTATTAAGATTCTTCTCATTTTAGTAATAAAATACGTATTTTTATTGGTGTCCAAAACGTTATTTTTTTATTATCACCATGTGATGATTGCTAATTTATATTTAAATTAACCAGTTAATATATCTTACGACTATTGTTTGGTGAGTGAAATAGAATTTGTTATGGAGCACGTAACCTGTAACTAAAACATTAAACTACGAATCGTGCACATCAATAGAGTCTTAATTATTATTAATGTTTCGCGCTCTGGTAAAAATTTATTAAATTTCAACGCATTTTTAATATACGAGTAGGATGCCTCACAATGTGTTGAACAATTTGAAATTAGTTATGCAATAAATCGAATTAAAAATAACCTGTAATCCGATTATTGAAATAACCTTTACAATTCGATTATTTTGTTCCGTAATTCGAATTAAAAATAATCGAAAAATAACTGGAAATACAGGCCATAGATTATGAAATACGAATACTAAATTCTGATTACAGAACGAATGAAAACGATTCAAAATAATCGAATCGCCGAATTGGTCGAAATTCGACTTGAACGATTTTATTGAATACGTACTTTATATCACTCGAATCGACACGACATGATTATTTTTTTAAGTAATAATTCAATACTGAAATATTTGCCAATCATTTTGTGACGAAAGCGGTTACAAACTAAACGAAAATATGCTAGTCACGCACGAAACATTTACAGTAATAATATAGATTTATTGGGGTCAAAATAAAATAAGAAGGTTTAGTGCCATATCCCCAAAAAAACAACTATGCAGCTACGGACACGTGTTTCGGAGTTATTGCCCCTCATCAGCGTAGCGTAGCTAAAGAATTGGATCTAGGATGGGATAGATCAGGAACAAGAACTAAAATAAAGCTGGAAAGTACAGTACACAGTACTCAATTAGTGTCTTCATGTTCCCATGTGCCACATTTGGGGCCTTATTTTAGTTTTTATTCCTGATCTATTCCATCCTAGATCCAATTCCTTAGCTACGCTACGCTGATAAGAGGCAATAACTCCGAAACACGTGTCCGTAGCTGCATAGTTGTTTTTTTGGGGATATGGCACTAAACCTTCTTAATTTACAGTAATTGTGTTTTCAAGTTCAAAACTTTAGCACAGTTTAATTTCAATACACTATAAATTTACTTTATTTAGTTTAAATTGAGACAATTGTTAAAAAAAAAATGTTAAATAGTTATATTTTGTCTTTCGTTCTCTTTTTTGGGACACTTAATTCCTCGTGATCTAGAAAATATAGTTAGTTACTCAGTATGTTACTGGAAAAATAAATCTCTACGCTTGTGACTTTACGTGAAAAGATTAGTCTGAGGGTGTTTTTTGACAACTAATATCGAGAAGTTATTTTAGCATGGTCGGCTACACCTAATTAAAATTAATTCGAATTATCATCCGATTATTAGAATAATCTAATCGGTAGAATCCGATTATTTAAATCATCCGATTATGCCTATCACTATTTGAAATGCTGAAGTCTGGGGTACCATTTAAAATAGCGAAAAGCGACAGTTTCTTTATTTTGCCAAATGGCAAAATTTTTCGCGATAAAACTGCCATTTTGAGAATCGAACAATTTTATTTATACTGTACAGGTATGCATAATTGAAATATGATTAACTGTTTTATTGCAATAAAATCATATTACATATACATTATATAAACACAATGAGGAGAGTGTATCCCTAAAGCAAGACGGAAAATAAACTATTTAAAATTATATTACAAAATATACAAAATATGTATGGTTTAGTTCTTGCATTGCATATTGTGCCATGGCATCAATGACATAAAAAAATAGATCCAGTTAAATTTTCAGATCAATTTGAATTATCCGCAACTTGTTTAATACACGATGTAACAAAAAAGCATGTTATAAATTTAATGACAGATTTGGAGAGACAGGAATGTCGTATAACCCGACTTACCGCTATTTTTCCTTAAGCCTCTCTATTCTACACGGTGTCCCAAGACTTCACGCCATTTGCATGCTCTTGAATTATTGATATGAAGTTAGTGATGGGACTCGAGTGTGAAAATACTCGAGTGACTCGAGTCAAAATCCGATTCGAGTGACTCGAGTCATATGGCTGTTCAATTCGAGTAAAGTTGTTACTCGAGTCGAGTTATTGCTACTCGAATCAAGTTTTAACTCGAGTCGAATTGCAATTCGAGTAAAGTTGTTACTCGACTCGGCTTATTGCTACTCGAATCAAGTTTTAACTCGAATCGAGTTGCAATTCGAGTAAAGTTGTTACTGGAGTCGATTTATTGATATCCGAATCAGTGAGTTACTATGATTCAAGTTTTAAATCGAGTCGAGTTGCAATTCGAGTAAAATTACTCGAGGCGAGTTATTGCTACTCGAATCAGTGAGTTAATATGATTTAAGTTTTAAATCGAGTTGAGTTTGACTAGAGTCTAGAGTCAGGGCAGAGTCGAAATCAAACTCGAGGTGAACTATAGAGTAAGTAGATGGAGATGATTCAGTGGTTTGCTAAACGGTAAGTTTTTAAAGTGTATTTAGGTTTTTTCTTTTGGTAATCTTTCAGCATTTAAACACTACCATCTAATTCCAATATAAGTTTGAAAAATCGAAAGGATAAACATAAATCATAATAATTGAAATACAAAATAATAAATGGACCCAGGTCAAATACTATTTTTCCGGCAAATCAACACATTTCAAATACAAAATTAAATATTTAATTAAAATTGTATATGAAATGACATTTAAAGAAAACCAACATATTTTTTTTTTATTAAATTAACATTAAATTAAACTCTTGTTTAGCACAAAATATTAAATAAATACAGTATTTAATATTTAATACACACCGATTACAGTTTTTTATTTATTTCGAACTAATTGAATCGAAAAACAAATCTTTATCAACATGAATGTGCCAGTTTGATTGCTGCAGTCGTGTGAGTCTTGAGTTTAAAGAATTCTAAGTTCTAATTTCTAATTTTCTAATACGTCGTAATAACGTCGTATGTAACAATTATAGGTTTGTACGTAGAGGCGATTTGTGATAGTTTTCTGACTATAGAGATGCAAGTATTACGAGAGCTCTGCAATAACAAACGTTCTGATTGAACAAGCGCATCTCTACAACAATGTGCGCATGCTTCTGATAGTTTCAAACGGTTGGAAACTGCTCTACGAACAAACTTTTTAATTAATAATTATACAATCTGACCTACAAACATGAAACAACAAACCTGGAGGGGAATTTCCGATCCCGATGACCCGATGATATAGTAATTTATTAGTGATTTCATTCATGGTTACATGTTTTCATCTTTATTACTTTTACAAGATTAGTGCCTTCAGTGCCTTCATGTAAATAATCTTTCATATTTATATTATATAAACAAATCACACTGGCACTAAAGTATATTTAAAAATATTAATAAAACCATACAAAACTAAATTAGAGAAACTTGACTCGAGTCAAAAAGCGACTCGAGTCTAAAGGCGACTCGAGTCAAAAAGCGACTCGATTCAAAAATCGACTCGAGTCAAAAATCAACTTGAGTCAACAAGCGACTCGAGTTAAAAGTCGAGTCGATTTTTTGAGTTTTACTCGACCTAACTTTTGACTCGAGTTTTATAACAATGAAACCGAGTTTCAACTCGAGTAAATTCGGAAACCTACCGAGTTATTCAAGTGAAAAAAAGTCACTCGAGTCCCATCACTATATGAAGTCCTAAGACGTATTCGTATTCAGGTTTAAATTAAGGAAGCTGAGAATTTTAAACGTTTTTTCCCAATACTTTAAATGCAATCATACAACGATATGAACAGTGGGCATGCATTTATATCTGTGTACATATGTGTGTGCACGCTTCTGTGAGTTTATTGAATATTTCTAACTTTTAATACGGTATTTATTTATTTCAGTTACCACTAATAAACTAAATCTGTTCTCTTATTTGTTGACAAATTATGGAAAATAAACTAATACAACTACTCGATGCGATCCCTGTTTCTACACCACCGTGTGTAAACGAAAAGCTGAAAGTTTCATAATGATCCACCGTACAGTTTTTTAGAGAAGTAGAGAAAATCTTATATTTGTATATGAATCAGTCAGTCAGTTAATCAAGACACTTGTATAAAGATGAGATTTTGAGGCCATTACACGAAGTTGTTCTGAATTTAGCCAATTTTTACTGTTTATTTCCTGGAATAATTATGCCTTACATTATACAAGAAATTGTTTACGTTTATGGCAGTAAAGCTGAAGCCGGTCCTGACTTTTCCACCATGACCTTAAAAAATCCGCCCTGTAGTTATAATAATTAACTAGTTATCGTTTGATATCATTAAAATTTAATCCAAAAATGTTTCACTTCTAGTGGATTAATTTCCGTTTAGTAGTTTGCCATATATTTTCTTTCTTTCACGAAATTAAAATATACGTTTTTTTTTCAAAAAATGATTCCTCTGTAAACAAATTGCATAAACCCTTTATTTTTCTTTAAAATGCCTTAGGGAGTTCGGAAAAATAAGAATTTTTAAATATTTCCATTAGTGAAAAAATTCTGACTTAAAAAAGGAGGCGCTGTGCTCCTCTCGGTCGTTTCTAATTAAACCGTTTATACCATAAGATAACCCTATTTCGTCGAGAATTATCGACTTAAAATTTTCGACATTAATAGTTAATCAACCTGTATAGTTAAAATATATATATATATATATATATATATATATATATATATATATATATATATATATATATATATATATATATATATATATATATATATATATATATATATATATATATATAAACATGATTTGAAGGTGTAATCCAATGCAGGTCGGGGTATTTGCCCGCTGAGTAGTTGTTTTCTTCAAATCATACTTAATAACATTAGTTTAGTCCACCTGGGCTAGGGGTCGCCGCTCTCGGTACTTGCTGTGTCGCAAGTCGCTATCCGCCACAGAGACATCTATGATGTCGGTCGGATAGTAGCATTCAGACCATATGAGAAGTTTCATACCTCTCACCACTATTCACTTCACCTTAGTTAGTATATAACTAGCAGGTTGGCCACTATCATTTGTCTGTTCCATAACCTATGGCATACTGAAGAGAACAAATAAGTTCGAAATCGATCTATATCTGGTTAGGAATTGACAAATGATATTGGCTATCGATCTATCATGATTTGAGGGTGTAATCCAATGCAGGTCGGGGTATTTGCCCGCTGAGTAGTTGTTTCCTTCAAATCATACTTAATATATATATATATATATATATATATATATATATATATATATATATATATATATATACAGGGTTTTTCACTTAAAACTACTAAGAGCTAAGCGTCGCGACGCGTAGAAAATATAAATCGATTGCATTGACTTTGAAATTACGCGCATGCTTAAAGTACATGTTATTTATAAACTTTTTTGTTATTTACTCGAATTTATTTATTTTACTCATTTCTGAGTTATACCGGTTTATAGTAAACATTTCTTGATTGACAAAAAATGCGATTACGGATGATTTTTACAAGAATGCCATGAAAATTAGTTACTATGGCAACCATTGTTATCGCAATTGTTTTAAGTGCAATTACAAGCGACAGATATTGCCATTGCTGTGTCAAAGATATTGTCACATTTTGTCACAATAAATAATCAAATTTGTTCGGTTTAAGCAAAACTAACAATAATTATATGAAAATGGTTCACTTTAGCAATGAGGAAAAATTAGGCATGTTACTGGTGTTGGGAGAATGCAGATCCAATTGTAGACAAGCAAAAAGAGTTTACGCACAGCGTTATCCGCATAGAAGAGTCCCCGATGCAAAAACCTTTCAAAGTTTATGTACAAACCTAAGAGATTATGGCAGCTTCGTGAAACCTAAGAGAAATAGAGAAAAGACGACTACAAATGATGAAAATACTGCTGCTGTAATTCAGCAGGTTGTTAATAACCCCAAGATATCCCTATCAAAAATAAAAGAAAATACCGGTGTTTCTATAAGTTCATCGTGGAGAATTCTAAATAGAAACTCTTTTCACTCTTACAAAATTAAACTAGTGCATAAATTAGAACCAGGTGATCCCGATAGAAGAATGGATTTCTTAGCAAGATTTGCCGAATTGTATAGCCAAGATGCAAATTTTCTCTTGAAAATTCTATGGAGGACGAAAGTCGATTCCATAATAATGGAACCGTGAAGAGACACAACTGTCGTTTTTGGTCCGAAAATCATCCTCGGTGGATTACAGAAAGAGGTAATCAGCGAATTTTTGGCATCAATGTTTGGTGCGGCATATTAAACGGATTCCTTATTGGACCTCACTTTTACGAAGGCACTTTAAATTCAGACCGCTATTTAAGATTTCTTCAAACTACACTTCCGGAACTGTTAGAAGAAGTGCCCTTTGAGACCAGAATGAATATGTGGCTACAGCAGGATGGAGCGCCTCCACATAATGCCCAAATTGTAACGAGGTATATAGACAGAGAATACCCCAATAGATGGTTTGGTACTAATGGACCGATAAGGTGGCCGGCAAGGTCCCCGGACATTACACCACCCGATTATTTTCTTTGGGGTCATCTAAAGGACGTTGTTTATGAAGAACCTATCGAATATATGGTTGATCTTATTAACAAAATTAGTGCAGCGTGTGCCGCTATTACAAGGACGCTCCTACAAGTGACCCAAGCTCATCTGTTGAAAGTTAATGATAGTTGTATTCGAGCAGATGGACATAATTTTGAACAAAATTTTTAATTTGTTTTATCATGTAGTTAATTGCAATAATAATTTTGTTTATTAGTTTAACTCAAAAATGAGCAAAATAAATAAGTTCGAGTAAATAACAAAAAAGTTTATAAA
The DNA here is from genome assembly GCA_029963845.1 of Rhamnusium bicolor. Lineage (NCBI taxonomy): Eukaryota > Metazoa > Arthropoda > Insecta > Coleoptera > Cerambycidae > Rhamnusium > Rhamnusium bicolor. The sequence continues at coordinate 107,888 of JANEYF010002546.1, read as the reverse complement.
TAACGTACTTTCGCATGCGCGTAATTTCAAAGTGAATGCAATCGATTTATATTTTCGACGCATCGCGACGCTTAACTCTTAGTAGGCGTCGAATTTTTAAACTTTGAAAAATATCTACTTGACCCCATACATTGACTACTTTTTACAGAAATTAAATATTTCTATTCGTTTTCGAGATATTTGCGTGCGGAGTTTTAAGTGAAAAACCCTGTATATATGTAATTTTTTTTGCCGATACCGAGAGAAAATATGTTTGTGTAATCGTGATTAAATTGATTGTTTATATTACATACCAGAATTAATTAATTCGTAATTAATCCCCAGACTTAATTAAACTTTTTAAAATTACCTTTGCAATTAAATAGGCCTAAATCAACAACAAAAAAACGTCAAACACCGCCTCTGTCTGCTTACGATATGACTTTCATTCTGGACTGTTTCTCGAGGAGGTGTTACGTCTGTTACTTGCCGGCTACCGATGTTGGAATTTAATTATTCTGCCCCGGACTGGCAACAAATTATTTTCGTGGTCTCGTTCATTACTCATTCTTTTAACAAATCATCTAACCGTGGAAATAATCCTACCGGCATGCATTTTAACCAAAACTTAATTATTGCTTTACGCCGCATTTTTGGCTGCCGATTTAGCACCTTCTGGGTTGTGATGGAAAGCTGTTACGCACTTTATTTGTTTCGTCTTACACATGCCCAGACTTGCCTTTGTTTTGTTTCCGTTCTGCAGCTTATCCAATCCTAATGTGATTAGTTATGCTCAGTTCCGGAGTTTTGCCAACTAGATATATTTTTTACTTGGTTGTTGAATGTTTAATTATTTTCGGAAATTTTAATTAACACCAGAATGGGCCTTTTCAATAAAAAATATTCTCATTCAGTACTCGCGCTAAATCCTCATTCATTGCATGTTCCGATAAACAAATACTAATCAATTACTAATTAGGTTTGTGACCTTTTTAATACAGGGTGGACCAGTTGCCAAGGCGGAAGCTTAATTAATGTGTAGGGTACATAAAAATAATTGAGGTTCTCTCTATTAACATAATTCGAAAAATGTACCATACTGTAGAACAGTGTATAAGTTTCAGTAAAAGAAAGTTTATAATTTAATGTCTAAGGGAACACAGCAACTATATATACAGGGTGTCCCAACCAAAAGTAAGCACCCTAAATAACTTTGGAGATACAAATTTTTTGAAAAATTGGTGAAATACGTCCACCTTGTTTCCAAGGGGGACATATTTTAATGTAATACTTGTATACCTATCATCATCCCTCTACCCTACACTACCACCCCCTCAAAAAATTCAAATGGCAAAAGTGATACATCTTTTGAAAGGTCTTTCGATTCTCTACATAACTGTGTATCTTTTTAAATTTTTATCGATTCGTTCCTGAGAAATAATTGTTTCATTATTTTAGGTTCGGGAAATAAAAATAAAAGAAGCAGTTTAAATTATCGTATGTATTGTTCAAGTGGAAGTCGGTGGGGGTCATCCCATCTTCGTTTAATTCGTGTACCAATTTAAATTTATATGGATGAAATTTGTGGGCCTTTACAATTCGATGAACACTGCTTCGTGATACACCGGAAGCCTCAGCTACTTTCCTGATCGATTGAGTATTATCCATCTGCAAATGACCCAGAACTGCCACTTCGACTGCTTCATTCCAAATCGGTCGCTGAGGTTCATGCTTTTTGTTTCCTACAGAACCTGATTCCATAAGTTTTGTCAATAATTGTAAAACATACTGAGAAGCAACGCTTCTATCTGGATGATTTATATTGAATATGCGCTCCGTAGCTCTAGCACAATTATCGTTTTTAATATAAATGCTGACAATTTCTATTCTCTTCTGAAGGGTATAAACCATTTTGAGAACTCACTCTAGTAAAATGTATTAAATTGATTTAAAATTGATTGTGAACAAATTAATGTTCAAGGACTATCAAATACTTATGAGTCTTTTATTAACTAAACGGACAAGGTAAGTGTTTTTGTCGAAAAAACTCGTGTTGATTTGAGAGCACTAAAAAATGTAGTTTTTTATAAATTCCAATACCCAGTGCCGTGTATTTAGATTTTTTAAACGATTTCGATTGCGTAATCATCAAAAATAAAATTATTTTCCTTAAGAACGAATCGATAAAAGTTAAAAAAAATACACAGTTATGTAGGGAATTGAAAGACCTTTCAAATGATGTATCACTCGACCCCCTTACCATTTGAATTTTTTGAGGGGATGGCTGTGTAAGGTAGAGGGATGATGATAGGTATACAAGTATTCCATTAAAATATGTCCCCCTTGGAAACAAGGTCGACGTGTTTCACCAATTTTTCAAAAAATTTGTATCTCCAAAGTTATTCAGGGTGGCTACTTTTGGTTGGGACACCCTGTATAAATCTGCATCTACAGTTCAAGTCACAATTAGTAATAGAAAACCGCTGGCATTGAGGGTTACATATCCTTTTTTTAGAAATATGTTGAACGCCACTGGATATTTTTGAAAAAATACTGAACTATTAAATTGACTATGGAATTCTAAAGAAAATAGTGTTTCAGTAAGATGATGGAACAAGCCGTTTCCTATTATTATTTATAGTTAAAATCGTTTTTGCAACGTTACAGATCATCGTCTTGAAGAGAACATTAGAAAATGTGTAAAACAAATGACAAGAGCAAGTATTGCAAGTATTCTGTGACAGAGAATACTCGTTTTCGCACCACCATAAGAGAGGTAGAGTATACAGCGCGCTTTTTTTAAAGTAGTGTACATACCCATATAGGCCTGATCCACAACAAGAACCATAAATATAAAAATTTTCGAGGAAACTGCTCAAACTTTTCATATATTTCAAAAAATGTGACATATTATTGCTTGGCATTTCTAGGGAAAAAAATATATAATAATTATTGGGTTTTACAAAAGTAGTTGTTTTAATAGTTTCTATGATAAAATGTGTAGCAAGTGTTGGTTTTGATTCATTATATGTCTAAAACTGTATCCAACTTTCGTATCGCAAATCAGCGGTCAAATCCTTGATATTGCCAAACAGGTCATTGGTAAGGAACTCAAAGGATCATTCCAAGTTTAATCTCGGGGGTAGCAGATGTGAACCCAAACGTTATTATTAAAAACATTCAGCTAAATATTCACACTGAATTCATCTTAAAAGTGAATATCGATTTGTCGGTCCATAGTATTTTACGCAAAAAACAGGATTTCCTTCTGCTGAATTTAAAAGCCGTTGCAAAAATTCAAGCGCTCCTCAGCATCCACACGATGTAAATGTTAGAAAAAGGTGTGTATCCCCGGATCTACGCCAATGATTCTATTATTATTTTTGATTTGAACTGTAGATGCAGATTTACATACAAAGGAGGTGATGCCAAATTTGAAAATGATGGCTCTTGTCTTCCCATCAATATTAAACTATAAACTTTGTTTTACTGAAACTTCTACACCCTGTATCTAAGTTATGGTTCATTTTTCGAATCATGTTTACAGGCGAAAACTTCATTTATTTGTATGTACTCAACACATTCCAGAAGTTTCCGCTTTACAGTATATTAATACAGTTGTATTTTAGCTAGTATCATCTTATTTTTTATTAGATAAATGTATCCTGAACCAACATAGGTTTCCATCCCATGTTAAAATTTATTTTTCCTTTTTCTTTTTGGGACACTACCACATGAATATTTCTTCGTTATCTAAAAAATATAGTTAGTTACCCAGTATGTTACTGGAAAAATAAACCTCTGCGCTTGTGACTTTACGTCAAAAAATTAGTCAGAGGGTGTTTTTTGATAAATAATATGAGACACAAAAATAATATAATTCCCTAACGTTTCGGAAAACGAATCTGTTTTCTTTTTCAAAGATGTTTATTTTTTTTTAGAATATGTCAAGCGTGAAACTTGACATACTATTTGTTTATAGAGTGGAATGAAAAATAATATTAACCGAAAATTTTTTGTTAATTATTATTTACTAACTTTTACAAACCTTATCACAGATAAGTATAACATATATCTTTTTAAACAATTATTTTCCCGGCTATTTGCCAAAACGCTGAAACTTGGATTACAAAAAAAGATAAAGTGCACATTATGTTCAGTACAACTGACTCAATAATGTTATTTTGAGTCAGTAGTACTGAACATAATGTGCATATTATCTTTTTTTGTAATCCAAGTTTCAGCGTTTTGGCAAATAGCCGGGAAAATAATTGTTTAAGAAAATATATGTTATACTTATCTGTAATAAGATTTGTAAAAGTTAGTAAATAATAATTAACAAAAAATTTTCAGTTAATATTATTTTTCATTCCACTCTATATTTTAACTTTTACCAAGAAGAGGAATTTAATTTGTTTTTAAATTATTTGTTTATGTTAATTTTCATAGATACTTACATAGAACTGTTGATACTTAAAAATTGTACCATATTAATTTTGTTCCATTCTTCTTTTAACATCGGTAACCACGTTGTACCAAAATCTTGAGCAATGGGATAAACATTTTTCTTCATTCAATAATATTATTGCCGACTCCTTAATTTATCTTTTTTCGCTGTCCGCTTCTTTCAGTAAATTAACATTGGAAGTAGAGAGTAATAATGAATTACCTTTCTTGGATGTTTTGGTTAAAGAAGTTGAAAACACATTTGAAACTAGTGTATACAGAAAAATAACTCATTCTAACAGGTATTTAAATATTTTAAATAAACAAAGAAAATTTTCTTTTAAATGTTTCAAAATGGTATTTTCACTCTACACGTGTTTCGGCTTTTTAGGCCCTTTTCAAGAGTACAGATGAGAGGTATTAAATTATAATTTGTGTTCCTTGCTTATATATTGAATGTTATCTGGCAACTTATACTAATAAAAATGGTTTGAATGATTTGGAATTTTTAGAAAAGTTAAATTACTTTATCTAAAATGTGGTGACCTGCGAATATTTGTTTCTTAATTTCTAATTTTCTAGTAAGTCTAATTTTTTGCTTTTCTTTTCGGAATGAAGTAATTCTACATTATCCATATTTATAAAGTGATTGTTTTCTATACAGTATGTTGACATGCCGGTGCTATATGCGTTGTTTACAATAGGCTTTTTATGCTCTTCAAGTCGTTATTTTATGTTACGTCCAGTCTGGCCAATGTATATAGTGTCGCAGTCACTACATTTTATTTCATACACTCCTGTCTTTTGTAGTTTTTCTGTTTTATCCTTATTGTTTATTAACATTTTTCCTAGGTTATTTTTATTTACAGATATTGTTTTGCAATCTAATTTACTTAATTTATTGCTGACTTTGTCACTAATTCCAGGTCTATAATTAATACATTTATGGATGATATGGGCGTCTTGTACAGAACCAGCATAAAACTCCTTATACATATTTTTCTTTTGTTTTGTTTTTATTAAATTATCTATGATACTTTCTTTGTATCCATTATTCCTTGCTATTTGTTTTATTGTGTTGACTTCTTTTTCAAAATTGTTTGGACTTAAAGGAAAGGTTAGCAGACGGTGAACAAAACTATGAAACGATGACATTTTTATTTGGAAAGACTGGTTAGAACTATTGTGTATTACTGTATCTGTACAGGTAGGTTTACGGTAGATATCGAATTCTAAGTAACAATTATGATTTTGTAACGTAGGTAGGTTAATCCCATGTGAGTAATTATTCATGATAAAGCATTTTATGAGAATTTTTCTGTTGGCTTTATCATGAATTATGATTTTTTATGTTGACGTCTAAAAAGTTTAAACCGTTTTTATTTTCTTTTTCTAACGTGAACTGAATTTTTTCATTAAAGGAGTTAAGTAAATTTAGAAATTGTTTTAACTGTCTTTCCGTACCTTTCCAAATGCAAAATACATCATCTACATAGCGCATCCAAAAGAACACATTTTCTATTAAAATGTTTTTGGTGTTGAATAATTTATTTTCAAAATCTGACATGAAAATTTCGGCTAATAAGAAAGAAAAATGTTAATAAACAGTAAGGATAAAACAGAAAAACTACAAAAGACCGGAGTGTATGAACTAAAATGTAGTGAGTGCGACGCTATATACATTGGCCAGACTGGCCGTAACATAAAAAACGACTTGAAGAGCATAAAAAGTCTATTGTAAACAACGTATATAGCACCGGCATATCAACACACTGTATAGAAAACAATCACTTTATAAATATGGATAATGTAGAATTACTTCATTCCGAAAAGAAAAGCAAAAAAATTAGACTTACTAGAAAATTAGAAATTAAGAAAGCTTCCGAAAATAAAAAAACGATTACAAATGAACAACAAATAATCGCAGGTCACCACATTTTAGATAAAGTAATTTAACTTTCCTAAAAAAATTCCAAATCTTTCAAACCATTTTTATTAGTATAAGTTGCCAGATGTAACATTCAATATATAAGCAAGGAACACAAATCACAATTTAGTACCTCTCATCTGTACTCTTGAAAAGGGCCTAAAAGGCCGAAACACGTGTAGAGTGAAAATACAATTTTGAAACATTTAAAAGCAAATTTTCTTTGTTTATTTAAAATATTTAATAATATTTCACAAGGAGCTAACCGCAGAATCAGTACAAGGTATTTAAATGTTAAATCTAACTAGGCAATTAATGTTAAAGGGGGTGTTGTTAAATGTTTGTACGACAGAGCAAAAATAAAGAGGTATTAATAAATAATGAATATTCCTAATTTGTTGTTGATTATGACTAATAAATATTGAGAAAAACCTGAATAATGTAACAATACAATTTAAAATTGCTCTAAAACCAATACATATTTTTTAAACGTAAGACGTTTCTATCCATTAAATAAAGCATGCTTTGGAGTTTCTTTGACAGTTATCAAAATATTGGATCGGCAGAATTCACTTATAATTTAAACTGGAAATATATATTTTATTGCGAAGGTAACAACATTTAGCAAAGAATTTTACAACGAAAAAGAAGAAAAGAAGAAGTTATTTTTAAGAAAAAATTGTGTGGGTTAAATGGCCCCCTTCCATCTCCATGCACTCTTCTAACCGATGAACAAGATTATTCATTACAGCTCGTAACACCGCGCCAGGAATTCCATGAATTTCGTCGCGAATCGCTTCTTTTAATTGGTCAATGTTTCGTAGCTTTCGTCGAAATATCCGACTTTTGAGAAAACCCCAAAAAAAATAATCGGGTGTAGTCAAATGGGGTGATCTAGCGGGCCAGTTTATGTCACCAAGGCGTGAGATTAGAAGTGTAGGAAAAAGTTCTCTACAGGTAGTTAAACTTACATCTGCTGTATGACTGGTAGCACCGTCCTGTTGAAACCAATACTGGCGTTCGTCGTCATAAAGTTCAGGCTCAAAAAATGTTCTTATCATATCTGCATATCTCCTAGACGTAACAGTCACTGCATGTTCGTCTTTCTCAAAAAAAATATGGCCTATTTATTCTCGTTGAAGATAAAGCACACCAAACAGTAACCCTTTGCGAATGTAGAGGTCGTTGATAGAGTTCAAGTGGATTTTCTGTGGCCCAGTGTCGAAAATTTTGTATATTAACAAATCCGTCCAAATAAAAATGAGCTTCATCGGTGTTCAATGTCTGGATGCTGTTGTCGTAATTCTTGGAATCTTACGCAGAACTCTATTCGACTTAGTTTGTCTCGATTACTTAGTTTTTGCACAGTTACAATTTTGTAAGGGTGAAATTTCATGTTATGAAGCACTCTCCGAATACTTCTATCGAATATACCTAGGACTTGGGCATGTTGCTTAATTGGTCTTGTTGGACTTGTAATTGCATCACCAACTCGCCTTTGATTTTCTTGCGTGTTTAGTGATCGCGGACGACCTGAATGTTTAGTGTTGACAACGGATCCTCCAGTTCGCTATTTTCTGACCCAACACATAATTGTTGGACGTGATGGAACATTTCTCACGCCAAAAGTTCTTCTAAAATCACGTTGCACTTGAATAATACTATTATTTCTGATAAAATCTTCAACACAAATTCGTTGGTCTATACGCCAGTCATTCATTTTGACAACTGTCAACGAAACTCCAAAGCATGCTTTAATTAATGGATAGAAACGTCTTACGTTTAAAAAATGTGTATTGATTTTAGAGCAATTTTAAATTGTAAAGTCTATTCTGCTGATCCCTGTATATAAAGTTTATCAGAAAAACTACGTCGTGTTAGAGATAAGTTTCATGTTAGGACAGTATTTCAAACATGTAATACTTTGAGGTCCATTTTAACAAAAACAAAACCGTTAAATTGTGAGCAAAATTCAAAAACTCTATTTATAGTATCCCGTGTGAGTGTAATAAACATTATGTGGGAGAGTCATCCAGACCCCTCAGTCTAAGGTTAAGTGAGCATAAAAATTATATTAGAAAGGGTGAAATTGAAAAATCGAAAATTTACGAACATGCTTGGGAAAATGGGATTCGGCAAAAATTTTAATAAAAGAAACGGACAGCAAAAAGAGAAAAATTGTCTGTCTCTGCGTCTGTGTGTCTGTCTTTGTGGTTCGCGATAGCAGCTACAGTTTTAGAGATAAAGCTTTCAAATTTGGTACACAAATTCTAGCGGTCAAGGAAGAGATTGAGTTTGTTGATGAACAAAATCGGTCCCAATGTCTAAAAAAGATATTAGTGACATTCCACCATTGTGACTTTTTTGAAACGTCAAAATGTGACTTTTTGGAAACGTCAAAGTGACTGTTAAAACGTCAAAATGTGTTTTTTTTTTGAAACGTCAAAGAATGTAACTTTTCTTTAACATCAAAAATTACTTCTATTATAAACTCCACCACGCGTTGAGTTTTACTACGGTGAGGATGTTCTGATCCCCAAGTAATTGGCAGCGGTTTTTTTATGAGTCCACTATCCTGCATAAGAAATACGAAAGTCCAAAAACCAAAAAATAATTAAATAACATTGTCATCATCAGCCATTCAAACTGTTTGTCTACTCGTTCTTAAGAGGCCTAGTCGGATAGCTGTGTCACTCTCTAGAAAGTTTTTATACATGCGCCGCTGAATAATTCTGCTCTTGACTATACCTTCACTGGACGTTTTATTCAGTATTCACCGACTTCATTGAGGTGCGAATCCCGATAGAGGTAACACTTCCTTGCTCCATTTGTAGTGACAAAGTTACTTATTTAGAAAATTCATTTTAACCAAATGGTACGGAATAAAAGTTTGAAATTTGCTGAGCATAATTATGAAGCTTCATTCTAAAAGACATGTATGAATTTTACCTCAAATTTTACCGATTGATATCATAATTTAGGAGTTAATCACGTTCAAATTTCACTTATATTTACAGTATACATTTTACCTACATAAAGTGAAAATTAATTAAAATGTACCCTCTAGTACACTTTCAACAACTGATCCTCCAAATTTGGTGTAATTTGACCAAACCGTATGGAAGAAATAAATTTTGAAAAATTACCTTACAAACACTGGTTCAATTAGCCCTCTTAAGCTATTAAATATCCGAAAATCTTTTTTTTTTTTTAATCATTTCACGTAAAATGAAGCAGTTAAGGGCAAAACTTCATTTGAGATTTTCGTCTCAAAATTGTTTTGTGAATCATTTCATTAAGTTTCTTGTATATACTCTGTATAATTTTAGGGCATGTAATATGTCCGTTTTAACGTTTTCTATTAACTTGTGCTTTGTACAGTTATTTAATTAGTAAATTTATGCATTATAGAATTACTTGTCTATTGCTGATGAACTGCAAAAAGGTGTCCCAGATTTATTTAAGATTTAAAATGCAAATATTCTAAATTACAAAGTGATTACATTAATTTTAGATGTGTTTAAACATAAATAAAACAATGTGTTTGTAGAATTTGTTTTCTTTTATAACATTTATTAATTATTTATGATTGCTGGTAAGTATATATGTTTATACATGAATGTCATTTACATCGAATTAAGTGAAGTCATTTGTAAAAATCAACTGCTACTGTTTATTTCTTTCTTACTTCGTTGTTTGTTAATTCATGGTGATTAGTCAGGCTTGAACTGATCATTTAAATAACATAATTTTATGTTAAATAAAACATGTTGGAAAACGTAAATCGTCGTTTACTAAATTGTGTAATAAATATACTAAGAGACACGCTAGCTTATTCCTGGCTAATTTACACAAATTTGACACACACACAAAGCTTTTAATAATTACTATAAAACTTTAAAAGTGGGGGATATTTGTTGATTAATTTTCTGTGTTAATTTTTTGTAAATATAGAGACAGAAAATGTTTATAGCAGTTATTTTAACCGAGATATTTCAACCGGGGTTTAAAATTATATAATGATTCAGTTATTACCACCGATTTTTTTTACATAAATCTGCCAAGGATGTTACAGTTATTTCTTTCAGATCTATCTTTATAGAAATTATGTTATGTGAAAATTAAATTCCAGATTATGATGAACATGGACCTTTTGAGGACAGAAAATAGAAATTTTTTCGAATCGGCATACCGTCTGTGTCTGTGGTTTTCTGAGTAATTTTTTTTTCGAGCACAGCTCAATGTAGAAAACTAAAATTTTGCATAAAAGGTCTGAAAAAACCAGGTGGAATCCTACTGAATGTTAGTGAAATCTGTGCACCAGAAACAATTATGCATCGATTTAAACAGACAAAAAATTAAATAGAAATTCTAGATGGGAAATTTGTCGAAAATTTCCCTCATGTATAAAAATGCCCATAAGAGATGTGCAAGCAATTTTCGATAAATTACACTAAAAATTTCACACCTCTCTTTTACAACCAATAATATGCTTTTATTTTGATTCGTTACTATTGGCACTGGGAAATTTTTTTTTCGTCCTAGGTACCCTAGATATGATTAAACTGTAAAATTTTGACATTTTACTACTACATCCTCTCTTTTTAATGGTGAATAACAGGGAGTAGACGGAACAGAATTAATTAAATATTTATGTATAATATTTGGACACAATTTGTTGACACTTCTTAATTTATAATAGTAATAATTATTGGCGCATATGATAGAAATTGTTTTACACAAGTAAAAATTTATATAATAAACGTAATAAAAGTTGGAAAAACTACAATATAAAATGTTTGTGCATTTAATGCTGTTTTTTAATTTTGATTTAAAAATATAAATTTTAGGAGTATTTAATTTCATCAGATAGAAAATTAAAAAAAAAACTGTAGCCATTGTAATGAAGGTTTTTCTGTTCGATGTACTTTTTGCCGCCCCATAGATCTGGTATTGTGGTTATGGTTAATTCGGTTGGCAAGAAATTTATACTGATTCTTGTATACAAACATACAAACTTCCAGTGTAAGCTAGGTACTGTCCAAATTTTAAAATTTTTAAAAGCACTACGGCAGCTCACGGAAATCTAGTCCGGCTATGATTCGAATAGCATATTTTTGCAAAATGAACACTCAATTAACGTGTGTGCCGTTACCCCAATGAGATATGCCATATTTCAGATGACAATGGCAAATAAATCATAATAAAGATTCAAAAGAACATCACGGCTGCAATGTGTGGACATGAACCTTAATACATAGCAGTACTGTGCAATTTCTTATACAAGGTATCTATATGATTTCCCCATTGCAAATGACTATTGAACATTATGCCTAATATTTTCACCGATTCATACAACTTAATGTCGTAATCATATACATTAAAAAGAGAACTGTCTAGGTTTCTTCGTAAAGTGAATAATGTCATATTATAGGGTGCGGCAAAATATACCCAGCCAAGTTTTTTAAAATAAAAAAAGTGAACCCAAAAAAAATTTTTATGAAAACTATTTATTAAAACATGGAAAATTATTTATGAAAAACAACATCGAGTAAATGACCGCCATGGCAAGCTAGGCAATGACCAACTTTATTTTGAGCGTGTAGCATAACTTCGCGCAATATTTCAGCTGGAATTTACGAAAATTTTTCACGAATATGTGCCTTTTAGTCTTCTAACGTTTGTGGGCGATTAATATATACTTTTTTTAACTATCCCCACAAGAAAAAAATCTGGTGCCGTCAAATCAGGGGAATGAAGCGACCACTCAATATCTCCATTTTTTGAGAGCAGCCTGACGGAAAATATCTCTAAGAAGAGCGACCGTTTCACGCGCTTTGTGGCAATTAGCGTTCATCCTGTTGGAACCAGAAGTTTTCTATGCCAAGTTCTTCCAACTGTGGTTGCAGACATTCACGTATCATTGTTCGCTACCGTTCTCCATTAACATTAACTGCATTGCCCCTGGCATCTTCAAAAAAGAAGGGTCCACTGATTCGTTCGGAGCATATTACACACCAAACTACGACTTTTTGATCAAACTGCACATTCTCTTGAATAAAACGAGGGTTTTTCTGTTCCCCAAAAACGATCATTTTGCATGTTAACACGACCAGAAAGGCAAAAATTTGCTTCGTCACTCATCAAATTTTGCCAAAAATTGGGTTCTGCTTCCACTAGTTTGTAACGATTTGTGCGTATTGCAAACGTCTTTGAATATCAATTGGCCGTAGTTTGAACACAGTTTCAATTTTGTATGGATACATATGCAAGTCCTAAGTGCAAAATTCTTCCTAAAGTCCGCTCAGACAATCCTAATTGTGCCGCATGTCTTGTGAAGGTTATTGGTTCAGCCAGAACAAGCTCAATATTTTCGTTTGAACGACCAGAACGAGGTCTTCCAGTATACTTTTTATCAATTACTGTGTCATTCTATAAAAAATACGTTTGCTAAACGCCGAATTGTTTCTCCGTATGGAGCTCTTCGATCTGGAGACGCTCTCCTAAAAGCGCGTAGAGTTAAAATTATCGAAGAAAAGTTTTGGAAATACAATTTAACAATTTCTGGGCATTCTAGAGGTGAATAACGCTCCATCACAAAATTCTGTATCTTTCTACTTTGATATAAAAGTTCACTTTTGACAGTTGTCAAGGAAATAACAAAATTATAACAATATTCCATAACTGGGTATATTTTGCAGCACTCCATAGTTTTATTTTTATTTAAATTAAGCTTGTTTTTATCAAACTACTAGATAACATACGAATATACAAATTCAACAGTGCATTTAGTGGCATTAAAGTCCTTGTCAGTAATTAAAATATTTGTATCATCCGCGTAACAGACACAATGCACATTTACAATTTTTAACTTTATTGTTGGATCATTTTTAAAAATATTGAATAGCAAAGGAATCAAAACAGAGCCTTGGGGAACTCCCTGTGTCATGTCACAATCAGCACTGGTTACATCATAAATTTACAATTTGCGTTCTGTTATTTAGGTATGAAGAAAACAGATTTAAGGAGACTCCTCTGACTCCATACCTGTCTAGTGTATCCAGAAATATTTTATGATCAGCAATATCAAAAGCACGGAAGAAATCAATAAATAATCCTAAGGAATAGTGCTTGTTATCAGAGGCATTAATGATTAGTGGATTAATTTCACATATTGCTTACTCTGTACCTTCACTCTTACAAAACCCATGCTAAAAGGCCGAAAGTAAATTGTTGTTATACAGAAAATATGATGACGGATTCTTAAGAACTAGTTCAATTAATTAGTAGAACTACAGAGGAAACTAATTGCTCTATAGTTGGCATGGTCGTTAGAATCACCTTTTTTTGTAGATATGTTGTACTGTTGATTTCAATAAAAACTGGTACACTTTCTTTTAGCTATGTAAATCATTCGTTCTTTGATTGATATTAATAATCTTACAAATGTCACTTTGACGTTAATCAGTGGCGTCATTATTAAAAATGGTTCGACATCTAACAGATATTCAAAAATTTCGAATTGTTTCGAAAATTGAAGATGGTTGGTCCATAAGAAGACTTGCTGCTGAATACAATGTGAGTAAAACCACGATAATGAGTGTTAAAAAACAATGGGAAACCAACCAAACGGTATCCCGTAAAGTTGGTTCCGGTAGGCCCAGAAAGAGCAATAATCAAGAAGCTGAAAATCTTATAAATTACCTAATAGAAAACCCTTTTCAGACTGTTGCAGAAGAATAAAACTACAAAGCGACTTGAAGAGTTGTTCAGCGGCTAAAAAATACAAACTTTCAGAAGAAATGAAGCAGGGTAGGATTATTTTTGCACTCAACTATATAATCAATGATGAAAACTTCTGGGGACAAGTTGTCTTTTCTACCGAAAAGGTTTTTAAATCCTGTAACGATGGACATGTTCGCGTATATAGGCCTCCTTCCACTAGATACGACGAAAAATACACTTTCGATCCACAAATATCAGGAAGGTTTTCAGTCAATGTCTGGGCTTGGATGAGCCTACATGGGTTAGGTGTGTGTTGGAACAGTGGTGGTCATCTTAATTCCATTAAATATATTGAAATATTAGACAACTGCTCCATACATACGGTCCATCGGGTCAGGCAATGGTTTCTTAATAAAAACAGAGTTGTTACCGTGGCCATCTAAAAGTCCGGATTTAAATCCAATTGAAAATGTATGGGGACTAATGGTGAAACATATAAGAAAATTAAATAACCATCCAAATAATGCCCAAGAATTGGAAGGGATAATTGAAGACGCTTGGGAGAACTTGTCGCAAGAAGTTGACCTTGCAAGAAATCTGATTTTGTCCATGCCTGCAAGACTTCAGGCAGTTTTAGACGCTAATGGAGCAATGACAAAATATTAGTTAATTCTGTATTACGTAATTGAAGTTCATTTATTTTAATTTTTTATTGTATTTTTATGTTCAGTTTGCATTGTTTACATTTTTTTTAATCTCAAGTGGTATTTTTGTGTTTTTATTTTAAAAATAGAATTATCATTATTCAGTTAGTATTTTAGTTACAACTATTAGTAGAATTATCCGTAACAAATATTATTTTTTTAAACAATAATATGGCCGGCTTGAAAATGTTTTGAAAAAAATTATTTTCTAATTATTTTTTAATATTCCATTTGAATAAAATAAAAGAGAAATGTTTAATAAGTTTAAAAACACAAAGAAAACCGGTCTCCTCCAAAAAACCCAGGTCCGGGGTAAATCACCTCTTCTTCACCCCCCTCTCGACTTGCCTGGCCAGCCCTATTTACAGACATATGCACACAACTAAACTATTAAGATTTCGAATACAAGAGTTGTACTAGTTTTTTTTTAAATCAAGTGTACAATGGCTAATTTAAATATGTTTGAGTAAGTTCCATTCTTAAGACATAGATTTACTAAAAATGCTAATGGCTGACAGATACTTGAAGTTATTGGAAATATTGTGATATCCGCTGAAATTGGAAGATTTTAACTTGTTTACTAATGAAAGTATGTCAGACGCTAATTGGTGTTGAGAAAAGAGATCGTTCAAAAAAAGATATATTAGAACTTAAGAAATTAGGCTCATATTCACAATGTACTAGTACTATAGTGTAAGTGTTCTTTAAAATGATTAGCTACTCAATATCTGATAGTTTGTGGCCATTGTCAGTTATAGATATTATATTGGCTTTGTTATTAATGCAATTTATTTTATTTATTGTATTCCATATTGTTTTTTATTTATTACTGGCCTCTTGAATTTGCTTGGTGTGATATTCTCTTGTAGGTACTGTGAGTGCTATACAATATTGTTTCTGCAATAATGTTCCGGGTGGGCAACTAAGAAAGGACGCCGGCCATTTCTCAGAAACTAATCATCGCACAAGTTTAGGGAAAAAATTGTCTTAAGTGACTCTAAAAATATTTTTGAGTTTCTAATATGGCCGCTAGGGGACGTAACAGCGATGACCAAACAGAAAATTGGGGTTTCCTTCGTATTTGGCCCAATTAAGTGGCAATAAAAATATATGCATCGTAATTCTGGGAGAATTTCGAATATTATTAGTTTTACAATTTTTTTTCTGTCTTCAAAAATAAAGTGGTGGGGAGATGCCAAACAATTTTTTTTTAAATGTCGATTTCTCCGATTAGACTTAACGGCATTTAAGAAACTTGGTCTCATTACAAAGGGCTTTTCCTAGTCTATCGAGTACGCTTTACGGTGTTTTCATTTGATTATTACCGTCGCCGCTAGAGGGCGTTATCTGACATGTCAAAAAATATCGTGCTTTTTCTTAAAAAATTTAAATAGAATGGTATGTTTATTTTTACACAATAAAATAGAGAATTAAACGCTTTAGATGTCAGTGAAAACCGCAACTCGATAACTTTTTTCTAACGGAAGATATTAGCAAATAAAGTTGAAATTATGAACTATTATCAGATCTTGGCGATGAAATTTGCAAAGTAGCTGTTGAAAACAAGTTAGCTGTGAAAATGACACAATGAAGAAACAACACAATGCAACTGTTGCTGTCAGAGTCTATGCGTTGCAGTACCCTGAAAGACGTCATCACGGTAAAAGAGTTTTTATTCGACTAGCACATCGTTTACGTACGACAGGATCTGTACAACTTCCTGTGCAGTGGAGACACCGTAGAGGTCGCACCCAGGAAAATGTTATAAATGTATTAGCATATGTGCAATTTAATTCTTATTTAAGTAATAGAGCAATAGCCAGGGACTTGGGAATATGTCGAACTACTGTTTGAAATATTCTGAGAGAGCATAAGTAAGTATTTATTTCATTTCAATTCATTTTCAATTAGTTCATCATAATTAGAAACATAGTGGGTTTATGCAAAAAAAAGTTATAAAGTTTATAAAATTTATATTTTAAAGATAATGATATGTATGGTATAAAGTTTTTTGTTTTACGGCTATGTAATGGTGTTGTATCTCGGGGTAATCAAAAATTTAGAGCAAGTATAGAAAATATATGACGTGCAATAACAAACATTTTTCATATATTGCTCTGAAGAACTTTTACAAAATGTAATAGATTTGTTTGATTTTTTTTTAGGTTGCATCCATATCATATAGTCCTCCATCAAAGTTGAAATGCTCGCGATTGCGATCTGAGACTGGATTATTGTAACTGGTTGTTGCAAATGATAGAGGACGATCCTGGATTACTTTCATGTATTTTGTGGTCAGATAAGGCTTCATTTAGGAGTAATGTTGCTGTAAATCCCCATAATATGCATTATTGGTTTGAGACGAATCTGCGTTGGATGCAAGAGGTCCAATCTCAGGGCGTTGGTCTATAAATGTGTGGTGCGGAGTTCTGGGTGAACAAATAATTGGGCCTTTTATTTTCAATGAAACTCTTAATGGAGAACGTTATGTACATTTTTTAAGAAACGAATTGCCGCTTCTTTTATAAGACGTAGATCTAGCAACTCGTCGTGATATGTTTTTCCAACATGATGGGTGCCCGGCGCATTTTTCTCTGAACGTTCGAGATTTTTTTAGACCTATCCTGACAGGTGGATAGGATGTGGAAGTCTATTTCATTGGTCAACCAGGTGTCCAGACCTGACTTGCCTAGATTTTTATTTGTGGGGGCGAATAAAAGATCTCATTTTTGCCACCAGACCCACTACAAGGGACGACATGATTGAGAGAATAAGAAATGCCATTCAGTATTTCCATGGCAGAATTAGAGACTTCCGTTCAATCCAATCGCCAAAAAATGAATTCTTGCATCGAAAATGATGGACGACATTTTGAACATCTAGTGCCCCACTAATTATATTCTAATTCTTTTAAAGTATTGCAATGTGTTTTTTGCGTTTACTTTATTAATTACTAATTTTTGTATTACAAAATATATATTCTACTAAATATTTTTGACATATTATGCTGTTTCTTCATTGTGTCATTTTCACAAGCTGTTGAAAACAAGTTAGCTACTTGTTTTCAACAGCTACTCTAAGATCTGATAACAATTCATAATTTCAACTTTGTTTGCTAATATCTACCGTTAGAAAAAAGTTATCGAGTTGCGGTTTTCACTGACATCTGAAGCGTTTAATTCTCTATTTTACTGTGCAAAAATAAACATACCATTCTATTTAAATTATTTAAGAAAAGACACGATATTTGTTGACATGTCAGATAACACCCTCTAGCGGCGACGGTAATAATCAAATGAAAACACCCTAAAGCGCACTCGATAGACAAAGAAAAGCCCTTTGTAGCGAAACCAAGTGTGTTAAGTTCCGTTAGGTCTAATCGGAGTAATCGACATTTAAAAAAAAAATTCTTTGACATCTCCCCACCACTTTATTTTTGAAGATAGAAAATAATTGTAAAACTAATAAGATTCGAAATTCTCCCAGAATTACAATGCATATATTTTTAATGCCACTTAGTTGGGACAAATATGGAGAAAACCCTAATTTTCTGGTTGGTCATGGCTGTTATGCTCCTAGTGGCTATTTTAGAAACTCGTAAATATTTTTCAGCGATTTTTCATGGTCACTTTACTTAAGACAATTTTTTCCCTAAACTTGTACGATGATTAGTTTCTGAGATATGGCCGGTGACCATTCTTAGTTTCCCATCCGGTACAAACCTCTTTATAGGCTGCATTTTTTTCGGCGAGGTCACTAAAAATTATAACCTTCTGTTTTAATTGTTTAATTCCTCAGTCATTCACTTATTCACATTATGTGTTTTTGTCAATTATACTTGTTTTAATGAAAAATACAGCTTAAAATAATACATTTTGTATCACTAAAAATTTTCTCTATTTAAATTGCAAAAGTAACATATTTTCTCTACAGAGATTTCTAAGTTGTATGAATTTATTTTCACTGTTATCTATAAACTCCATGTTAATACATTTCGACTGTGAAGGATGTATTATTTTGTCATTAACTGTCATAGAAAATATTTAAACAAATTAGTATGTCAGTGAGACAGTTTTGTTAATTTTAGCCAAAAAATTATGGAGTGGAATGAAAAATAATATTAACTGAAAATTTTTTTGTTAATTATTATTTACTAACTTTTACAAATCTTATCACAGGTAAGTATAACATATATCTTTTTAAACAATTCTTTTCCCGGCTATTTGCCAAAACGCTGAAACTTGGATTACAAAAAAAGATAATATGCACATTATGTTCAGTACAACTGACTCAATAATGTTATTTTTAATTTCAACTATTCTGTCTAGTAAAACCAAAAATAAATAAAACACAAGGTACTCACCAGTTGACACTCACTTTAAAAAACTTTAAAATATCTACCGACACGTGTTTCTGCTTGCCATAGCGTCATCAGGGTAGCCAGCACATTTAAAGAATCCAAAGTAAGGAAACTTGTAAACCTTAATGTAATAAACATTAATGGCTTCAGAGAACAGAATAATTGAAATTATATAGTGGAAATACCCCTTAGGGTCAATGAAATAATTTAAAAACAAATTAAGTTCCTCTTCTTGATAAAAGTTAAAATATAGAGTGGAATGAAAAATAATATTAACTGAAAATTTTTTTGTTAATTATTATTTACTAACTTTTACAAATCTTATCACAGATAAGTATAACATATATCTTTTTAAACAGTTATTTTCCCGGCTATTTGCCAAAACGCTGAAACTTGGATTACAAAAAAAGATAATATGCACATTATGTTCAGTACAACTGACTCAATAATGTTATTTTTAATTTCAACTATTCTGTCTAGTAAAACCAAAAATAAATAAAACACAAGGTACTCACCAGTTGACACTCACTTTAAAAAACTCTAAAATATCTACCGACACGTGTTTCTGCTTGCCATAGCGGCATCAGGGTAGCCAGCACATTTAAAGAATTCAAAGTAAGGAAACTTGTAAATCTTAATGTAATAAACATTAATGGCTTCAGAGAACAGAATAATTGAAATTATATAGTGGAAATAATTGTTTAAAAAGATATATGTTATACTTATCTGTGATAAGATTTATAAAAGTTAGTAAATAATAATTAACAAAAAAATTTTCAGTTAATATTATTTTTCATTCCACTCTATATTTTAACTTTTATCAAGAAGAGGAACTTAATTTGGTTTCAAAAAATTATGTTTCGAAAACTATAGTGGTTTGAAATCCACTCCAAAGAGCTATTACATAAGCACGTTTATTACACATAATTACGCGTATTATCGTAAATCAATAATTTTTTACGCAGAATAATAAACAATTAACATTTCTCATTATTACTTGCAAAATTATTTTAATCAATTATTACGCCAATGTGGCGCAACCGAGATGTAAGTAGAACAGTTTAACAGTAAACAGTTGGTTATTTTGTTCATAGGTTTATAAGTATAATTATAATTTTATATATTTAATAATCGCCGTGTTTAATTACCTGGTAGAGTATCGAGCGCAGTTCTTTTGTTTAGTTAACACCGTAAACGAAACAACACATTCCTGTGTGAGCTGAGCAAAAAGCCAAGTCGGATTTCACACAAAGGACAATGCAGCAAAAACCAGTAATGCCAGCAATATATCAAACCAATTAATACTCGATTATTTATTATTATTAAGAGTGCTGCCGAACTATGCTGCTATGCTAAGGCCTGCAAGTCACTTGCCAAAGTAGATTGACCTTGCGACAATAGCGTTTTTAATGCCCTTAAATCAATTACATTTGTGTTTATATATAGTTGCGCATATACCAGGACCCATTGTTTGCCGTATTTATGGAAACCATTCTGTTTTTATAATTAATTAGATACTAGCCAATCCCTATTTAAGGTATTAAAGGTATTCATTATCCCAGTGAACATTACTTTGTATCTATCGAAAAACAATGTTACAAAG
This sequence comes from Rhamnusium bicolor, assembly GCA_029963845.1. Classification (NCBI taxonomy): domain Eukaryota; kingdom Metazoa; phylum Arthropoda; class Insecta; order Coleoptera; family Cerambycidae; genus Rhamnusium; species Rhamnusium bicolor. Next base: position 87,144 of record JANEYF010002546.1, on the reverse strand, counting down.
TGTCAGTCATAAAGATACTGTACAAGTGGACTAAATTCCGATGAAATTTGAGGTTTTGGTTGACACCTGTGTCTCAATTACTAAGTGTCGGATCATAAAACGAAAAAAAAAACACTTTCTTAAAGCATTTTTTTTAAGCAGAATCCATTGACGAAATACAAATTTCATTTATGCTTCTGCTTTGGAGATGTGTACAACTTTTGTACACCATGTAAATTATTTTTATAAATTTTTTTAACATGTGACGTGTGGCCTGGGACGTCATCATGTTGAAACTATAACCTTTAATATTGCTTTACGGGTGTAATAATTTAGAACATGACATTTAGGACATGAACAATGGTGTGACTCTCAGAGGAACATGTTTTTATCAATTAACACTAAATGTATTAAGAAAATGGCACAAAATAAAAAACTCAAAAGATTAATCAGCAATACGTACGTCAAAAGAAAGTGTTCCTTAGAAAGTTCTCACCATTGTAGAAAATCATTCCTCACAGTCGTTTGATAAAGAAGAAATTGATCTCATTAACAAGGGATTCTGCTTCTGAAGCAGTGGCGGTGATATGCATAAGCGGGTCTAAGCAATGCTTAGGGGCCGCGGACCTTGGGGGCTCGGTCGGGGCCCCTAAGAAATTGGAAGATACCTTAGTGGCGGAAATTAATAAAGCCGCTTTTTTTTTCGTTAATATTGGATACCACTCAGGATATCACAAAAGTTGACCAGCTGAGCGTTGTTATCAGATATGCTAAAGTTGAGGCTATGCAGGGGACTGAACAAGAACGAACTGTTCGCATTGAAGAAGTGTTTTTGGGGTTTTATCAAGTAAAGGATGGTTCCGCTGAGGGCATGTTAAAAACTGTAACTGATATACTAAAACAAAAAAATATTGACATTAAAAAGTGTTACGGTCAAGGATATGACGGTGCGAGTGTAATGAGTAGATATAACGGCGTACAACAAAAAATAAAAAATATTCAGCCAAATGCAGAATACGTTCATTGCGCTGCCCACAACCTGAATCTGGTAGTACTTGATGCTGTGAATGGTTGCAAATCGATCGAAGCATTTTTTACTTTTCTGCAAAGTCTGTATTCTTTCTTTGGCAGTAGTATAAACCGTTGGGATATATTAGATACTTTCACTGCTGAATCGAAAATAGCATTGAAAAAACCGAACCCAACATATTGGGCAGGGCGATTGACATCTGTTACTGCTGGAAAATTGCGTTATATGGATATCATCAAAGCACTGACAGAAATATAACTCAAAAGCAATAAAAGAAATGACTCTGGTCAAGCAAAAAGCTTGAGAAAAAGCATGGAAATTTTTCCCTTTGTATTACAATGTTTATTGATGCATACAATTTTAACAGAAATAAATTTCTCATCAAAAATTTTGCAAAGAGAGAGAAAGAAAAAGAACTTAGATCTTAGTGAAGCAGTGAAAACGATATCTCGTACCAAAAAAAATTTACATTTTGATGAGCTGGCCTTTGATTACCGTTTTCAGAGTCAAGAAGAATCATTTAAAATCACTGTTTTTTTTGTTCACATTAGACATTGTAATAGAACGACTTAAGACTCGATTTGAGAGATTTAAAAAATTATCAAATAGTTTTGAATTTTTAGTACCAAAAAATATTTTAAAAATTCAAGAACCTGAGATAGTTCGATGTTGTGATTCACTTCAGAAAAAGTATTCTGATGTCCTCAATCATAATCTCGCCATTCAGTTTGTTAACGTTGTGTCTTTATTGAAAGAGGATTTAGATGACGGTATGAGTGTTCGAGATTTGACAAATCTGTTGCTAAAAAAATACAGTGTTCTCGAAAGCGATCTTGCTGAGGTTATTACTTTATTGCTTTTATTTTTGACTTTTCCTCTAATAGTTGCGACTGCAGAAAGATCATTTAGTAAATTAAAAATAATCAAAAACTAGTTAAGAAATTCCGCAAGCCAACATAGACTATATGATCTTTTAATTTTAGCAATTGAGCAAAGAGCAGCGTCTACTATGGACATAAAACACCTTGTCAAACAATTTGCTGTTAGTAAGGCCGGAAAGAGAGATTTTGATTTCTGACCTATCTTATTTTTTTATATTTTTATTTTGAGGTCTGTTATGACATGAGAATTTCATTATTTTTATTTTCTTTTTTTGTGATATGACATACGTACTTTTACTGTGTTGTTATGTTATGACATGAAGATTTTATTTTTTTTTTATGTGTACTTTTACTGTCTCGTTATGACATGAGGATTTTCTTTTATTTTTGTTATATGTGAACATTGTATGTTCCGTGCAAAATGTAATTGTAAATATAGAATTCTCTAAATAAATTAATATTTTTGTAAGGGAGGCCCATTTTTTATGTTTGCTTAGGGGCCCCAGGTGCTTTTGCACCGCCACTGTTCTGAAGGCAATCTAGATGATATTGTTGCAAGTGTTAAAACTTCAATTCAATACATTCCTGATTCCTCTAAAGGATTTTTAATGATGCTTGCAAGAATAAAATCTCCACAAATATTGTTACTAAAGTAAATCGAAAGTTAAAATCCACAAAAGACTGGGAAATTATCAAACGTTGCTTGAAAAAGATTATTTTTACTTAAAAGCTGATAAGGGTAATAAGATTGTTATTTTAGATAAAGAAGACTGTTATGAAAGGTCTAACCTAACCTGATTAGTAATAGTCCTGAAAAAAAACTTTCTAGATATCCATTACCAAAAATGATTACTGAAATAGAAATATACTTAAATCCTGTAATAACCTTATTAGTGATGGGAAGAATCGATTTAAATAATTCGAATAAGAGAGAGAGAAGTTAAATAAAAATATACTAGTATCAAAAGAAGATGTAATATGAGAGAATTGCTCCTACTGGAAAACTTTTAGAATTAATCGAATTAATAAACGTACTGAAGACTGAATGTAGCAGTTCCAGGAGTAGGTAAATTCGCAGACGGAGGCGGGACATGACAACATTAGGCATTCGATGATTTCGAGGCAGTGCAAGAAAAATAGGCGGTGTGTTCTGAAAAAGTAAAATCGGCGGCATAAACTTCTTAAAATGTAACTAAATTATTTTATCATTTACAATTTTTGTAAATAATACAATTGGCGAGAGTGACAGTGAAAGATGATATGACAGACCACTTCTCCACAGAGAGCTGCCGTGGAGTCTTTATGTCAGGTATGTGGTTCATGCTTATAAAAATTATAAACAATAATTCAGTTACCCTAAAAAACGTACGCCGCCGATTGTACTTTCTTAAAATGACAATAAACTATTAACTATTCACTATTCTATTTTATTCCGATTTATTTCATTCTGCGGTCGTGACTATAATAATTTGATTAAATATCTCGAATTTTCATTCCGACGTCGTCGATAGCTAATTCGATTAAATATATCGAATTATTAATTCGATTATGAAATACTCAATATTACTAATATCTCGATTATAAAAATATCCCGATTATTCTCATCACTAAACCTTATTATTTCGGCTTTAAATAGGAAGTTACATGTATCTAATCTGATTGTATCTAGATAGTAATGCTGGCCTAAGATAGATAAACCAGAAAAGTTGGTACGGTCTATTGTTTCAGCAATTGAATCGCCGACTTACCACCTATCAAAACAGAGGAGTTCGAAAGATTACCCATTGCACCACCTAGTTTCTTTATGATTAACTCCAATGATTTCATTAATAAGGTAAAAAAAACCCAGTTGCGAGAAGGTGAAATTTTGATCTCCTTTGACGTTTGTATTCTGATACCACAGCGGTGTGGTATAATAAAAGATGTAACGTTATAAAATCCTCCGCTGCTTAATTACACTCGCTACTCAAAAGTGCGCATTAAGAATGTGTAAATATTGTAAATAGTATGTGTTTATTGTTGTGAGGAACGTCGTAAACCTTAAGGCGTTTGTTGCTTTTGGTTGTTGAATTTGAAGTACGACACAAATCTCACGTCAACTTGGTTTCATTACATTTTCATACAGGCCACCTAGTTAGTGCCATGCTCTATGAAACCAAACATTACTTTTCTCATAATAATGTTGAATAAATGCATAAAGCCTTTTTTTTCAGATCTAGGGTATTGCTAAAATTTTCAGAGGTATAATGTTGGAATTGTTGGTTAGTTATTATTAAGCCTGGCCAAGGTCATTAATCCTACAGAGACGTACTGGGTATACATCATATCATAATACTTGAATAAGTTCAATAATAAAAACAAAAATATTTTATATATTGTGATGTATGTTTTTGTACTATTTCGTTCGCTTTAAATCCTTTTTTTATGTATTTCCTTATATTTTGTAAGCTTAGTGCTGCACATTATTATTAAACTGTTAAATGACGTTCACACATGTACATTGTATGTCTAAGTGATAACTAATAATAAATAAATAAATAAATAAAATAAATGGAAATAAATTTTATTAATACTGGTACATTTTATAAAAATATGTACAAAACTCACCTTCTTAAGCAGATTTATGAAGTAGCTTGGTTGTCGTTATCACAAACTGGAGCACTTCTATAATAACTGTGTAGCATCAGATATGTTTCTACAGTTGTCTCAGTAAGCGATGTTCGCTGTGGTGGAAAAATATGTTTGTATTTTGAAAAAGACCGTTCGACATCTACGGAAGTAATACAGGCATAAATAAAACACTCTGTGAACTCACTTAACGCAGCTGTAGATGCACCATCATTGTCTTAATTTGGTAAAATCAGGATCTTTCCGTAATACACTCTCGAATTTTTTCAATAACGGGCTTATTTTTTTGCGTCATTTATAATCTGTAGCTGTGTATTTACGTCATCCACTATTTGCAGCGATTCAACTAACGACAACGAGGTATTTTACAATTTTTCTATTGCGTCGTGTAGTCCTCTATAATTGTTATAAATAGTTTTTAAATCTGTTTCAAGGGAAACATCTTGAAAGCTTGTCTGGCTTTCCTTAATAGCTGCAGCCTCGTTAGGGTTGAACTGTAGTATCACAGCTTTTATTTGTTGAAAATATTTAACATAATAAAAAGCTGCCTTCAACCACGTTCCCCAACGTGTAAGAATCGGCTCTGGTAGTTCCTGAATACCAAGACACAGTGTGTGAAATGCTCGAAGCCGTTTAGGAGATTTGAGAAATACTTTTTTTGTATTTGCTATTAATGCATTTACCTCTGGAAAACATTTTTGAATCGTTTCTGCTACAAGATGGAACGTATGCACTTTACACGTAACATGTAAAAACCTACAATCGTCTCTTTGAAGAAAACGGCCCACCAAACGCATTGTCGCAGCACCGTCGGTCACAAACATCAACACTTGACTTGTTGACAGTTAAAATTTTTCGAAAGTCTCCAACACCACTCGCGTAATTGTTTCGCCAATACACGCAGTTAGCCTTTTGCTAGCTAGTAAAAGTGGAAATGTTGGTTTAACAGGGTCGAGTACACGTACTATAACATTTAAAATAGAATTTTTTTTTACAATCTGTCGTCTCGTCAACACATAACCACAGCCGTGTATTTTTTTAGAATAGAATAAATCCGGAAAATTTATCCGATAAATTTATTTACTTTATCAGCGTACGGTCATTTTCTACTCTTTACGCTCAACATTATTTATTATTTATTTATGCATCGACCGACAGATAACAACTGAAGTGTGTCGTGTCATCGTCATCGTAAACAAGCGCGCGATGGCATTGGTATTGCGCCCGACCCTGAATCTACCATCGCTTGGCCAGGCTTAGACCTTTACTAGACAAATAAATGTCACGTAGATACATATCTGAAAAATTTCAACGGTTTAGATAATTTCATAAATATTCGTGTAATCGGTTGCGCTTAGGCTTGAGCTACGCCATAGAAGAATATCGCCTACATATTTTCAGGTTCTTGGTATAGATATATACATATATATAGTTAGGGCAAGAGCGTATAGTTACGTTTAATTATCCTTTTGCTGTTATCATATTAAACTTATGTACATACTTTTTTTGTTCTCGGGGTACTTTGTATTAATATATTAATAAACTTGTGTGTAGTAAAACTAGCTAACCGTTATTTTTTTGGTAACTGGTTTGGTAAATTTTGGAGTTACCTATAGTTGACAATAGAGTTTTGGGTATCGTTTAATATAGTAAATTTACCTGGTGCCCGCGCCCGGTATAATTTTTTTTATAGTATCATTTTAATAAGGAACTCCGCCGTCTCTTCTGTAGTTTAGCCGGAGCAGACCCAACTACCACCTCGATCGCTGGTTTAATTGTGTCATCATTTTGATCGCCACAAAGAATATATTTAACTGACCAAACTTTATATGAAACAAAATTGCTATCAGTTTAATGATACCTTCTTGTCACCATTCATTGCCAGTCTTATCGTGAACAGATTTGAAACAGAAGCAAAAAAAAAGAATTACGGCCGTATGCATAGTCGTTCTCCGGCGACTCGCCAGCCGCCACTCAGCAATGAATGTTTTATGTATTTCATATACAGGGTTTATTCATTACTGAGTGGCGGCGCCGGAGAACAACTATGCATACGGTCGTTAGAGTATTACCCCAGGGTTTAGCTTAGGTATGTGGAGGATGTTTTTGCAGTGATTGATACCAATGTCACTGATATTGACAAGATTATTTCTAAGTTAAACAGTCGTTTCGCTTCAGTTAAATTCACATATTAAATTGAAAACTATGGGCAAGTACCATTTCTAGATGTATTAATAATTAGAAATATTGAAAATAGTTTGACATACACAATATCCCTAAGTACTCTCACCATTGCGTTGAACACAAAATGGCTAGTTTTTAGTGATGGGACTCGAGTGTGAAAATACTCGAGTGACTCAAGTCAAAATCCGATTCGAGTGACTCGAGTCATATGGCTGTTTAATTCGAGTAAAGTTGTTACTCGAGTCGAGTTATTGCTACTCGAATCAGGTTTTAACTCGAGTCGAATTGCAATTCGAGTAAAGTTGTTACTCGACTCGGGTTATTGCTACTTGAATCAAGTTTTAACTCGAGTCGAGTTGCAATTCGAGTAAAGTTGTTACTCAAGTCGATTTATTGATATCCGAATCAGTGAGTTACTATGATTCAAGTTTTAAATCGAGTCAAGTTGCAATTCGACTAAAGTTGTTACTCGAATCAGTTATTGCTACTCGAATCAGTGAGTTAATATGATTTAAGTTTTAAATCAAGTTGAGTTTGACTAGAGTCTAGAGTCAGGGCAGAGTCGAAATCAAACTCGAGGCGAACTATAGAGTAAGTAGTTGGAGATGATTCAGTGGTTTGCTAAACGGTAAGTTTTTAAAGTGTATTTAGGTTTTTTCTTTTGGTAATCTTTCAGCATTTAAAACACTACCATCTAATTCCAACATAAGTTTGAAAAATCGAAAGGATAAACATAAATCATAATAATTGAAATACAAAATAATAAATGGACCCATGTCAAATACTATTTTTCCGGCAAATCAACACATTTCAAATACAAAATTAAATATTTAATTAAAATTATATATAAAATGACATTTAAAGAAAACCAACATAATTTTTTTTTTATTAAATTAACTTTAAATTAAACTCTTGTTTAGCACAAAATATTAAATAAATACAGTATTTAATATTTAATACACATCGATTACGGTTTTTTATTTATTTCGAACTAATTGAATCGAAAAACAAATCTTTATGAACATGAATGTGCCAGTTTGATTGCTGCGGTCGTGTGAGTCTTAAGTTTAAAGAATTCTAAGTTCTAATTTCTAATTTTCTAATACGTCATAATAACGTCGTATGTAACAATTATAGGTTTGTACGTAGAGGCGATTTGTGATAGTTTTCTGACTATAGAGATGCGAGTATTACGAGAGCTCTGCAACAACAAACGTTCTGATTGAACAAGCGAATCTCTACAACAATGTACGCATGCTTCTAATAGTTTCAAACGGTTGGAAACTGCTCTATGGACAAACCTTTTAATTAATAATTATACAATCTGACCTACAAACATGAAACAACAAACCTGGAGGGGAATTCCCGATCCCGATGACCCGATGATATAGTAATTGATTAGTGATTTCATTCATGGTTACATGTTTTCATCTTTATTACTTTTACAAGATTAGTGCCTTCAGTGCCTTCATGTAAATAATCTTTCATATTTATATTATATAAACAAATCACACTGGCACTAAAGAATATTTAAAAATATTAATAAAACCATAAACAATTAAATTAAAGAAACTTGACTCGAGTCAAAAAGCGACTCGAGTCTAAAGGCGACTCGAGTCAAAAAGCGACTCGAGTTAAAAAAGCGACTCGATTCAAAAATCGACTCGATTCAAAAATCGTCTCGAGTCAAAAAGCGACTCGAGGCAAAAGTCGAGTCGATCTCTTGAGTTTTACTCGACCTAACTTTTGACTCGAGTTTTATAATAATGAAACCGAGTTTCAACTCGACTCGGAGTTTCAACTCGAGTAAATTCGGAAATTTACCGAGTTATTCGAGTGAAAAAAAGTCACTCGAGTCCCATCACTACTAGTTTTATTTTCTAGTTCATCGCCTATTAATCTTCTCCCTTAATAAGGAGAGGTTTGATAAAGAAATGCATTAATTAAGATATAGCTGTGAGTAATGGAATATTCTGTAAGTTTCGTTGATAAAATAATTATGGAACGGAAATTTAAAGAAACACTTCGAAATTCCTCGGCCTTTCCAAATAAGAAAATGCTATCCTCGATTTACCCGTGGTATTAGTAAGATTTTTAAATATACAGATATAACAGTAGTTCAATCATCGGAAAATTAACTACAACATTTAGACAATCCAAAAGACAAAATGGAAAAAACGAAAAGTCGGGAATTTACGTAATTAGCTGTAAGGACTGTCAACAAAAGTATGTTGGACAAACTAGACGATCTATTCAAACTAGATTCAAGGAGCTTACGGCTCATCTCAAATATGGTAGAACGGGTTAACTGACCCCTCACCTGTCCATAATATATCCTACAAATTCATGTGTTTTATTGCACTGCTCGAAAAACCACTGGCAAAAATCGTGACGTCATTTGGATATAGACAGATTTTGTATCGTTTGAATTTATTTTTCTAGGCAACGCAATCCAAGTGTTCTTGAGACTCTCAAACTCTCCTACAGCTTTTCTACCAGCTTCATTGTATGTTTTTGATTGATTTCTTACAAATGATCAAAAATTTCTAAATTATGTCGTAGCCTATTCTATATTTTTATGTTTGATTGTATTTTTTTTGGGCACCTCTGGCTAAATATTACTGTCTACAACTTACCTATTAAAATTATGAGCTTCATAAGTTAAATTTGATTTTCTCTGCAATCTATGAAACACATATCAGCTATCATATTTTTCATGATTAACTGAACCATTTTTAACAATGGAACTCACATATTAGTTCTTGACATTTATGGTTATTTCGCAAATGATTTTGTTTTTTTTCCATGGCCTAACAAATAAACGTCCTGTTTATAAAAGAGGTAATATTACTAGAAATCTCAATTCTATAATAAATCGATTGTATATGTATGTGTGGCAGCAATGACAGCTTAAACTCTGTAATTAATAATTAACTTATCTTTTGACAATAATCATCATTTTAGAAATAAAATTGTTATTTCTTTTCCCCAATTACCCCTACAACATGAAAATTAAAACACATGAAATCTCGAAGGTTACAAAAGACACTAATTCATAAATTCCTTGGGTATTATTTTCATTGTATCATTATAATTAATAATAACTCTCAAAATTACTAGTCTGTCTGACAAAACTACAAATGCCCTCACATTAAAGTCGTATATGTTAAAGAAAGATGGAAGTATTGGGATATATCTTAAATAAAGTCATAGTTTGGTCATTAGGACTGCAGCTTAGTGTCTGGATTTAATTTTAATTTTATTGTTCACAGTAAAATTAATTACAGCTTTAATTATCACTCTTGTATTAATTAAGATCACGTGGTGACTTAGTGGAGCTTCCCAAACAGTAAAATATTTTTTTAAATTTTGTGTAAAATTCCTTGTAATATTTTCAACAGGTTATCTTCTAGTAATTTTAGTAAGAATAATGTTACATATTCTATAAACTGAATTTCCTTGTGGTCGTTCAAATCAAACTATACAAACTATAAATACGAGTTTCATAGAAATCGCAAGAAACTGTTAGTAGTTAATTTTAGGAAATGACTTATTTACTAGAACTACGCATTCCCGACGTACGACGGTCAGACGAATCTATGCTAGTAAACCTACTATTAACTGTTGTCGTCAACGAGATGAGACGTAATTACAGGAACTACTTGTTCCCAATGGTCATGCCAATCCAAGCCAGTAAGTACATTCTTCCATTCTTCCTCGGTTATGAAACTAAAGTGAAGTGTGTTAGTATCGAAATCTCGTCACCTACTGAGTCTGACATCACCTTGAGGGGGGTGGCATTAGCGTAACTCGCGTGTGAGTTCAGCTTACTCAATCAAAATGTTCGTCCTAATAATCAGTGTACAAAGAAAGAGGTGCGAGACCTACGCTGTTCTCAAAATTGAAGATCAGACTAGCCTGTCAAAAATCGGTCAAATGGGGTTGGTAGATCAAATGCACAAGGAATTCATCTTAGATTCGCTTGGGTTACTTCAGACATGATTCTAGAATCAGTATCCAAAACCTCTAGGTTTACATTTTTAGGGTGGTGATTGCAGTGAATTACTGGTGCGATTCAAATATGGTTTGGATATCATCGTTTTTGTAATAAAAACATTTTATGTGGATAGAATCAAATGAACAATTCTCTGTTATATATTATGATGGAAACAACCAATATAAATTGCCTTAAAAAGTTTTTCAAAAATTATACAAGTTGTCTTTTTAGTATTAGAGCATAAACTTAGTTATTTTACCTACGCATTTAGTATGTTAAAGGTGTCGATGACAGAGCATTCGTATCATTAAGATCAAAATATATTAATGTATAGGTTTTATCTGCCTAGTAGTGCCTAGAATACTATAACACCAAAAAGGCGTTCTATTTACTTAAGCGGTTAGTTCATATTATAATAAGAAGAGAATGTGTCCCAAGACAGAGCTCTGTGGAACTGCTATATTGGCTACAGTTAATTCTAACATTATAGACAGGTACTCTTTGATTACGATCTGATAAAGGTTCTGATTCAAACCATATCTAACACCGTATGTTTCTTAATGTTATATCCTCATATTTGAATGCTTTCGAATAACAAAAACCTTTCCAATATTTTCCTCGAATATCTTTATAACGGAAAAGGTTTACTAAATTCTTTTAAATTTCCTTGTCGCTGAAGCTTTTTATGACATGATTTTTTTCCATTATCAAATAGATTCTACTAGCAGTTGTGGATCATAAAGAAGGCAAGTTAGATATTTGTAGTTACATGTGTATGAGTGTATTTTTCTTCTAAACTATAAAGTGCGTCAAAAAATTAACAGAAATATCAATTTAATTTTATGTTTTAAATAAACAAAAGAAAATTTGCTTTTAAATGTTTCAAAATTGTATTTTCACTCTACACGTGTTTCGGCTTTTTAGGCCCTTTTCAAGAGTACAGATGAGAGGTACTAAATTATAATTTGTGTTCCTTGCTTATATACTGAATGTTACATCTGGCAACTTATTCTAATAAAAATGGTTTGAAAGATTTTGAATTATTTAGAAAAGTTAAATTACTTTATCTAAAATGTGGTGACCTGCGAATATTTGTTGTTCATTTGTAATCATTTTTTTTTATTTTTGGAAGCTTTCTTAATTTCTAATATTTCTAGTAAGTCTAATTTTTTGCTTTTCTTTTCGGAATGAAGTAATTCTACATTATCCATATTTATAAAGTGATTATTTTCTATACAGTGTGTTGACATGCCGGTGCTATATACGTTGTTTACAATAGACTTTTTATGCTCTTCAAGTCGCTTTTTTTATGTTACGTCCAGTCTGGCCAATGTATATATCGTCGCAGTCACTACATTTTAGTTCATACACTCCTGTCTTTTGTAGTTTTTCTGTTTTATCCTTATTGTTTATTAACATTTTCCTAGGTTATATCTGTAAATAAAAATAACCTAGGAAAAATGTTAATAAACAATAAGGATAAAACAGAAAAACTACAAAAGACAGGAGTGTATGAACTAAAAATGTAGTGACTGCGACGATATATACATTGGCCAGACTGGACGTAACATAAAAAAGCGACTTGAAGAGCATAAAAAGTCTATTGTAAACAACGTATATAGCACCGGCATGTCAACACACTGTATAGAAAATAATCACTTTATAAATATGGATAATGTAGAATTACTTCATTCCGAAAAGAAAAGCAAAAAATTAGACTTACTAGAAATATTAGAAATTAAGAAAGCTTCCAAAAATAAAAAAATGATTACAAATGAACAACAAATATTCGCAGGTCACCACATTTTTGATAAAGTAATTTAACTTTTCTAAATAATTCAAAATCTTTCAAACCATTTTTATTAGTATAAGTTGCCAGATGTAACATTCAGTATATAAGCAAGGAACACAAATTATAATTTAGTACCTCTCATCTGTACTCTTGAAAAGGGCCTAAAAAGCCGAAACACGTGTAGAGTGAAAATACAATTTTGAAACATTTAAAAGCAAATTTTATTTGTTTATTTAAAATATTTAATAATGTTTCACAAGGAGCCAACCGCAGAATCAGTACAATGTATAATTTTATGTTAGGAAATTTTTTGTATCTTTGATAGTCGCGTTATTGGGGATATGTATTTTTTTACAAAGATGATTGGTAGTTTCCTCTAGTTTTTTTAGGATATTCTTCAAAACATTCACTGGACTTTAATCCACAAAAAAATTAAAGTCTCAAAGATTCGTGACAGGAGCACGACACCCTTCCTGGCTTCCCTATTAATCTATTTATTAATAACAAAGAACTTTTATAACCTACAAAAAAAATTGGATCCTCCTAGTTTACTACGAATTTGAAAGTTTGATCTATAGGAAATGTCCTGTATTTTGATACATATATTAATGAAAGAATTATCGTGCTTCTAGTCGACAGACATGCAGACAAATTTTTCTTCGATATTTGAGCTCAGAATGTTAAAATTGGATTTCAGTGCGTTTTTGTCAACAATTAATAAACTTTTTCGACCGATTATAATACTCGGGTATTTGATGAAGTTGCCTACGAAAAGCAAGTTAACATCTCATGATAAAATGTCCCTAAAGACAGTTTATTAATATTTTTTGTCTTTTTATCATAAAAATGTATGTTTGTTGTGAAGCAATGTCATGTTCGGTAACAGTCATCTGTCTTGTTGAACGCTTTACCGTTTTGTATAAAATATGAACACTTGATATCTTTGTTACTTGTCAAAAAGTATTATCCCAAGAAGAACGGGTGCGAGGACATCCTAATAGCGTTATGATATTCCAAAAAAAAACTGAAGTTTTACTAGCTTGTACGGAATGTTGAAAGGACACGTTTACACTTATTATTGATGTCATATTATATATAGTATTCTTTTAAAATGTATTCATACTTTTAATGGACAAACCCAATATTTCCAGTTTTGAAGAGGGTCTCTATTTAATTTTTGCCAATAAGAGTAGATTGTTTATTTATGGTAAACCCGCATCAAACTAATAATGACAATATGACTGATAATGGTGACAATATTATATCAAATAAAACACACACTCACGTAATTTTTGTGACAGATAACTTTATCTTTGCTACAGGTAAGTATCTGATAAGAAATGACAAATTTTAATAAATTTGAACCAAAACGATCTGATTTAAATTTGTAAATATATAGGGTGTTACAACGACTATCAAAGTAGAACTATGACTTTATTATTGAAGAAATTTTGCTAAGTAAAGTTGTAGCCACTTATTTGATGCATATTTTAAAATATTTTTAATAAATACATGATGTCCTAAAAGAGTGCTAAACTTTTATTTTTTTTAAATGGAACACCCTACATATTATTACAAGTTATTCAATATTTTAAGCCACAACAGATCCAAATTTGTAGTGTTACTCAATCGGAAACAACAAAGATTTTAGAAATTGATCCTTAATAATAAATTTTAATTGCAGGCTGACATTTCGTTGAATGATTTCCACCATCTTCGGCTTTACAAGAACCAAAATTTATAGTGGCAGCCAGTTACTTTCAGAGCCACTACCCTAAGTACGTTAGTCGAAATTCTTTGAATTTAACTATAAACCTCCAGCAAAAGATATTCAAAGAATTCCAAATCTGCACTCGGTAGAGGGCTCTTTACTTTCAATGTGTGACAGGAGATTGCACCCATCGAAATTTAAGGACAACTGCACCTAGCTGCTGTGACACAACTCGCCCTTGGAGTCCCATCCTTGTAAAACTTGAGTTGACAATGGTCAAAGAGGATTGATAAGGCGATCTATCGGTGACGTATTGAAATCAGATTGAATTGAATCCTTTGGCCACTTTGTCGAGAGAAGAGAACTTTGAATTTCGGCGGGTGCACTCACCTGTTCTGCATCGATGAAGTTGATCATCCAGAAACTGGACTACAGAAGGTGTATTTTTGTATCACACGGTATTCCGTGTTTAAGTTAGTTTTTCAGCAGTTATCGTAACAAAATACAGGATGTAACCGTTTTAAATACAGAAAATTAAATAGTCGATAGATTTTTTAAAAATAAGTGTTTTCTGTTCTATGAGCATTTTCTCATAAGCGCTTAGTTTTATTAAATAAATGATTTTGTCGCATAGCTTCTGCATTTTTTTAATATATTTATTCCAAATTTAGCGGTGATTTATGTTAGATGGAATCTGAAAAAATGAAGAGAAATTTGAACTAAAAATGTGACCACTGGTGTAGATAGAGGGGACATGAACTCCTCTTTTCTTTAAAACTTCTACGCCTATGGATGTTTAAAAAAATCGTTTTTAAATTATTCCAAATTTCTTTTAAAAAAGAAATGTCTCTTACAAGTTTTTGATATTTACGATAGTCTTCTTGTAAATTGAGTCCAAGTGTTTCGTTGCATAACCCTGTTCTACATTTTTTAATAGGGGGTTTTGAACAGATTTATAATCATAGTTGTTCGAACTGTCAAAACACCGACGCAAATCACATTACAAATGGTATTTTTATTGATTTGATAGTTTTAACAACTATGATTACAAATCTCAAAAAAGCCACCTATAAAAAAATATAGAACAAAGGTGTGCAACGAAACACTTGGACTCAATTTTTAATAAAAAAAAAAAAAATTCAAATAATTTAAAAACGGTTTTTTTTAATTATCCTTAGGCGTAGAAATTTTAAGAAAAAAGTGATTCATCTACGCCCGTGGTCATATTTTTAGTTCAAATTTGTCGTCATTGTTTCAGATTCCATTTAACATAAATCGCCGCTAAATTTGAAACAAACATATTAAAAAATGCAAAAGTTATGTATAAAGTTAACGGCAGTAGTAGCTTTTACCTTGAGAAAGGTATTTATGAATGGGTAGATCCGTACACTATTCAGCGTAGCCGAGTCAATTTGTACTGTAAAATCACATTGTTTATTAGTAAACCGCAGGCCCAATATCTTAAAATTGTGGTAGGTTATTAAAAGGCAACCATTCGCCAGTTCTGATTGGCAGACAGATCGTAAACACTCGCTTACGAGCTGCCGCGATCTAACTTGTTCTACCAGAGGCGTCGCATATAGAAGCAGTTGAATGAATAAAAGAACAACAAATCAGTTACAATATATGTAGATATATTTATCATATCAAAGTAAACACTGATTAAAATAATTATGTCCTGAAAATATATAAAATATCCAAAAATTGCCATAAATTGAAAAAGTTTTAAACTGAATAAATCGTAACAAAAACGGTTAATATAAAAAAAATCTGATGTAGCCATATACCTCGAGATTTTGATTGATGTATACGATTTGAACCCTCTTGAATCCATTCTGACTATTTTCCGAATGATGTCTGTCGGTGCGTGTGCGTGGGCGTGGGCGTGTGCATGTGCGTGTGTGTGCGTGCGTGCTTAAGCGTGTGCGCGTGTGCGTGTGTGTGTGTGTGCGTGTATCCGCAAAAAAAATACTAATAGGAGATTTCCCAAATTTGGCAGTTAAGATTGTCAACAACATTTTAGGTGATCCATTAAATTTGGTGGATGTGGTACCACCAGAAGAGACATAATGAATGAAAGAAGAAAAAAGGTACAATTTCGGAGAAAAAATTAAAAAATTTTTATTGCATTTCTGGACGATTCTCGATGAATTATAATGAAAAAAACATAACTTTTTGAAAAAAAAAAATTGTCCGCATGTCTATAGTGTCGCGATAGCAGCCACAGTTTTTGAGATAAATCTTCAAATTTAGTACACTTGTTCTAAAGGCCAAAGACAATGAAAAAGTCGGTGATGAGCAAAATTGGCCGGCTGAAAGGGGGGTCCACGGGACCCAAACTTTTTTGTATTTTACTACAAAAAAATATATTCTTGATGAAAGATTATAAATCATGTCTACTATATCAAGCGAATAAAATATATTTTCCAAGTACTTAAATAAAGCTGATGTAAACTAAAATATTTTACACGTTTGGCCTCATAAAATGTCTAATTTAGTTACAAAACTGTCAATGTCAGTAACAAAAAATTATTAAAATATATGATATGAATTATTATTGACAGTATCGAATGATAATGATAATTAATTATTTAAAAATTTTAATGAAGCATTTCAAGGTACGCTATTAAAATTTAATTGAGGTAAGTGAAGAATTAAATAGAATGATTTTTTTTGGATCAGGATGATATGTACTGGTATAAGAAAGTTATGTGCTGGCCACATCAGATATTTTTGTTTGAAGTTAAGTTCAAATTAAGTCGATTTAACCAAATACGAAAATGCTAGTCCTAAGAAGATATCAAATTTGTTTAAATAAAAAGTTCTATTCAATGAAGGATTTGAATCAAATTTGATATGATATACCCATAAATATTATTTTTTTTGATTTTATCCACCGTTTGACAAATTTAATTTTTTTTTGTTGAGTATGATATATCTTTTCTTTGCCAAAAAAGATACATTCTTAACATCCAAATATTTTAAAACTTACGAGACGATACACACAAGCCACAAGAAACAACTTTTGGATTTGACAAAACATAACGGTGTTATAGAGGTGTCTTCACCTTAAATGGAATACATTGTATAAAGAAATGTAAAAAATCTCGGGAGTTCAATTTATTTACAGAATATTCTGATCGAGAAATTTCGTATTCCACGTAAATTTCTATTCAAATAGGAAGAGATGATATTTCATAAATTACCGGCAAATCAATACATAATTTAATTTCAAGTAAAAAAAAGGCAGTGAAACGTGGGATACATAATCGGTTACACGACACAATGCCCAAATACTTATTTTGATAGTAATTTGTAACATTAATAGAGGTCTATGGATTGCCTAAATCTATTTAAAAAAATCTACATTTTTCAAGCCGAAGACATCTTATTGTATCTGTGCAACTGAATTACTTGGTAAATTCTTTACAAATAAAAAGGTAATTATTAACTTTATTTTTATTTGTTTGATGATGTAGAATCAGGAAATATTTATATATAAAAATAAAGGATCTAACTAATGACGGAACTCTGTCTTGAAGTAAATAATTTTTTTATTAAAAAACTACAATATGAAATAAAATGTTAATTGTATTTTCTCTTCCTGGTAATTTATGCGGAAATGTAAATAAAAGTGGGAACAAACAAAACAAAGGAGAATTAATAGTGACGTGATCGACAGACCAAAGTTATTCAAAGCAATAAATATGGAAGGATCAATAATTATTAACTGAAATAAAAACATATTTAAATGAAAAGGTACATAAAAACTAATTACACTTTTTTAGGACTAGCTTAAGGAAGTAAAGAACAGATTTGAATATTATGGTACATACTTTTTTTATCTTAGTTAAATACATTATTTAATATTTACTAAAACATTTTTCAGAGTTACAGAATATAATTAATTTCGTAAATAAATAATTATTAATCTATTTTGACTTTAGCAACAGTATTTTTACTTAAATTAAATTAATCAAAGGGTTCGGTTGGTGAAAAAGTGGGAACATATTTATCCGTAAACATTAGGAAACAGATTTCTACACTGAAAGTATTATAGTAGTAACTTCATTGAATAGTAAAAAGAAACGTAAGAGAAGAGGGCGAGCAATATCTATGATGAAAAATCATGTTGGGCTAACAGTGGCTCCAAAATCTTATAGTGGAAAATGGAAGATGTTTAAAAATTTTTCATACAGTCCAAATTCTTTGTAGGAATAAAAATAATAATAAAATATTATTACACAAAATCTGCATCTCCACGTTGCTTTGTTACAAGAAATTAGGAAAATAAACAGTTTATAGGTGTTTCGAATGATTATATAATATACAGGGTGTAACCGTTTTAAACAACAGATTTGTTCCTACATTTTCACCGCCATTTTTTCGAAAACTGTCAAAGATAGATATAGGGTATGCTACATGATTTGGACCTACAATTTCCTGGGCAATCTAAATTTTTAATAATAAAAAAAAATAAAAATAACAAATTGTATACTGTTTCCGGTTAAACCGGAAATGAAAATCAGATCTTGAAGCAGTCAAACTGTGCACCGTATTCAACCATACAACATCCCAAAATTCGAAATCGATATCTTTTTTTACAAGGAAGTTATAGGCTGGCTAGTAATATCGTAGGCACCCGGTCGGTTAGGTAAGTAAAAAATCCCTACCCCTCGATAGAAAAGAAGTTCGGTAAAATGTCCAGGTTGGGGGTAGCTCGTCTCCTGGCGTCGGTGATAGGCCCTGGTGGCGGAAATAAGCTGATGAATAAAAAAAACTGCATTATCCAAGGTCCCCGCTAGAATGCTTGCTGCCGTGTACAGATTTACTTTTGCCTCCTCTTTAAATATATCTTTCATCTACCTACTTTGCATATCAACTTTTTGTCCTGAAATAACCCAAAGAATTACGTACTTAATTTATGTGACGTATTCAGTGTTGTTTCGAGAAGTCTATCTAAAGAAATTTGTTTTTTAAGTAAACTCCTGGGTCGCCGAGTTTAAATCATCTCGTACGAACTTGGAATGCGGAAAATAATCCGAGTTTAAATCTGAAATTACGCGGTGTAAACAAAGAACGGGGATAATTAAATTATTTACTGTTTTGTATTAAAAATAGATAAACTGCAACTTTAATCGGGCGCGGCTACGTTGGCAGTGAGTGCGATTAAGCCAGCTAGCTATATTATAATTAATATAACCACACGAAAGGATCGATTTCGGTATATTACTTATATATTATTTCTTAGAATAATCTGCGTTCCAATCAGGACTGATAATTAAACCTCGCTTAATTACTAGCCGTAAATAATATTTTAAGTGCTGTTTTAACGCGCCTCTAAATGTCACGCCTCGCATTTTTAAACTACAACTTTAAATCGCTAAAAATACAATATACAAAATTAAATAAAAAGAAACCCTCGTAAACGTCAATCTTTCTACCAACGCGCAGTCTTACGTATGTTGGTGCAAAACAATAGGCCACTTTTCTGCTGGGACACAAGGACTCACAAAGGCATGTCTCTGCTTGAACATTTTCACGCAATAATAATTTAAATTTAAGTACATAACATTATGATGGTTGTATTACTAGAGGTGGTGGGTCCAGTGGCGTGAGACTGCGCGATGTGGTCAAGTATTTTTTCTTAGTTAAGGAGCTAATATAGAAATATTTCTAAATAGCGTTTCATACAAACCTGCAGAAGATAATACATTCGACCTGCTACTAAATTGAAATAAATGCAGTTGAGTTGGGGCATTTTTCAACATAGATGAACGGGGGCAACTGTTCCCTTCTACATTTCGTAGATGTTGCAAAAACTTGCTATGAAATTATGACCCAATTTAAATTATTCCGATTTCACTGCGCTGACATTAGCCTTCGTTAAATTAAAAATAATTCTGTTTATTTTTAGATTAAAACTGCTGCGGCAGTTGTCATGAAAGGTGTTTCAATAAGAACGCAAGATCATTTTAAGTGATGAGGTCCATTTTCACCTCGACGGCTACGTTAATAGGCAAAACTGCCGCATTTGGAGCTCAGAAAATCTACGAATGATTCATGAAAAAAGCAATGCATCCAAAACGTCACTGTTTGGTGTGCATTATGGTCTGGAGGAATCATTGGGCCGTTTTTCTTGGAAGACGAGGCAAGTAATGCACTAACGGTGAATGGGGAACGTTATCGTGCTATGACAACTCAGTTATTTGTGCCTCAATTGAAAGATATTGCTCTCGACGACATGTGGTTTCAGCAGGACAGTGCCACTGGCCATACCGCCCGTGAAACATTGCACGAGTCTTGCACGAGTCTTTTTCTAATCGTGTCATCTTTCGGTTTGATGACCAGAATTGGCCGCCACGCTCTTGCAATTTAACACCTTTGGACTTTTGGCTGTGGGGTTATCTGAAGTCACAGGTTTATGCCAACAGGCCCGCGACCACCGAAGCATTGAAGGTCGAAATTTGACGCTATATTAACGAAATACCGCCGCATGTATGCAACACAGTTATTCAAAATTTCGCCAAAAGATTACGCATGTGCCAGCAAAGTCGTGGCGGCCATTTACCAGATATGTTGTTCCATTAATAACTCCCAAATGTCTACATTATAACTCAATAAATATTTGCATACTTTGCTACAGAAAACCATGTTTTATTGAACCTTCAAATTTTGCGCTCTTATTGAAACACCGTTTATATTACTACTCCACGATTCTGTCTTGGCATTTGGTGGCGCAGATAGGGAGAGGAAATATCACCATTGTGGTACAAAGACGAACAAACCGCGTTTTTATTGAAATAGCAGGGTTTAGATCACTGCTCATCCAAACTCAAGAGCCAAGATAGAGTTATAGTGATAAGTACACAACAATATTTTCGAGAAAATCGCCATTTAACATCATAACATTTATTATCACTGAATTAGTTTTAATTGTTAAATTAATTACTGTCCTGCCTTAGTTCTAATGGCCTTTTTTGTAAACTGCCTTTTTGTCTGCTTATCTTATTCTCTATCTTTTTATTCATTTACATAGCAACATGTATTAGGCTATAAAATGGCATTTAAATATGGATATTGAAAGGCTAGTTTCCACAAAAATAGAGTGTCTGAGCAGGACTTTAAAATTTTGGGACAATTTTTTATTGAGAAACTCTAAATGGCGAAAGGTATTTGGAATTGCTGGAAAAAAATTTAATTCCGCGCTAGCAACCTTATATCCATATGATGAAGATCGTCACATAACGGAAACCTCTTTATGGTATTAACAAGATTGTGCACATTATTCGCGAACCGTTCGATATTACTTAAATGATATATTCCTCAACAGATGGATTGGGAGACGGAGACCAATAGAGTAACCAGCTATATCTCTTGATCTAACCTTTCTAGATTTTTTCTTGAGGAGTTACCTCAAATTAAAGATCTATTTAATAGGCCCACCAATATTGATATTGAGAAATTAATTAAAAGGCAAAATTAGGAATGAAGTTAAATTAACTCGACTAGAAACCCTTCATGAAGTTTTAAATGAATTTTAATCTCGTCTTGCACACTGTCAAGAAGTAATTGAAAGACAATTTGAACATTTCGTTTAATTTTTTTATACGGTTTTTACTGTGTAAATAACAAGAGACAAAACATTGTCAAATAATAACCTAGTGCATTATTTTTTTATCTCCAAAATAAACGGTAAAAACTTTTTCCTGTGTTTCCTTTTCCATACTGCTGACGACTGATGTAAAGCAATTTGAATTTAAAAAAAAATAAATATAGTTTAAAAAAACTAAAAAATACGCTTTTATAGCACATCAAACTAAAAAAGTGAAAAATAAATATAGTTTAAAAAAACTAAAAAACACGCTTTTAAAGCACATCAAACTAAAAAGTGAAAAATAATTATTAATATGAACTGAAAACAATAATGAACGAAAAATACTAGTATTATTGTGAAAAAAGCGTGGGGCGCTTTGTGCCATATTTTTCGTATATCGAGCAACCCACGCTTTTTTCACAATAATACTAGTATTGCGTGTTTTTTTAGTTTTTTTTAAACTATATTTATTTTTCACTTTTTAGTTTGATGTGCTATGAAAGCGTGTTTTGTAGTTTTTTTAAACTATATTTATATTGCTTATTGATGCTGATATTATAACATATTACGATCCAACAGATATTTCTGAAAAAAAATAAATTTTTTTTATTTCATCCATGGGATTTGAACTCACGCCCGAGGAGTCCGTCGTTTCGCGTCGACTAAGACTTGCCCGCTCGGCCAACGACCGAACTGAGAATCACGGAATATACTTACAATATTAAGCCTCTTGCTCTCACGCAGAGGATACGTGAGGAAAGGACTGGCGATCCTAATCAGGATAATGATATAAACTTATCAAATTATTGTATTGTTACCGGTTCTTCGTAAGTGTACAAAGTTTCAATTAAATCTGTCCGTTTGAAGTGGGTCAAAATCGAGTCCAAAGAGTCGGTTACAAACAAACAAATAAATAAACATACAAGTGAAGCTTATAACAGCGTGTTAAAAAATCAGCTTTTCTTCAGTTGGGTACTTACGCGAACTTCTCCTGTAGTAACATTCTCCTGTAGTAACATAATGCTGTCTTATTTTAGTACAAGTTGGTTGTTGGTCTTATCCAAAATTGGGTATTGATTTCGATAACAAACATTTTCAACATTGATTACATAGTTAATGTTTAAGTGGTACCAACCAATTAATTTGAATAATAAGTTTTCTCCAAGACTGCCGAAATCTAAGGGGATTTTTCCTTTTATGGAACTGTTTTAGTGGATGCATCTGTTTTTATTTCTTGTGTTTGATTTTATTTTGTTTTTTAAAATAAGAACAGAACTCTCACCTAGAACATATCTGGAGTACATGTGGAACTTATTTTCAAAAAGCATTAATTTACTTTTAGACTATTTTCCAGTGTCAATGATTTATTATTCAGTAATAAACTATCATCATTTTTCCGATTTTTCACTGATATAAAGTTATAGTTGTAAATAATAATAAATACCATGATAAGCAGTGAAATCGTTTGTTTTTCAGTTGAGTACATCAGAGCCACAAAAAAATAAATAATGCATTTTGAAACATATTTTTAATTCATTTTGAAAATACAACTTAACATTATCACTCGCTTTGAAAATAAAAACACTAAACATATAAATTAAATTTTTATTCCGCAATCTTCCTCGTTACAGTCGCAAGACTCTTGCGTGTCATCGTGGTTCTCTTCATCTACATTTTCTGTTGGTTCTTCTTCCGCTGCCCGTGCATCTTTCTCTATAAGATCTTTATAAAATGAAAATTTTTCATTTTCTTTCAAATCTTCATCTGCAACTTTCAGTAACTTTTCTATGCTTTCTAATTTATCACATCTCATAACTCTTCCTAATGGAACGATTTGCAGTACAACATTCTGTAAATTTCTCCTGCGCTTTAACAACATCTCAAATTTTTTTGAAACATCATTATTTCTGTAAAATTCCTCACCCTTTATCTTTATTGTAACCTTTCTTCCAGTACTTTCTTTCTTAATAATAAATCTTTTTATTTCACTTATACCTGGGTATTTTTTCAACACTGTATCTAACGTCAATTTAACAGATTGTTAAAGTTATACCAAGATGAATTTTTGAGAAAACTTGTAGTTTAATAGTTGTATTTACAGGGATGTATTTTAGATACAAGTGGTGTAGACCATAATTCTTTACAGAAATTTCATATTATGTAAGTGTAATTAAGTCTTTGTATGGAGCTTCTTATATAGCAATGATGAAAAGAAAAAAGTAGTATTTGTTTTTGGAAATAAATACTACAAGTAACATAAAAATATGTTTATACTACCTACAGTACCGACTGTTTAAAAGTTTATTTGGTTCACACATAAAAAAACTAGTTCAAGTATAACACATGAGCTAATTTTTAAATGTGCTGGGTGGTTGGACTAAGTCAAAGGAATTACCAAACGTGGGTGTTAAATAAATCATG
Organism: Rhamnusium bicolor; assembly: GCA_029963845.1. NCBI lineage: Eukaryota > Metazoa > Arthropoda > Insecta > Coleoptera > Cerambycidae > Rhamnusium > Rhamnusium bicolor. The sequence continues at coordinate 62,924 of JANEYF010002546.1, read as the reverse complement.
TTGTACACCTTTGTGTTTAATAGCTTGTTCTAACGAAACTGGCCACTAACTAGGCATGAGTTGCGATCAACGCCTCTCGAACTGATATTATACAGGATGTGTCACAGGAACTGCATCGATTGATATAGGGAAAAGTACGCATCAAAAAATTTTGAAAATTTAGGGAGCTACTAAGGGCAGTATGCCCAATCCAACTAAAATAATTACAAGCATCTGGCACTTCCGGTTATACCGGAAGTCGATATCAACTTGCTTATTTTAAATAGAATACTCTATATATTTTTAGGGTTTTCGAAAAGAGCATAAAATTCTGAGTCAAAAACATGCTGGATATCCTATGCCTAAACCCAGCCGTTTCAGAGATATTTGACATTTAAAAAAATGTTTGACATGTATTGGTTTACAATAACCTGTATAACTTTCTTCGTATAAAAGATACTCATTTGCTTTTTTGACATGCAGAAAGCATGTCTACAGTTTAAAGAAATTCAATAATAGTATACCAAGTGTTACATTTTATAAACTTCAAACCGCGAAAACTTGCTTAAGTCAAATGGAACACACTGTATTTTTTTACATCAAGTTATGTATAATTGAATTCCTTTTTTTCTGATATAAACATTGTGACGGTTTAAGTTACAACTTTTTGAAATATTTGCGATTTTCTTAGAAATTCAAGAATTTTTAGTAAAATCTTTATCAAATTTATGATTAGAAACAATCAGTAATGTCAGTCATTCTCTTATTTCAAAAAATGCCACCGCATTTAAATTATACCCACGAAGACTTTTCGAATTTGTTTATTATTTATGGAGAATGTGATAAAGTAATGTCAAGAACTTGTAGTACATTTGCTACTCGATATCCACAAAAACGGAAACCGTCACCAAACACTGTAAAACGCATATTCGATAATTTTAAAAACTATGGTTCTGTCAAGGAATGAATTCAAAAGCGGAAGCGTATTGTTGATGACGAAAACGTAGAAATAGCAATTCTGGGATATTTTCATGCATTTCCAATGATGTCATTAAGACAAGCAGCTCTGGAATCGGAACTATGCAAGTATTCAGTTCACAGAATCTTAATTAAACATAAATTTCACCCATTTTCGTTCCAAATGGTTCAACGATTAAAAGAAACAGATTTCCTAAGGAGAAAATTTTTGTGAATTTATTCTAAAAAGGTCTGTAAGCGACGATTCTTATTTGGGAAATATGATATGGTAAGATGAAATTAAATTTACCAAAAATGGACTTTCTGAACGATACAATTCGCATTATTGGAGTGACCCGAATCCTCATGTGTTCAGGGAGCAAAATTTTCGAGAAAGTTGGCAGATTAATGTTTACTGTGCCATAAAAAACAATAGAGTGGTGGCATTAGAATTTTATCAGAAAAATTTAAACAATAAGTTAACAAGATTTCTTCTTCTGCTAATGTGTATAGTTAATTTTTTGTTTTTGTTTTTTTTTTTTTTTAGGGGAAAGATATCTAAATATTTTACAAAATTTGATTAATAACAATTTAGAAAATTTACCTCTTGCCGAACATAGAAACTTTTTTTTTTCAGCACGACGGTGCTCCCTCACATAACGCGTATTTGAAAAATATTTTTTTTACAAGAAACTTTTTTACGATCAATGGTTCGCCAGTAATGGACCTTTCCTATGGCCTCCTCGCTCGCCCGATTTATCAATTTTAGATTATTTTATTTGGGGAACTATTAAAAATAAAGTTTATGAGAGCCCATTAACAACCATTGAAGATTGTATTCAGAGAGTAAGAAATGCATTTCAAAACTTATCACAGGATTCAATTAGAAGAGCTACCCATGAAGAACTAATCCGAAGGTGCGAAAAATGTGTGGAGGTTCAAGGGCGGAATTTTGAACAATTATTAAATTAAAATGGAATCATGTTTTTAGTTGATTTTATCTTAGCGTTTTTAGTTTATGCAAAGCGTCTTCAATCCAATTAATAGGCATGTTACAGTGTTTAGTGTTATTTTCCGCTTTTGTGTATATCTAGTAACAAATGTACAACAAATACTGTGTGTGCTGCTCCCGCATCCATTGAGGGTCAACACTTGCCCAGTATCTATAATTCACCATTTAATTTGAAAGTACATTATTCGAAGAAAATAATATATTCCTCATAGTTTCACAAAATTGTATCCTCCGATCTGTATCATCGTCACTTAGTTCTTAGTTCTTGCACTAGGGTAAAGTATTATTAAGTGAATCACTGTGAAAGCAGTTCCAGTTAGACCGAAAAGTGTCAAATTATGTGTAAAAGTTGACATTTAATATCAAACACGTTCTCAAAATGTTAAAACGTTACGTTTAAAAACAAAGAAAAAATAGGGGTGTACATGACTCCTGGGTTACCCGGTATATGGAGATACAAAAAATCAAAAAAATTTTCTTTATTCGAAAAAAGTTGATTTATTTAATTCGCACAAAAATATTGTTGTTAGATGCGCAGTTAGTTTTGGTTTTATGAAAACATTAGTTATATGAATAATATCAATAAGACAGTACCAAATCATTTTGCAGACATTATAAAAGAAATTGACTTTATTCTTCTCTTGGTCGCTCTTATATTAGTTACGCCACTGCCAGAAGCTCTTTTGGTTTTCCGTTTACAAATCGACTTGAAAAATTGATTCCGTAATTTATAAGTTAAGCACTGAATGTGCTTAGGCAAACCCCTCTCCTATTGTCCGTTGTTGCAGAAATTATCGTAATTTTCAATAGTGGACTGTAAAATCGACGTTAAATTGTTTCGAACAGGAGCCAGCATATCTGAAGTATTACTCGGCAAAATCGGACAAAGCTAGACGATGGTGCGGTTTTTTCACCTGAAAGTCACTTGAGTAAGAACAAGCATTGCGACGGATTCAAAATCTACCTGGGCCGCTAATTAATGACCAACACATTCCCAGTTAATTACTCCATCCGAGACACGGCCAATTAATGCGCCGATTCAGAAACCCGCTTTTAATTATCCCGCATTTTATTATTCCGTGTCAACCCAGACACAGATACATGGCTTTTTATTTGTAAACAAAATGTTAACGAAAAAACATTCATTAGAATTTTAAACGTTCTGCTTGACGGTTTCAGGAAGGTCAATGGGATTCATTGTAGAAGACGCGATGGTCAATGTCACTCTATTTAGATTTGCTTCAATTAATTCAGTTTAGTTGGCTTAATGTGCCATTTACATTTTTAATTCAAAATGTTTATTGGCTGTAAACCGTAATGCGCACTAAGGTAACCAAATAGTCAAATTTTAGTTTAGATTACCTGGAAAATTTCCAATGAAGTATATTTTGTATCCGTGATTTGGACACATTTTGGCAGATCTGTATCATAAGATAATAAAAGAAACTAGGGAAATCCAATTTTAATAAAAAACAAAAACAATATTCAATGTAAAACGAAATATCTGATGTGGCCAGCACATAACTTTCGTATACCAGTATATATCATCCTGATCTAATAACATTCTATTTAATTCTTCACTTACCTTAATTAAATTTTAATAGCGTATCTTGAATTGTTTAATTAAAATTTTGTAATAACTAATTATCAGTATCGTTCGATACTGTCAATAATAATTCATGTCATATATTTTAATAATTTCTTCTTATTGACATGACATTTGTGTAATTTAATTAGACATTTCAAGTGTCAAACTGTCAAATTTATCCTAACCCCATTTTATAAGGTCAAATGTGTAAAAAAACTGCAGTTTACATTAGCTTTATTTAAGTATTTGGAAAATATATTTTACTGGCTTGATCTAGTAGACATGATTTATAATCTTTCAGCAAGAATATATTTTTTTGTAAAGACAAATACAAAATATCTGATGTGGCCAGCACATAACTTTCTGATACCAGTATATATATCATCCTGATCTAAAAAAAATCATTCTATTTCATTCTTCACTTACCTCAATTAAAATTTAAATACCTTGAAATGTTTCATTAATATTTTTAAATTATTTCAGCATCATTCGATACTATCACTAATAAATTCATGTCATATATTTTAATAAATTTTTGTTATTGACATTAACATTTTTGTAATTAAATTAGATCTTTCAAATGTCAAACTGTTAAATTTATCCTAACCCCATTTTATGAGGCCAAATTTGTAAAATATTTCAGTTTACATCAGCTTTATTTAAGTACTTGGAAAATATATTTTATTCGCTTGATATACCTAGTAGACATGATTTATAATCTTTCATCAAGAATATATTTTTTGTAGTCAAATACAAAAAAAGTTTGGGTCCCGTGGACCCCCTTCCAGCTGACCAATTTTGCTCATCACTGAATTTTTCATTGTCTTTGGCCTTTAGAACAAGTGTACCAAATTTGAAAGCTTTATCTCAAAAACTGTGGCTGCTATCGCGATACTACAGACATGCGGACAGATTTTTTTTTTCATAAAGTTATGTGTTTTCATTATAATTCGTCGAGATTCGGCCAGAAATGCAATACAAATTTTTAAATGTTTCCCGAAATTGTACCTCTTTTTCTTCTTTCATTCATTATGTCATTAGGTGGTACCACATTCACCAAATTTAATGTGTCACCTAAAATGTTGTTGACAATCTTAACTGCCAAATTTGGGAAGTCTCCCATTAGTATTTTTTGAGTTATCGCGGATACACACATACACACACATCCACACACACACGCATCGACAGACATCATTCGTAAAATAGTCAGAATGGATTCAGGAGGAATTAAAACGTATATATCAATCAAAATCTCGAGGTCGAAAAAAATCACAATTACTATACTTGCTTATATTTGGTATAGAAAGTAAAAAGTTTGGGTTCGCTGAACTTGCTTTCAGCTTGCCAATTTTGCTCATCACCGAATTTTTTCATTGTCTTTGGCCTTTAGAAAAAGTGTACCAAATTTGAAAGCTTTACCTGAAAAACTGTGGTTGCTATCGCGAGACTATAGACATGAGAACAGATTTTTTTTCCATAAAGTTATGTTTTTTCATCATAATTCGTCTAGATTCGTCCAGAAATACAAAAAAAAATTTTTTCCCCGAAATTTTACCTTTCTTCTACTTTCATTCATTATGTCTCTTCTGGTGATAACACATTCACCAAATTTAATAGGTCACCTAAAATGTTGATGAACATCTTTATTGCCAAATTTGTGAATTCTCCCATTAGTATTCTTTGAATTATCGCGGATACACAGATACACACACATCCACACACACGCACCCACAGACATCATTCGGAAAATAGTCAGAATGGCAAAAAATCTATAAATCGTGAGTGTTCATCTATTCGCAAAATGAACATTTTATACACAATTTCAAAATGTGTTCAAACAGGAACGTCCGTCAGACGTCCATTTTAAGTCCTTTGAAGTTGGTATATTAAATGTCCAAACATGGACGGCCATCGGACATCCATTTTATGTCCTTGGAAGTTTGTACATTTAATGGTCGAATACGGACGTCCTTTGGATGTCCATTTTATGTCCATGGACGTCTGTACATACAATGGACTTAGAATGGTCGTCCCTAGGACGTTGTGTGCTATTAGGGACGGTTTTAAGTCATTGTGAGGACATCAAACTTAGACACTTTAATATCAATTTATGTAACAAATTTTAAAAAAAGTCATTTCCTAAGGCGTTTGCAGAACGAGGCGAAGCACGTGAATAATATTGCTAATAAAAAAAGTCTTTTTTTCGTACTTCCAAGAAAAGTCAAACGTTCAAAAATCCTATTCGTTGTGGAGTAACTATTCCATGCTGCAAATTGTACTTTTTTAAAATTTCGTTATTAGCAAGTATGCAAACCTTATAGCTTTTCTTAAGAGAAAGTGAGAAGGCTATCAAGCAAAAAAATCCTAGACGTTTCCAAATTCCTAGGAGAAATTGACGACGAAAAATATCTATTATCAAAAGTAATATATTACAATTTCTAATTTTTTCCCTTAATTTTACTAAGTAGGTATGTTTTGTAGGTAATAGTTATAAATTGCATGGGCAGTTGCTTGCCGAAGGGAAGAGCTTACAAACCTTGTTATGGAAAATGTCAGGGACGATGAAAACACCTTTCATTTTATTTTAACTACCTCGAAAACAAAAATCACCCGAAGATTGTTTGTAACGAGAGAGACGTCGAAGGATTGAATATGATAAATATTCTTAGAAAATATAGTTAAGGTGCCCGTCGGGAAAAATTTTGCTGATACATACTCTCTCCAAACTTCGTGTATGGCTTCATTGGACCTAGTCTGACAGCATTTTCCTCTATCATTTTTTTTGTTTTTTGGGGCGTTTTCCCGCTAGATTTTCCGAAACATGTCTTTTTGACGGCATATAAAAAATGTATAGTTACTGTTATTTCTCCATGTAAAAACGTGAATGGAAACGTGAAAAAAATAATTGTTTGACAATAAATGTGGGTCATTGGGCGTGTTCGCTATCTCGAACATGTCGGAAAAACGACTAAGAAAATTTATTAATAACCAGCTGATTTTCGCTGTATTAATTTATTAAAACATACAAAAACAAGTTTTCATATTGTCTGACGAAAATTATTTTCCGATTTCCCAGTCTGACGCGTCAAAGTTGTCGGTTTCATGACAGCAAAGAATTTATTCATAACATTTTTTTACAATTTTTTTTGATTTTTAAATAAAATTTATATTACGATTAAAAAATTGTCTGACGGTGAAATAAAGCCCTTTAGCTGGAAATGTTAAATAAAAGGTTTTTCTATGTGGTTGTCAAGCTACGCTTGGATGTTACATTCATATGTATACAGTGTGGAAATTAAGTAACGCATAAATTCAGGAATTCCGTTGATATTAATTTTTTGGAAAAAATCTCGAAGGGGTATAGCGATTTTGACTTCAGCAAATATTTTCAGTCTATTTTCAGTTTCTTATGTCATTTATTTTTTTAAGTTAGGACGTCATCGACTTTTTTTTTAAATGACAACCTATATTTTTTATTATTGATTTTGGTAGTAGTTTTTATTCCGGTTCCGATCGTATAAAATTTTCGATATGTTATTATTTGAAAAAATCGAGAAAAACAGTCTTAAATTTCAAATAACAAAAATTCATTAAATTAGGAAAATTTATCTAGTTGCCGGTGTATCACATTAGTTCGATTTTCCAACTGTTTGTATAATTTCAAAATAAAAACGAATGTGCCATCGATAACTTTCCGTCAAACTTTGGCAACTAGATAAATTTTCCCAATTTAATGAATTTTTGTTATTTGAACTTTAAGACTGTTTTTCTCGATTTTTTTCAAATATAACATATTGAAAATTTTATACGGCCGGAACCGGAATAAAAACTACTACCAAAATCAATAATAAAAAAATATAGGTTGTCATTTAAAAAAAAGTCGATAACGTCATAACTTAAAAAATAAATGACATAAGAAACTGAAAATATACTGAAAATATTTGCTGAAGTTAGAATCACTATACCCCTTCGAGATTTTTTCCAAAAAATTAATATCAACGGAATTACTGAATTTATGCGTTACTTAATTTCCACACTGTATATTGAGGCTATATTTATAAATAACAAGCTGATTTTTTTCAATATAGTTAGGGCCCTGGATGAAAATTTTCGGACTAGTAGTACCGGAGATATAGCGACTTTAAACATACTAAAAGACAATTTTTTCGCTACTTTTTTCTACAAAAAGTTTTACGTATTTTTCAATATTATCGAACTTAAAACTTGGGTAAGTCGAATTCAGATAGTCTAAAAGTGTTCAAAAAATTCAAAATAAAGATTATAAAATAAGTAAGTTGAAATACCGTATCTTTTTTAACCGTCTTCTCGACTAAACGAAATTTCATTTTTTTTATCGCCCTAACTTCGACGGCCGCTATTGGAAAATTATGTTTTTTTGTCAGACTCTCGTTATGCCCCACTGTATTTGTCAGACACTTATACCACAAATTAAATACCTATTTTCTGCATATAATTTTCCAATGTCTGAAGGTTATGAATAAATTTCTTGCTGTCATGAAACCGACAACTTTGACGCGTCAGACTGGAAAATCGTAAAATAATTTTCGTCAGACAATATGAAAACTTGTTTTTGTATGTTTTAATAAATTAACACAGCGAAAATCCGCTGGTTATTAATAAATTTTCTTATAGTCGTTTTTCCGACATGTTCGAGATAGCGGACACGCCCAATGACCCACATTTATTGTCAGACAATTATTTTTTCACGTTTCAATTCTACTTGGAAAAATAACAGTATCTATACATTTTTTATATGTCGTCAAAATGACATGTTTCGGAAAATCTAGCGGGAAAATGATAGAGGAAAATGCTGTCAGACTAGGTCCAATGAAGCCATACACGAAGTTTGGAGAGAGTATGTATCAGCAAAATTTTTCCCGACGGGCACCTTAACCAATAGGTGAATCTTAGACATGCGAATGTTGGACATGTGAGAACCTGTAGGAAAAAAAAGCATTCGGAATCATATCTTCTTATTTACAGTTACCAAATCCCGAACAATATATTGGGCATTGCTTCAGATCAACATCGACCACACTCTTGGCTGATGCAGGGGCAGACATTTTTACATTAAGACGATACGAGGGCAGAGTGTCTAATGTTGTGGCTGAGGGGTATGTTGAAGGGTGACACGGAAAATAATTGCAAAAATAATTTTAGGAGGAAAATAGTATAGGAAAAAGTATCCAACAATCAATTAACAGTGTTACAAGATCTTAACAATCTGGTATTAATTTAATAAATTGTAAATATTGCACAATAAAAATCTATAATAAGTAAATATTTGACTTAATTTACTTAAAATATTTATATTTGCCACCAGTGTGAAAATGAACTAACTCAAACTTAGGAAAAGTAGGCTTTTTCTCGCGGAAACAGATAAAAAACCTTTTTTAGTTACCCACCGATTTTACATCAGCAAGCGGTTAACTTGGCAATATGTTCTGGAATGGCTGAAAAGTTTTTCAAAATTGATATTGCAGTATGTTGTTATCATGGTTTATATTTCCACTTATGTTTTGAAATATAATGTAAACTTTTTTTAATTGGCGGTAGTGTACAGATAGTTTTGAAATTGCCAACATTGACCTTAAATCATCGATCGATGACAGATTCTCATCAGGCCCACGATTATTCGAATAGTTGAATAATCAAATAGTCATTTTTCGACTACTCGACCAAACTGAATATCCGACTAGTTCGATTATTCCAATGAAAATGAATATTTGAATTATTCGAATTTTGAAATCTAAAAAAATCTCCAGCTTTATTTTCATAAAGTCAGCTCCATAAACATTAGCTGCTGTGTGTGTATAACATTTAACATTAAAAAAAAAAACAAAGTATGCAATAAACGACCCATTAAGCTTTATTTGTTTACTTCTATTTTAAGAACGTGTTATCATTTTTAACTATCTTGCTTCAATTTCACGTTCACTTATTGTAGTCAATTTAAATCGCGACATGATGGTAAAAAAAATCAAAGTGAGCAGGAATGCAGTGGAACTAGCAAAATGCAGTCTGGTGGATATAGTGAGTCGCAGGTAAATAATGCAGATTGAGGATGAAGAAGATCAGGGAAGACTACAGCGGCGTATCGCAAAAAAAATTAAGAAGGATGAAGAACGTGGTGAAAAGCTAGACTGGAGAAAGTGACATAAGGGATCGGTAAGGATTTTACCGATCCATTATGTCACTTTACCGGGCTAGACTAGTAAATATGTATTTTCTGCTCAAAAAAAATTACTAAAAAACTGTTAACTTTTAAGACGGTTGAGGAAAATAGTTATGTACATTACAAGACCGGAAACTGATGCTTTATTAGGCAAGCTGACAATTTCGCGGGTGAGCATTGCAGTGAGCCCAGTAAAGACACATTCCGGGTGTGTTGTGTACACAGACGTTTATTAGAACACTGTTGTCTGGAGTGCTTAATTAGGTATCTATCCTACTGTTGTCAACCAAACTGCCGTGTCAATACTGCAATTTCACTAACTATAGTGGTTAATCCCTTCCACATGTTATATAGGTATTTTTTTTACTTTCTGATACATTTTTTTAATTTTTGGATCGTGTCTTCCCACCTCGGTGTATGGCTAAATTAGTGCGGTCATATGTAATTATGAATTTTAAAACTACCTCATCGTCACTAACATTTGGTTGACGATGGTAAACTAAGATTCAAAATATAAGTCACAATTTGCTAGGAAGGCATACCGACTCAATTTTTATTGCTTTGGCTGAACTTCAGTAAAACTTAATAAGGTATTGCACACGTGGACGCCGTGCTTCTCATTGGTAGCACATACACGATAATTGGTCATCGCCTCGGCCCTAAAGTCAAGTTGACCATCTTCTGTTGGTGTGTCATCTGCATTCAGTTTTTTGTCCAATCAGGGTAAACTTTTTATAGTTGGCGGCGCTCTCGCATAAAAAAATCAAAGGTACCGAATTGTTACTTATAAAAATAATCGTTTTTTATGTGTGACTTCAGGTAACCACGGTAGATTTAAAATATATTTTGATGGATATATTAAAGACATCCTAGAATAATATGAGAGTAAACTTATATCTAGCTTAGTTTTAGTTTTTTTAGTTGGAAATAAGTTATGAAAAAAACATCAAGGGGGCTTACTATTTTTTCACAAACACGCCACTGGATGCCACTGCTGATTGTTCCACGGTGAAGAAGCCTGTCGAGGTTGACGGATGTGATTGGGAGTGAGTGACAGCCGTCAGTTTGTCTGCGGACGGTGGACCTCGGATCTCCACATGTTCTTATAAGGACCAAGCAGAAAGCGGAGGCCACACATCACACGTTTGTCTAGAAGACTTTTGGTCTTTTCATTTAGTTCTTTTTTGTTTCGTTGCATTCGTTAAGACAATGATAGTGTTTGATTTCAGTTAAAATATTAAGTTAATAAAAACACTTTTATGTACTTATAAAATTTTTTCTACAAACACCATTAAAACTAAATTTTTAACACGGCATACTTGAATTAAAAATGTAATATTATATAAACTCGCGTTAAAAATGATCACATGATTTACTTTTAACACTAGTGAAAAAAGTAAAATGACAAGTCGTTTGTCATAATGACATTTATATATTTATTAACAAAAAATTACAAGTTATTTAGAAATATTTATATTAATTGTACAATTGGAGCAATTAGTAATATTTATCCCTTGTGAGGAAGCTACTTCACAAGAAGAAATTGTTGAAGTTGAACTTGAAGCAGTGGAGGAAATACTATTAATATGCTCTATTTCTGAATTGTTAGAAGAAGGGCAATTATTTGGAAGAATGTGACAAGCAATCCTCTTTTTGTTTCCTAACGAATCTTCCAAGTATCCTTCTGCAACACTCGAACTTCTCCATCCTCCATGTCTTTTTATTGTGCATAAATTTGCACCAGAGTCTGCTAACAAGCTGGCGGATGTCCGACGGAAACAATGTCCGGTGTAAAGTTCACCATTTGGTAATTTCAAAAATCTTGTAATATCTGTAAGCATCGTTCCAAAAATATTTATTCCAACAGGTTGAATCGTACATTTGTTATAGTGTATTTAATAAAAAGACGTTGGTGGTTGACATGAGATGGACGTAATGCTAAGTACTTATGATATAAATCAATATAAGTCTCAGTAATAACAGTAAAGGTTCTTGAAAATCTAGTCTTGCTATCTAGAATGTTTACCACTAGTGTATTTCCTAAATCCTCAATATTGTTTAAACTCATTTGACAAAGTTCTTCACGGCGACACGCGCCTAGTACACCATTACAGCAGCTACTTTAAACATCAAATACTTGTCATCTGGCGCCTCTGCAATAAACTTATCAATATTTTGGCGTGTAAAAATTTTTGATTTTTTTGGACGATATTCTTCTCCTTTGCGCTCAAAGATGCAATGAGTTTATAAAACTTACTTATATCTTGATTGTTCTTGACATTTAACATAGCCTTTATCATTGAAAAATGTGCCCAAAGCATCGAGGACTTCCAAATTTTAGAATTTTGCTCGAAATAGGCCAACATTACATTTTCACTGTACTTGCCTGCAACATTGTTCCGATCGCACCATTCCACAAAGCGTTTGTACGATAATTCATATTGTTGTTTGGATTTTGTGGGCAACAAATCTAAAGTTGCCCTTGTAGCTGCTTCTTCAATTTCTTGAGGAATCGATTCGCTTCCTTCTGGATTATAATTAATATTGGAACTCATCATATTGCAATAGTTTTTCACATTTGACAAGCATGTGTCAAACAACGGGCAAACTTGATTTATTTATTTCATAAATCCTACAAACTACTAGATTATTAGGTAACCATTAAAAGGATTTGAAATCTTTTTTAAAGAAACTTTATTGTTCTTTTAATGGTGTTTGTAAAAAAAACACTGTATGATACACGTGTTAAAAATGACTTTATTTTGTTCGTGTAGGTGCTCCACTCCCTTACGCTCTTTTCGCAAATTTCTCCACTCACAAAATAAAAAGTCATTTTTAACACTTGTAAAGATGTAGTAAACACATTTTTATTATGAATACTTATAGTATTATTTATAAACTTACTGCACTAACTGTCTAAAAAATGTTAATACATATTCAATGTGTGCCCGTTTACTTCAATGCATTTTTGAATTCGAATAATTATTTTTCGTTGGACATTGTGAATCATTTCTGGTGAGATTAGTCGGATTTCCTGGCGTATTCTTTCTTTTAAGTCATTAAGGTTATTAGGTTAGTTCACATAGACTTTGAATTTTAAATAACCCCATAAGAGAAATCTAAAGGGGTTAAATCAGGTGACCTAGCGGCCACTCAATAGGTCTCTTCCTGCCAATCCATCTATTAGGGAAGATTGCATCTAGAAATTGACGTCTTGTTGAAACCAAATTACTTATATCATTTGGTACGTCAGGGTCCTGTGGGTTAAGAAACAACAGCTAAAGCAGGAATACTTTCTAATTGAAGAAACTATAAATGGCGTTCTCCGTTTAGTGTTCCTTCAAAGAAATAATTCGATTGCTGACAATTCCTGCCCTTACATTAATTTTCTGAGGATATTGTGTGTGAACCTCTTGCATCCAATGAGGATTTTCTGTCGCCCAGTATCTGCACTTTCGTCAGTTTACATGACCACTTAAATAGAAAGTGGCCTCATCAGAAAAAAGAATGTGATCTATTAAATTAAAATTTTCATTGTGCATTCCATGTATTTGCTCGCAGAATTGCATTCTTGGATCAAAGTCATCTTGGCAATTGGTGTTTTTTAAAAGGTTCGAAGAATTTTTGATACGATCCCGTTGCCAAATCATAGTTTCTTGAGCGTTCTCTAACTGTCACATGGGGATTCTCTTGAACGTGTAACTGAACATTTACCTTAACATCCTCAGGTACCTTTTTTGGTCGGCCTTTAGGTAAATCTTTAATGTGGCCAAACTCTCTAAATTTTTTTTCAATTTTGCTCACACTAGATTGGCTAATGGGTGGACGGTCAGGATGATTTTCATTAAATAAGTTACATACCTGCTGTTGAGTACGAACTCTATCACCAAAACCAATCATCATAAGCACCTCAATTCAATATTTTTCCGTTAAATTCAGTTTTTCGTAAATAAATGTCACCTGAACTTACAGACACCTGATATTGGAAACTTCAATTACTTTTTGACAACTTAAAAATCAATTGAATGCTTACTATGTTAGTGCAGTAAATATCTCACGTTTTTTGTAAATAATACAAAAAGTGTTCATAAGAAAAACGGTTTACAGTCAAACCAAATTTTTCTGATGCAGAAATTAAAGCTTGCAAATCTTGATTTATTTTAATAGATGCATCATAATAATTTATTTTCTCAAAAGAATAATAAATTTGGGTATCGTCTGCATAGATGTCACTACAACTATACTTCAAGCTATTCTTAATATCTGAAGTATATCATGGTCCCAATATAGAATCTTGTGGTACCCCTGAGACAACATCAATAAAAGCAGATAGTTTGTAACCAATTTTAATGCTTTGTTGCTTGTTAACTAAATATTTTTTTAACAAGACTGCATTCCCACCAAATCCCAAGTAATGTAGCATCACCAAGAGAATGTTATGGTTGATTGTGTCAACGGCTTTTCTGACAACATATTTTGTTTTAATATTATAAGTTGGTCTATAATTAATACATCCTTTTTTTGTCATTAGATTAAAATACTGGTATAAATACTCCCATTTTAGAGACATAACGGTCTTGACCTGTTAATCTTAATTTGTTCAAATGTTTCAAAAATAGTGCTGCCGATAACTTAGTTGTCTCAAATGCATATCTTCAAAACTAGCAAATTGGTTTCGGATTCACAATTACGTTACTTATTTCATCTTCATTGCCTTCATTTGGCATATTATTTTCTTAAGTTTTGTACGCGTTAGTTTAATCTTACTAGCAAAATTTTTCGTTCAATGCCTGTATTGATAAAAAACAACATCTACCCTTTATAATGTAATTAAATAGTTTTTTTTTTTTCAGGTAAGAATGCAGCTCAGATGCTCATACCTGATATAAGTGAAATTTGTAAGTGGTGAGTAATCTAAAAATGAAGAATAATTTTTTACCTGTTACCTAACTGATGATTTACTGACATGTTAGTTCACTACGTTTACCACTTCTCTAGAGTTGAGTGATTTAGTACTTCGATCATCGTAGACCTACCCAAATAGGAAATCACTAGTCCATAGCTAAAGTGTATGAGTCGTTAGTAACATCTGATATAATTTGTTATTTCTATCAATATAGCATCATACTTAAACAATTGACTACTGGCAACATATTCAGTAAAATAATCGAAAAACAGACCTCAAAAATATGTAGTGAAACATTTCTTAGTTGGATGGAAAATATGCGATATACAGAAAAAATTCTCATGGAATCAAATCAGGCGAGTTGAGTGTATAGAAAAATAGTGTCTACAAGGATATTACCCAGTGAATCTAGGGAACTTGACGCCGCTTCATTGTAATATTTGCTATATAGTCTCTATCCCGTCCAATTGAAACCGTTGGTCATAAGCAAAACCATATTGCATAAGAGCTTTAAAAAATTTTTAGATCATCCTGATTAAATTAAATCCTAAGACTAACCCATAAAACCTGTTTGTGTTTCTGGCTGCCATTAAGAAAAACGTTCCAGAATTTTACTACTGTTTCTGAATTCATATACGGTTACAATTGTTTCCGTCATGGTCTAGTTTTCCCTTATTTGATACAATGGAACATAACAAAGCAACAGACAAATCATTTCAGTTTCAGCAAGGATTATTATTTGCAAATCGGTATCCTGATGTGGCATATAGACTGCAAGGTCCACTTTTAATTGAATTTAAATATATACGAGTAAGTGTAGGATGGGTTTAAGGGCAGTCAGTAGTGTGACAGGATTAAAATAAAATTATGACGCAACTTTTGTAACTCGTAATTTATTAAAAGCAGTAACTCTGGATTATTCACAGATACTGTAGGTTTTACAGCAAGTGCAATTAATATCAAGCAGTCTCTGCTATCGTAAACAGGTAACGCGTTATGAGCATACGTGTTATTTACCGATCGGTTCCCAGGGACGGCTTTTACAGATATAATATAATTATTGCAAACCCTTAATGAAACATTTCCAAACTACTAAAACATATTAAGTGCATTTTATGTACTTTTACAATGTTAATGGTAACTCACTTTTATTAGGGAATGCAATATATTAAATTAAAACTTAATGCGTAATAGATTCTTTTAAATTACAGTATATTGGTAATTTACATTACTGAAGGCCAACGGCCGTGGAGGGGAGAAAACATACAACACGATCAAACAGTATCTTGCATAACGTGGATTAATCGGACGTAGGTACTAAAAATGCGTAGTTAAAATGTCACTACGTACTAAATCGATGGAAGCTACAGTAAATTCTTGGATTCGCGATATTGCCGACTTACAATTTGATGGTAGACAATTGTATTGCACTAGCTGTAACAAAGCAATTTCGTGGCCATGCAACACAAATATTAATAGACATATTTCCTCAGGAAATCATAAACGGAGTGTCGGTGGCTTTACTTACAGTGACATGCAACGTAATTTTAACTTAGATTTAGTGGAATTTATGATAAGATGTAACATACCGTGGTCCAAACTAGACAACCCACTCTATAGACAATTTTTGTAAAAATGCATTAGTGGCAAATATAGCAATATTAACGTGCCTTCGAGGTCTATACTAAGAAAAAAATATTTATCAACGGAGTGTGACAATATTAGACAAAAAATTTCTTCTGAGCTCAATGGGAAGTACATCTGGTTTAGCGTGGACGAAGCCACTAATGCTTGCGGATTTAAGATAGCGAATATTTTAGTGGGTGCATTGGAGTAGAATTATTCAATGAGCTGACATATGACTGCCTCTAAAGTTTTAGAAGCTACAAATTCTCGCACTATAGCGGAAGTAGTGAATTCAAGTCTACAAGAGTTTTGGGGTGACAAATATGCAGAAAATAAGGACAAGTTCTTATTATTTCTTACCGTTGGAGTGAATTATATGAATGCTGCTGGAAGAATTTTCAAGGAAACATATCAGAATATACTTCATGTAACATGTTTAGCTCATGGGCTTGATAGGATTGCTGAAGCTACTAGGAGGTGCTACCTTAATGTTGATAATTTGATATCTAGTGTAAAGAAAGTTTTTCTTAAAGCACCAAGTTGTGTACGGTTATTTCATGAAATTCTACCAAATACTCCATTACCTCCACAGCCTATTATAACTCGCTAGGGAATTTAGCTAGAGACAGCATCGTACTATTACTGTCATTTTGAAAATGTGAAATCCCTAATACATCAGTTAAATTCAAATGACGCAGTTGCTATTTCACAGGCGCAACAGATATTTATGAATCCAACTGTTCAAGAAAATCTGGAGACCATACACGTAAGTTTTTCACGAATTCCTCTAGCCATATGGGACCTTCAAAATATCAGCCAACATCAGAATTTACTACAGTTGATGCAATAAACGTTGTGCTCGATCCTCGACAATATATTTTTCGATTACCGGGAGAAATTCCAAACTGTTAAAAAAAATTTCTCGATTTGTTACAATGACAGACCTTTTAAACGGCAAAGAAATAGACTATTCTACACCGGGCATGAATGTGATGACTTGCGAAAGTTTATATATTTTTAGTATGCTCCATTTACATCTGCCGACATCGAGCGGTCCTTCTCGCAATATAAATGGATTTTCAACGACAACAAGTTTAACAACGAAACATTTAGAACAGGTATTAATAATATACTTTCTTTCTTGCAACCAGCAGTGAAAAGTAATTGTGCGTGTAGTTTACTGTCAAGTACATCCCCCTATAACTCCAATTATCTTTGAGTGAGTGTTTATAATAAATATACTTTAACAACTTTGGATAATACGAAATTCGCAAAAAAAAATTCAAGGTAAGATATTGTTTCATATATGCATGCAAATCTGACACATAACCATCTAAAGCCAACCCTGGTTTTACGTTATATCCGATTGGTAAATTCTACCTCTGCTCTGGTTATGAGAACATTACCTATGATTCGTTAGTATACGGATTGTTGGTGTTTTAATTTTATTGGTAAAAACTGGTTCTCAGATACAATTAATATTGTAGAGAAATCTTTTAAAACACATTGAAGGGCTTGAACACAACTTATTTCCATTTTTAGATTATAATATTTGAGTCTGCTCAGCAAAGTTTCAAAATAGCCAAATCAATCTGGTACGATTTATAAAAAATATATACAGTGTGTTTCACTTAAGATGGATACACCTCAATAACTTTTCTATTTATAGTGAATTTGATCTCTATTTTTTGATATATATGAAGCTTTTAAAGCTTCATTAAATAAGTAAACGAAATTTTGGCCTCACTAAAAAACCAGCATACTACGATTAAAAATAAATGCAAGAAATGCAAAAAACCTATTAGGTATTTTTTTTTATCAAAACCCTTTATTCAGAAAAATTCTTAAGAATCATCCCAAACGGCAAAATCCAAAATTAAGTTAAAAACAAAAAAAAAATCGCCAAAACAAGTTAGGAAAAAAAATAGCTTCGTATGGTACAAATACAAGTGTTAAAAGTGTCATTTTATTTTGTGAGTGCGGAAGTTTTCGACCGAGGTGAAGCCGAGTAAAGCAACCTCATGAACAAAATGAAATCACTTTTAACACGTGTTTCATACACTATTTTTTCTACGATAGTGATAGTAATTGAAAAATTTATAAAAATATGTTGCATTTGACTCAAATCAAATAAATATGACAGTCCTTAACGTCGCTTTAATAGCAGTACAAAAAAGCTTCATTTAATGACAGTAACTGGTTGAGCAATTTGATATTTTTACTTTTAACACTAACGTTAAAAGTAACACGCTTCCCCATAATATGCCATTTATAATTCAATAAACTAACGTTAAAAGATCTAATATTAATATCGGCCGTAGAAAACATATTTTTTTTATTTTGCAAACACTATTAAGGCGCATTACACGGGGTGTGGAGCGACGCGCCTGGCGTGTGGTGTGCTGACTGACGTGCCTCTGCGCGCCTGGTGCGATGATGGTTTCACGGCCTGCAGATTGACAAGTTTCATGCCGTCTTGCCATAGATCGCTCCGCGCGCTGGGTAACGGCTGAAGATCATGCGCCGTATGCGTACCTGAGTCGCTCCACTCCACGCACGGCGCGTTTTCTTTGAATTTTGCTAAGTTTACCGCCAATCGACGGGAACAGGCATTCCGCGTCAAGTTCATCGTGCCGGCCCATTCTCACGGTGCGTCAAGTCACACGCCAGGTGCGTCGCTCCACACGCCGTGTAATGCATCTTTTAAGAGCTAAAACACGTTAGGCGGTTTTCGCCTAGTTGGCCACCGAGTGGGCCGCCACCTCGCGCGCGGCGAGAGGAGCGGCATCCACACCACGCCTACCCGTCGTTCGACTGATGTGCCGAAGCGTTTTTATTACTTTGAGCGGCGCATACTGCAATGGTTTTAAGTGGATCTGTTCGCACGATAGGAGTCTTTTTAGCGGTTTGTGCTTTGCATTGAGACCAAATCTGCACGTTATTAAAAATATACCGTATTTTACTTCCTCAAATATAGTGTTAAGTAATCTTTTTCTTTGGCGTTGCTTACCAAATAGATGTCGCATTCGCCTATTTTTTTCTTTTTTTTTAATACACTGTATAATAGACCTAATAGAATTAATTCTTCGTCTGAATCAGACGAATCCATATTGCTCACTGTGCTATTAAAACAGTGCTGACAACATTGTATTTTGACTCTTTCTGCGCCAATCGGTGAACCGCTTCAGTGTGTGTTGTAAGAGGCGGCGGTGGCCGATTCGGCAATCGACTTGGCGAAAACCGCCTAGTGTGTTTTAACCCTAAAAGTAGTGTTTTTAACATTTTTTGTACTGACAACACTGGTTAAATGTGGTTTACTTTTAACATCAGTGTTAAAAGTGAATTTTTTGGATGCTTTCATTGACGAATTTCACACCTGTCATACTTTGACATTTAATAAATTTAATTATTTGAAAACGTCACCATTTTTAATTTCCGTTAAATTCTTCACTTTTTAGTTCGAAGGAATCGTCCACTTCGCTGCGCCCAAACTTCCCTTTTCACAAAATAAAATACAAAAGTTTTATTTTCTAAACCCTCGTATAAACCATAGTAAAAACCCATAAGAACTTTTATTGAGATGTTTACGTTTCTCAACAGATCAAAAATGGTTCGTGACTCTCGAAAGATGATTCATATTATGTAATACTTGCTATTTAATGTTTATGGCAAAATTTAACAAAGTGCAAAATAAAATAATGTACCGCTTTATACGCAAATAATGCAAATCATAAATATTTTTTGCTATCGTCGATCTAGGTTTCTACTTATACCAACTAGCTGTTTACCCGCGGCTTCGACGCTCCTGACTTTTATGTCAATGTCATTCGAGATACGGGTTCTACTTATTAATGATACTGGTGTTTACCAGATGTTGACTTACGTTTTTCATATAATATTGGGTGTTGCAGTTTCAATGCCACAGAATGTACTTCTTCGCCATCTGACAGTAAAATGTCTATGAAACATTTGTAACTATTTCTCGGAATCCTCTTGGGTTCTAACTTGGCTTGGTTTTAGTGGTTTCTGTATTGTTAACGGTATGAACAATTTTCCCGCAGCAAATTCCCGGAATTTGCTAATTTCTGGGAGCAAGTAACTAATTGATGTCTTTGCTACTGAATTTACTTGTGCTGGATAGTGGTCCGAATGTGATTTTACACTTGTCGGTCATTGTCAGTGTATGTAAATGGCTTTTATGTATATTGGCTGACTTCCGCCCTATTTTTCTTTTCAATACGTTCATAGTGGAATAGTATTCGTATCTATCTCCATGTCGGGACAAATTAAAAATTCATTTGTTAGAAATTTATTTCTCACTCTAAACATGGAACTGTCGACGTTCTAGATGTTGTTTGGACTTTACAATAAATGTAGAGGGATCTTTTTGCTTTATCTAATACAAAATATCTCGATGACTAGAGAGAGATAACAGAGGAAAACACAAAGAAACACCTCTATGGTGGAAGTGTTCCTGCTCATCTGACAATCGGACTTAGATGGAGTCCTTCATAATGAATCTTTGTCGAACTGTACTTAATCTAATTTTGCGTTATTTTGTCGATTGGGCTAATGTCTTGCATCAGGTATATAATAGGAACCGTGGTGATCAGTAGGTCCGCTAGTAGTTGTCCTGTTTTTTGGGGTGATAGTCGTCGCCTTTCATCACTACTTCTGCATTGTTCTTGTCTGCTTGTAAAATTATAATATCCCCATTTTGTCGAAATGTCTTTACTCCTTGTTTTACTTCTTTATATTTTCTATAGTTTAAACGTACCGTACTAATATTGACTGATTCTAATTTCTGTGTATTACATATGAAATAATTAAAACTCGTTATTTCTATGAATCGCCTGACCTAAACTGTCGTATCTTAAGATTTTACGAGATTCTAGTCAAGTTGATTAATAGTTTGCAAGTAGTATAAATTGTAATTAAATAAATACCGTAATTTCTGTTATAAAAGCATACCGAGCTCTATAATAATCTTACTTATTTTATTGTTCAGAGGTAGACTGCCTTAAGTTGCTATTAAGTACGATTTCAATTTCGCGTATTCGTTCATCTTAAATGCAATGAATAACCTAGACAAGAAAGTTTGTAGGATAATACAATTCATCAAAGGCTTATAATCCTTCGCATTGCAACAGTGGAATTATTTATTTCAAATATTATGTTGGATTCAACGTTTTATTCGTTGTCTATGGAAGTGTATTATTGTTAAAAACCAAGTAGAAGCTGAGTTTTGACCAGAGGAGAGAAACTGGAACAATTATTAGTAAAAGCAACAGCTTACAGCCACTTCAAGAATATCAGAAAATATTGAAAGGATGACAAATTACTTTGAGGAAAGTCCAAAAAGTGATAACATAATTTTTACAGAAAATTGTTGACCATAATATTGTTTATAATCTGAAAGTTAAGGTTTAGTAATTTATTAATTGTGTCTATGTGGTGTGTTCTATGTTTTTCGGTAAAGAATTTATGTCTATGCGTCCTGATTCTTTTTAAAAAAGGTCAATCTGTTGTAGCTACTTTGGTGCAGTAAGGGAATTTCGTAGTATTGGAACAAATCCCGTGGTTTGGTTTTAATAAGTTATATAGCCACAAGTCTATTATACGACATTTTCCATATCACATAACTTCTCGCTTCGATAGCATGACATGGCTTTTATGGCCTACTTACACTTTTAAACCCTAAAATGAAACAATTTGTTATATACTCTCTGACGCTGATTTAAAACCTAGTGCTGTTATGGAGACCAAAAGAAATTTCAAAAAGCTTCATACACTCATGAGAGTGTATAGGTACGTATTTAGAAAATTACAGAATGAGTACTGATGATTCAGTTTGTAATCCCCAAATTTACGGGAGGATTTAGGGTCTGATATTATGAAAAATATTTGAAATAAACTTGTGCCCATATATGCTCTATTGCGGAGATACAAAATAAAGATTTTTCATATTTTTTGAAATGAGATAATGTAAATGAGTTAAGTTCCACATTTTTACTATCTCATCTATCTATACTGATGAAGAATGTACTGACATCGTGAGATAAATCAAATTCCAGATTATGATGAAAATGGACGTTTTGAGACCCGACAATAGAAAATTTATCCGAGTCGGTGTACCGTCTGTGTGTCTGTATATCTGTGATTCAGTGTGTCTGTGTGAAGTTACTCATTGCTTCTTAAATGTTTGTTTTTTTCTTAAATGTTTTCTTAACCGCCTCTCAAGTCACCAAAGTAACTCCCAGAAAATCCTAGAATTTTGTGTTGCGTAGAGAGAGGCGAGGCCCTACAGTTTATTGTGGAGTCCGAACCACATTGCTGTGCAATCCTTGTCTCAAACATGTCGCAACATAGAAATGTGAAACTTTACATACTATTGAGGTGTCGAGGAAAGTTGCTGCACCAGGGAGAGTGCGTCCAAGGCAGTCTAAATAATTGCGTCAAACCCTAAATGTTTCAGATAAAAATTTTTCAAAATGAGAAAATCTGCTTAAAGGAACTCTAGAAAAACGGTCTAAAATTGATATAGTTTCATTTAATTAAAAAAGTAGTGTCTTTCATCATGTCCAATTTGAAATGTCAGAAATAAATTATTTTATTTATTTTATCTCGTTTGTATCGTTTATCTCATTTTCCTATTTATCTCATTTGTCTCATGTATCTTGTTTGCCCTGTTTATCGTATTTGTCTTATTTATATTCTTTATCTTCTTTATCTTATGTAGTATCTTATTTGTTTCGTTTGTCTCATTTGTTTCATTCGTCTCATATATATCATTTGTCTCATTTATCTCATTCTCATTTATCTCATTTCGTTCATTTGTCTCATATATCTCACTTATATAATATATCTCATTTATGTCATTTATCTTATTATCTTTTCGTGTTGTTTATTTTATTTATTTTGTTTATTTATATAAATAAATAAGTAAATGAAAATTATATTTTAATTTAAAATAATTTATTTCTTTAATGTCGAATTAAATATGATGATGAGGAAGTCCTATCGAGAAGCACCTAAACGCGACCGTTATTTTATATTTCTATGCTAGTGAAGCCGTTGTCGCCTTATTTAAAATGGTGACCACCACACATTTTGGAAAAAAATAAATTTCTTAAATAAAAATGTTTTATGCAATACATAAATAACGATTTTCCTGAGCAGTGCTAAAACATCAAACATAAAGAAAAATTGTGTAGATAAATTTGACCTGTTTTAAGAATTCCAGTGCATGTAACAATTGTCGCCCCACGTTTGATAATTTTTGAGAGTAATTCTTGCCTTTGGGTGAGTTTCTCGAACCTATTCTCGGCATTCATTGCTAAAAGGTGAAAACCACCCAGTGACAAAAATTAAATGTTTAGAAATTATGATGAAAAAGTACATGTTGAATACAAGATGGTGAAACATGTATGATTTCGTCATTATCGATCCCACAAATAACAGTGTCTATATTTTTTTCCGATTTTTCGGAATTTATTGTAAAAAAATACCTTTAATTTTTTCTTTTAAACTGTGCCAGTATGAAGTAATTTTAATGATCTTGTGTGTATTATAAACAATAAATAGCTAATAAAAAAATACTGTCAGGTGTGGGGTTCGAACCCACGCTCCCTTTCGAGAACCAGAGCTTAAATCTGGCGCCTTAGACCGCTCGGCCAACCTGACTTGCAAATTTATTGAGAAAATTTTGCTCATTTGTTAGAGGGTAGTATCACATCAGCTCATGTACTTTTATTATTTTTTTTTTTAATATTTTTGGCATTTTTCTTGTTCAAAATGTACTAGTGACATATAAAATATGAAGAAGCATTTCTGTTAGTTACATTTACTTAAAGTTTTAGTAGTCATATCTTTAAACAATTTTAAAACCTATGATAAAATGATGTACGTAAATGTCGCAAACAATTTCAAAATACAGGGCGAAACAGAAATATATCCAAATATACGGTGTTGCAAAAGGATATGACAGATTTGACAACTCTGGTACTGACTGTAGCCATTGTCGCCTCAACAATGCACAAGGACGCCCCCTCCTATTAATAAATGACTGTGGAAGGGTCTACCCAGGTAAATTTACGGACGTGAATATTTTAAACACATCTTTATTGAACCGAAATTTTCTTTTCCAAGTACTAAATTAAAAATGTGAAAGTTTTTATTATACGTATTTAAAAATATGTAAAAATGGTAAAATAAGTCATTTTTGAAAAGTTCTTACGGGTGTTGGAATATTTTGAAACTACTTCTATGATACTTATCTCTTTTAAAAATTAATGTTAAGAGGAATTGTCCAATAATCATCAATACCGTTGTATTATGTCCACATAGCCACTTTATTAGTCTTAGCTCAAAGCTTAAAATCAATTGCATTTATCGGCTTTAATAATTGAACCGTTTTGTGTAGCACTATTTTATAAGTTTTGTATGGCGTCAGGTAGTCTTTTATAGTTGTTGTGAATAGTTTTTAACGCTGTTTCAACGGATTTTGTCTAGTTCTCCTTAATAGCTGCAGCCTCGCCAGGATTGAATTGTAGTAGAGGTGTTTCAAAATCTTATGAGCCGTGAAATGCGCAAAAGCCGGAGCTTATTCCACGGTATAAGTGGAGTTATGCCTCTGCGCATATGAAGGTCAAAGCTCATAAGGTTTTGAAATACCTCTACCACAGTTTTTATTTGTTTTAAATATTCAGCATAATAAAAAGCTGCCTTCAACCATGTTTCCCAACGTGTAAGAATCGGCTGTGATGATTCGGGAATATCGGCACACTTACTGTGAAATGCGCGAAGACGATTAGGAGTTTTAAGGAACACTTTTTTTGTACTTGCTATTAATGCATCAACCTCTGCAAAACCTTGTCGACTAGTTTCTGCCACAAGATCTAAAGCATGCATTTTACACGTAATATGTACCAACCTACAACCGTGTTCTTGAAGAGTGCGGCCTACCAAACTCATTGTCGCGGCACCATCGGTCACAAACATCAACACTTGACTTGACAGATCAAATTTTTCTAACGTCTCCAGCAATTGTTTTGCCAGTACACTCAGTTAGTCCTTTGCTAGCTAGTAATAGTGGAAATGTCGGTTTAAGAGGGTCCAGTACACGTACTATAACATTTATAATAGAATTTTTTTTACGATCTGTCATCTCGTCAACACATAACCACAGCCGTGTATTTTTTTAGTACACATTTGCTCTTATTTACAATGTCTTTGCGTACAGTTGGTACATAGTTACGCAACGTTGCGCGACTTGATAACGTCACCTGCGGATTGTATTTATTCCAGAACTCCCGAAATGGTTGTTTATCGAGTATGTGCAGCGGAACATCACAGGCAATCAGCATTAACAGTAAATCGAACATAAACTGTGTTTTCGTTTTCGCAATTTTTTCAGTTTTATGCTGCACAGTATTTTTACGTAATTTCTACAGTCATATTTATCCCAGCACATCAGGTATGTCTCGCGCACCTTAGAAATTATTGTAGCACCATTATAGAATAAATCCGGGAATCATTGATAAGTTTATTCACTTTGTCAGCGTATGGTCGTTTTTTACCCCTGCGCACGTCTGACATATTTTATTATTAAATTAATATCAACAGTAAAATACAACAAATTAAATTATCAAAACAACAACATAAACTACAACGGAGAGGAATAAATTAGCGCGTAAACACTAGGACATACAACAATGAACTAGTCTCTCGGCTCGCTTCGATTTATCCGCCAACCGGTCATTGCCTCACCAGATATCTATCTACCTGCTGTTGCACCACTGAATGGCCGCACGACTTGCCAACTCTACTAATTACCTTACTTGAATCTGTAAACTGACCCATGGCTGAGTGCTGATGCTATTATTAGCACTTAGTATCTACGATTTCTCCTTTTTTCTTTATATAGACATAGATAAATATCTCCTGTATTTCCCTTATTTGCTCAAATAGAATTTGTCGAGAGTTTGAGGATTTTGGCGACTGCGACGTGTAGAATGTGGTTGTTGAGTAGAAACTAAAACGATGTCATCTGTGTCGTGGCCTCAGCCTTTAAGAAATATTCACAGAATAAGATTTGGTTTTTCAACTAACCTACCCTGAGGCAGTTATCTATTATAAATTAATATGAGCATAAAAACGAAACTATGTCGATAGCGGCATGTTAACAAATAAAATACACTGAGGCGCCTTTCCTATGTTGCCGCAAGTCAATTAGCCTTCGATGTCAACAAGCAATTTAAATTTATAGTTCGGTTTCTTCCGTTTGTTACTTATGTTACCTATACCTGCGTCTAGTCAAAAGCCTGTTGCCTAAAATAACCGTTTCCTTAAGACATATTCTATATATTGTAATGTAAATACAACACTGTATTATATATTCAAACTGTAATTTAATTTATCCAACACAAAATTCACAATGCATGCACCATACGGTTAATTTATGGTATTTGTATATCCATTATTTGATATTGATAGATGTACATATGTATTTCATTTAATCTGACTGTTTATCTAAAACAATTACAGAAACATTGTTTTAAAAATTATATTAAAATTACACACAATTACAATAATAATGACTATACTATTTTATGTCAAAGTACTGCAGGCGGCTTGATTCCAGCAATCAAAATTTATAACAGAAATTTCCGTATGTTATTTGTGTATTAACTTTTAAATAAAACGACCACAATTTTTATTAAAAATGGCTCTCGCTTCATTATATACTAATTTGACGGATTTGAACTACTATCAACTTACAGAGTGAACCCTGAACCATTAAGAACATATTTTACAGTAGGTGTAGTAAATCATTAGACATTGGCCTCTTAAATGGAAATGTTACAATGTAAACCAGAGGTAGACAAGCTGTTGCTCGTCATCGTTAGCATTAGCAGAGCATATAATTAATTTTCCATCGAGCTGTCGTGCTGTCAACAGAGCACATTGCGCGTGATACGATGCCAATTTTCAGCTTCCCTTCAATGTACTATGTCTAATGCCTCAATACACATACTCTAGCGGTTTTAAATTAAAGAACTCATTTTTTAAAATATTTTTTAAGGGGCTCATTTTGTGCACCTTTTAGTATTGTCACATAGGAGGATATATCATAACAGAAAATTACTTCCATTAATAACTTTTAAGATCATTTTACTGTCTAGCCGGCGAAAGAAGGCCCGCCCGGCAAGGGTGAGTATTGCCGATAAATCGTCAGCTTTCTGCACCATATACTAGGAATATAATATCTCTCCCCATTGAGTAGGTGCGGATGCAAACGATCACTAAAATTTGCCATGCACTAAATTCATTTATTTCATTTAATAATATCTGATAGTTTTTTTTGTGGGAATTTCGATCAGGTATAACTAATTTTATTATTTTTTTTTCTAACGTTTCGGTTTATTACGCCATCATCAGAGAACTACAATTAATATAATATTTTAAAAACATGGTTTGGTTTTTTTACATTACAATGTACTTACACTATTCATTATTAGGTATTTGTTTTAAATTTTGTTACATGTTATTAGATTGTCTGTTTTAACACAACTGAGATATTTTAACATGGTTTGTAGGCTCTTAAAGTTTTGTTTATGTTACAGAGATAACATTAGAAATGTATACATATGATTTACTGCAGATGTTTTGCTTAAATAGTGAGTATATAATAAGATATTTTATTTCAAGAATTATTATTTTATATCGGTAAGATGTAAAAATTGATTTCATGTTGTAATGTACCCCAATCATTTAATTAAGTTAAAATAGGTTTCGCTTAAATTTTCTATATCAGTGTTATTATTTATGGCGTTATGTCTTTTTATTTGCAGCATTTCATGTATGTTTCTTCGGTTATAGTTAGGTTCTTTTTCTAATATTTGTATGTTGTTGAAATTAAATCGGTGGTTTTGGTCTATGGCGTGTTTGGCTAGTGCTGTCATGTTTTGGTTTTGAGTTTTTATGCTATATCTGTGCGTGTATACTCTTTTATGTAGATATTGTTTAGATTGGCCTATATAGGTACCATTACAGTCGTTGCAGTCTATCTTGTATATTGTGTTAGTTTCGTCTTCGGTTGGTAGTCTAGGTTTAAGTTTTGTGAAAAATTTTTTCGTGGTATTGTATGGTTTATGAGCTATTTTTATATTGTGTTGTTTAAATACGTTTGCTATTTTTTCGGATACTGTTAGTATATGTGGCATGGACACATATTTATTATTACTATTATTTGGTGTGTAGGTTGTTTTATTATAGGTTTTGTGTATTCTTTTTTTTATTACTGGTTCATAAAAGTGTTTAGGGTAGGAGTTTGCTTCTAGAACTTTTTTGATTTTTTTCAGATTATTTGGTCTGCATTTTGGATGTGACAGTTAGATGGCACGATCTGTTAGGCTGTTGATAACGCTTTTTTTTGTAGTTGTTTGGTGTGTGGTATTTAAAGTTTAAGTATCTTTGCGACCACACTTCTTTTGTGTACAAGTTGGTTTCGATAATACCGTCCTTATTATATTTAACTGTTAAATCTAAGAAGTTTATGCTATTGTTTTGTTCTATTTCCTTAGTGAATTGTAACCTTGGATGATAATTATTGAAAATATTAACCGTACATTCTATTTTGTCTTTTGGTAAGCAAATATTTCAGTCATCTACATATCTTTTGTAGAATTTTGGTTTATAGTTTAGTGATTTTAATACTTTATTTTCTAATTCTTCGATTACTAAATTTGCTATAGTGGCCGATATAGGTGACCCCATGGCGGTTTCGAAAATGTGTGAGAAGAATTGATTGTTGTACGTGAAATATGTAGAGTTTAGACATAAGGTTATTGCTTTGATAAATTCGTCTTGGGTAATGGATGAATATTTACTAATTTCGGACCATTTATTTTTTATACATTCTATTGCTAAATCTGTTGGAAAATTAGGATATAGTGAGGTAACGTCGAGTAAAATAATGTTATGATCTCTGGAAACTGTCTGTTTTCTTTTTAAATTCACAAAATTGCCATGACTCTTTAACGAAGGATTCAGTTTTTCCTAAAACGTTACTTAGTATCTTAGATTAAAACTGTGGAAGATTATATGTGGGACTATTTATATTGCTTACTATTGGTCTTAATGGAATATTTTCTTTATGCAATTTTGGTAGGCTGTATATGAAGGGAGCATGGCCATTGTGACAAATAAGTCCCAGAAAATTCATTTGCGATAGAATTAATGTATGGTATGCTATTATCAGAATATTTATAGGTATAATGTTGGTCAACTTTCTTAAGACAAAGATATTTTTACTCAATTTGTTTGCCACGAATTCCACATGCTTAATGTAAAAAGTTTTAATCAAAAGTCATAATTGATCAAAAACCCTAGAATGTATTTTTTTAAATACTAACAACAATAAGACGGTCGATGAAAATACTGATACACCTATGGGTATATAAATTAAATCAACTATCTTGGATATGATCATACTAGCTGTCTGTGATTATATTAATAGAGGAGAAGCTGGATTAATTAAAAACTAACGATGTAAGAGATAAAACTGGTCGTTGATTTAATAATTAACAAGTAGCTGATTATATTCTACTGCTGGAAGTCATTTAGAAATGGTAGTAAAAACCTACGTAAATTTTAGTATGGATACGGGCTGGAGTTATAAATTTAAAATTAACAGAAGATTAACGTAATTAAAATGTTACCTAGGTAAGTATTTGCAATAATTTGTCGACCATTGACCCACGGTCGTAAAAGTAACCCCCAGAAGGTAAATTTTCACATCAAAGCAAATCTTTTTGTCATATTAGGGTATTTACATACATACATATTAATAATAAAATATATACCAAATTTGGAAATATTTGAAATAAAGGTAACCAGTTAGATACTAATTTTTATAAATCGTAAATTAATCATAACAAATAATACCCAATAATATGACCAAACAAAAGGCCGTCGACAAATTTTGTAGTATCTTATTTTTGTTTGTTTCAGCAAGCATTTCTTAAATTGTAATTAGGGATCTGGAAAAAGACAAATCATACAAATTATACGGGGTGTTTCAATATTAACTGGACAAAAATCTGGATTCAGGACAACAATACAAGAAAAAGTTTCGTATGAAAATGCTTCGTTAAAGAGTTACTCCCCTTCAAACATGGTGGTTAAAATTAGGTTTTTAATTTTTTTCTCAAATTTGGAAAAAGAAGAAAAAAACAATTTTGGTAGAAATTTTCTACTACTGGGAACGCTTCTAAGGGGCATTTTTTTAATCATCATGTGTCGGTAAAATGGGTGAAATCAGCAGTTTTTTATTATTATTTTTATTTAGAGAATTGGTGAAATTCCATTGCTTCTTTCTTAGATTTTAACCTGTCGCATTCTATGTATTTCTGAAATAATTTGTATTTTACTGTTTTTTATATTTACTGATTTTTGTTTTCTTAAATTCACTTATTTTGTAATTTTGATTTTATAATCCTATATAGCTTATCTACTCATAATTCTTTGATTAATTTTATTAATTCTTGTTCTATTCATATTCAGAACATAACTAATTTATTCTTGTAAATAACACCAATTAATCTTGTTTTAAAAATAACTTTGCAGGTAGATAAACCTTGTAGAAATAGAAGAGTACAAAGTATGTTTTTTTGTACATAATTGGCTAAATAAAAAAATTGATTCGAAGAAATGAATAAATGCGGCTTTAAACGTGAAGAAATTCTGTTGGCTACCAAACTACACATAATGATTAATTTATTTTGCTCCTGCCTGCCCATTTTGAAGTAAAACAAATTATGTGAGGTGGTGTAAAAGCCCTTCTTCTCACCATGACTTGTAATTTTCAGCTATAATTAGCTAATTTTCAGGCACAATCAGATGCGGTAAAAAAAATAATGACTGTATTTTTTTTTTACCTTTATACTTAATCTGGAATAATGATAAGTTACATGTAATTTATAGAAGGTTTAAGGGGCATGGTATATTCGTTTTGGTAGGATGCAATTAATGAATGTATTATTGTGTTCGTTCATCAAGGTTTTTAATTACTAAGCTTTAATTAATGCCTATGCGGCATTTTATAAGTCCTGATAATTTATTTTCAATAATCTGCCTTCTCATTTCATTGACACTAAGGAAGATGTACATTCAAAATTACAAACTGTTGAAAATTCCCGAAAGATTCCGTATGTAACAAATGTGGTTAAGTAGGTTCTGGAAACAAAAGATAACTGTTTCAACTTTTGTTGTGTTGAATTCATGTACAAATATTAGTTCACGAATTTTCTTAATTTTTTTTTTAATTTCCAAAAAAAGGATAAACAAATTTAATAAGGTTCTGAATTTTAGTCTTCTGATGTCATCCGACTAATTTCGCGCTAAAATACTAAACCACATCCAACAAAACCGAGGACGGTGCTGTCTTGTTGCCAGTTTTACTTGTTAACATGTTTTTAGTTTTATTTCATTGATAAACTTCAACATGTTGTATAAAAAAAAGTGAAGACTTTATTTACGTCGGTTAGAAACTAACAATAAACTCCAGGAAAAGTTATTAGTACTATCGCCGCAAGAGTTAAAATCACCGTGACATTTTACTTACTAAAAATAAACAACAATCTGAAGATGGAAGGTGTAGATACATCTAAAACATCTTCAAGCTAATAAATCATATTTATACGTAGATTTTGAGTGGATTTTTTCTTGGGATTTATGCTTATCGAAAATTTTACGGGATTTAAAACTAGCTCTATTTTTCAAAATGAAAACAAAACAATAGGCAAGCAACTTTTAGTGAAATTTGTTTGCATATTATGTAACTTTAAAAGGTGAGTACCGTTTTAGAATGAGAAGCGGTAAAATCGGGAGATCTTGCTGGCCAAACGATGTCAACCTATCTTGAAGTTAGACGTCCTAGAAATTTTAAAGTGTCCATGATTTGTCTTTCAGTATGTGCCTTAATACCAGCAAACTATAAATAAGCAGATCAAAAGTACCTGCAACAAGTTAAACATTAAACCCCACAAGAAATACACCCTCCTCCCAATATTCTTAAAGTAATTTTGTGCTAGAGAGGTTACATATTTGGTGACAACGGGCACAGATCGATTATTCAAGTATGCTAAGATTAATTTCTGCTTCGAAAAATACCGAGAGCAACAAAACACATCAAGGGCACTTATGGAAATTAAGAAATTTTTATATTCACAAATTTGTATTTTTGATAAACATCTTCAGATAATAACTGACAGATAAACAAAACCTTTTAGATAAAATGTAAAGATAGATACAAGAGAAGAAATTGGGACTGTGCACCATAATGGTACAAAGCTTGAGGTATCTTTAACAAAGTATGAAATCAAACTTGTAGAGGCCTTTATGTCACATAAATAATAATAATAATAATATCTTTATTTCAACATAGAATAAAATACAATAAATAACAATAAAAAAACAAAATAAAAAACATAAAATACGAAATATGTAAAAATAAAAAGCCTAGAATTACATCTACACAAACATTGTAGGTACTGGCAAAATTAATATATTATGTGAAAAACTCATCAACAGTGTAACAATTTTTGTCCTTGATATATTTTTTTCAGTTTTGTTTTTAAAATAATTGTAGTGGGTGAGGACTTGATATCATCACTTAATTTGTTATATAATTTGCAGCCAACGAAAAGAAACTTTTTTGGTATAACATAGTCCGATGTACTGTCAAATTACCTTATTACCATTAATTTTTTTGTTACCGTTTTTCGAAAGAAAACAGATTTATTGCATAGAAATACAGGCAATATGACAACGCAACGGTGTGATGGAAATGTGTAGTGGTTTACAAGAACCTTTATAACTTTCTTCATGTAAAAGATACTCATTTGCTTTTTTGGCATGCAGAAAGACCATAAGGTGAGCTACGCTATACAGTTTAAAAAAATTCAATAATAATATACCAAGTGTTCCATTTTTGACGTTACATTTTGTAAATTTCAAACCGCGAAAACTTGCTTAAGTCAAATAGACCACCCTATATTTTACACCAAGTTATGTATAATTAAATATCTTTTTTTCTGATATAAGCATTGGGGGGGTTTAAGTTACAACTTTTTGAAATATTTGCAATTTTCTTAGAAATTCAAGAATTTTAGTAAAAATTTTATGAAATTAGCCATGATTAGAAACAATCAGTAATGTCAGTCATTCTCTTCTGTCAAAAATGCCACCGAGTTTAAATTACACCCACGAAGACTTTTTGGAATTGTTTATTATTTATGGAGAATGTGATAAAGTAATATCAAGAACGTGTAATACATTTGTTACTAGATATCCGCAAAAACGGAAAATAACACTAAACACTGTAACATGCCCATTAATTGGATTGAAGACACTTTGCATAAACTAAAATAGCTAGTTAAAATCAACAATAAACATGATTCTATTTTAATTTAATAATTATTCAAAATTCTGCCCTCGAACCTTCACACATTTTTCACACCTTCGCATTAGATCTTCTATTTGAATCCTGTGATAAGTTTTGAAATGCATTTCTTACTCTCTACATACAATCTTCAATAGTTGTTAATGGGCTCTCATAAACTTTATTTTTAATAGTTCCCCAAATAAAATAATCTAAAATTGATATATCGAGCGAACGAGGAGGCCATGAAAGGCTCATTATTGGCGATCCATTGATCGTAAAAAGTTTCTTGTAAAAGATTATTTTTCAAATAAGCGTTAATGTAGGGGAGCACCACCGTGGTGCTGATAAAAATGTTTCTATGGTAGGTGAGAAGTAAATTTTCTAAATAGTTATTATTCAAATTTTGTAAAATATTTAGATATCTTTCACCTAAAAAAAAAACAAAAACAAAAAATTAACTTTCCGTTTATATTTTCCTGATAAAATTCTAATGCCACCACTCTATCATTTCTTATGGCACAGTAAACATTAAACTGCCAACTTTCTTGAAAATTTCGTTCCCTGTACACATGAGGATTCGAGTTACTCCAATAATGCGAATTGTGTCGATTAAAGTCATTTTTGGTAAATTTAACTACTATATAATATTTCCTAAATAAGAATCGTCGCCTACAGACCTTATTAGAATAAATTCACAAAAATTTTCTCTTTTTAGGAAATCTGTTTCTTTTAATCGTTGAACCATTTGGAACGAAAACGGGTAAAATTTATGTTTAATTAAGATTCTGTGAACTGAATCCGTGCATAGTCCCAATTCCAGAGCAAATTTTCTTAATGACATCATTGGAAATGCATGAAAATATCCCAGAATTGCTATTTCTACGTTTTCGTCATCAATAATAGGCTTTCGCTTTTGAATTCTTGCCTTGACAGAGCCATAGTTTTTAAAATTATCCAGTATGCGTTTTACAGTGGTTGGTGACGGTTTCCGTTTTTATGGATATCGAGTAGCAAATGTACCACAAGTTCTTGATATTACTTTATTACATTCGCCATAAATAACAAACAAATTCAAAAAATCTTCATGGGTGTAATTTAAACTCGGTGGCATTTTTTGACATAAGAGAATGACTGACATTACTGAATTGTTTCTAATTATGGCTAATTTGATAAAATGTTTACTAAAAATTCCTGAATATCTTAAGAAAATCGCAAATATTTTAAAAAGTTGTAACTTAAACCCCCACAATACTTATATCAGAAAAAAAGGAATTTAATTATACTTGATGTAAAATAATACACGGTGTTCCATTTGACTTAAGCAAGTTTTCGCGGTTTGAAGTTTGTAAAATGTAACGTCAAAAATTATACACTTGGTATACTATTATTGAATTTTTTTAAACT
Source organism: Rhamnusium bicolor (assembly GCA_029963845.1). Classification (NCBI taxonomy): domain Eukaryota; kingdom Metazoa; phylum Arthropoda; class Insecta; order Coleoptera; family Cerambycidae; genus Rhamnusium; species Rhamnusium bicolor. The sequence goes on along the minus strand of JANEYF010002546.1, from coordinate 27,810 downwards.
GTATAGCGTAGCTCACCTTATGCTCTTTCTGCTTGCCAGAAAGCAAATGAGTATCTTTTACAAGAAGAAAGTTATAAAGGTTATTGTAAACCATTACACCTGTCAACATTTTTTTTAAATGTCAAATATCTCTGAAACGACTGGATTTAGGCATAGGGTATGTTATTGACTCAAAATTTTATGCTCTTTTCGAAAACCCTAAAATATAGGGTATTCCATTTAAAATAAGCAAGTTGGTATCGACTTCCGATATAACCGGAAGTGCTTATATTTATTTTAGTTGGATTGACTACACTGCCGTTAGTAATTCCCTAAATTTTCAAAATTTTCTGGTGCGTACTTTTCCCTATATCGATCGATGCAATTCCTGGTGAGACACCCTGTATATATATATGTATATATATATATATATATATATATATATATATATATATATATATATATATATATATATATATATATATATATATTAGGCAATGTATGAATTAGTGGTATTTTTAAAGAAACAACTTTTGGCTTGTAATTATTTAATGGTTAGACACTATTTACAAATAGTATGCAGTACACTTGTGTACTCCTTCAAAAAAAATCCACTGCGTTTCCAAATTTTGCAGGAAAATGGTTTCCTCCATCAAGTGAAATCAAGAATTACCAAAGACATATTAAAACTATTCTCAATATTCTAAAATGTCAATACTGACTAATATTTACTCTTGCTGACCGATTACCTTACTTATTCTTTTCAAAGTGATAAAAGAAGTTTCCTGTAATTTAATAATAAGCGACAATGCACCGTGTATAAATATTAAGTACATTATACTGAATATATTAATATACTGTAACTATTTAGTGATTCCAAGCATGAATTTATGACATTTTAAGAAGCGATCATAACGTCAGCAAGTTTTTCAAGCATTTTCACATTGTTTGTTCAGCAGTGGAATGCATATAATCAGACCGACGTTTAATAGATGTTTGACCTAACGTGATACGGTAATAATGCGTTGGGTGCATCAAGCAGTTTACCTAATGAAAAGCTTCAGTTTTATGGTCTAATGAACTCGGGCAAATTACAGAGAGTGCCATATCAGCTTACACCTGAACATTTATTATGCAAAACTGATGATTTAAAGAACAATGTACTTTGCAATAATCCTATTTAAAAAGTTCATTACACCGCCCCAGGTTGGATTTTATACTGTTACCTAGAATAAATAACTACATGGCTGGTCTAATTATTTTCTAATTTAGAAAGTAAAATAGTCTATCGTTAATTAATAATTATGGGGTAAATAAGCTTGACTAGAGAACCCAGGTCGATTCCCGGCCAAGGAATTATGTCAGTTTGGGGGTATAGGAGATAATAAGGAAGTGTTTAATTCAAAATTTAACTAACCGGTGAAGGTAGTAGAAATTGGGATTGGTTAATTATTTAGCAATAAATAGTTTTGAAAATGGAGGCAATAAACATTTGTATAAGAAATGAGGAAAAAGTAGTGCTTAGTGTGTTTGTGGACTTAAAGCGGGCCTTTGAAACAATTGACAGAGGTTTACTAGTAAAAAAAGTTGGATAGATATGGCGTAAAAGGTACAGTGCTCAAATGGTTGGAGGATTATTTAAAGGATAGGTAACACAGAACTAAAATTGGTAATAAAATTTCAAGTAACATAAATAGTCCGTATGGGGTTCCACAAGGTAGTGTATTAGGACCACTTCTCTTTATTACATATGTAAATGATATTCAGTACGTATTAAAAAATTCATTTGTAAATTTGTTTGCTAATGACACTGTAATTACTGTATCTGGTAAAGATTTTAATGATACTACTAACATTCTTAATAGCGAGCTTGATATATTGTATAACTGGCTATGCAGTAATAAATTGAAATTGAATTCAGATAAAACTAAACTTATGGTCCTAGGTTCTAAATCTATAAGTAATAAATACTTAGCTAATAGTTATGTCGTTAAAATTAATGAGTGTCCGATTGAAATCGTGAAGCAAATTAAATATTTAGGAGTTATGTTAGATCCACAACTTACATTTTGTCATCAAATGAATTACATATGTAAAAAAATTGGAAAGAAGATTGGATTTTTTCATAGGATATCACATAATTTATCACAGTGGAGTAAATTACTGATTTATAACACCATAGTCTATCCACATTTCACATATTGCGCATCGTTTTTGATAGCATGTAATACTCATGAAATAAATAGATGCAAATACTGCAGAATAAAGCAATGCGAATTATATTAAAATGTAACATCTACACTCCTGTGAAATATATGTTAAACATGCTAAACTGGTTATCAGTTGAGCAGTGCATTAGAAGAGCTAATTTAATTTTAATATATAAAATAAGTAGAGAAGAAGTACCTATCTATCTACAAAATCTAAAGAAACGTACAGATATACATAGTTACAATACCAGACGGAAAAATCACTATGACGTTGAGTGTGTCAAAAAATCCTTTTTACAAGGTTCATTATTTAATGAAGGACTTCGTCTTTTTAATGCTCTGCCAACTGATATAAAGGATGCACCAAGTGTAAAAACATTTAATAAATATGTATGTAAATATCTCACAAGTAATTAAGTAAAATAGTCTGAAGTCTGAATATATTTCGAATACCTTACAATTTTATATACTCATTCTAGTAGTTTCGGATACAATTGCTTTTTATTTGTTTGTTTTTTGTGTTATTAATAGTAATATTACGTAGGTTAGATTATTTAGGTTTAATTAAATATCTATGTATCTATGTAGCAGACAGTGCTAAATAAGGATCTATCTATCTATCTATCTAACACTGGTAACAACACCGATGAAACAAATAATCAATAATACGAACTATTTGCGATGGATAAGCTCTTTGTATCAATCAAATATGTTTAGCTGTCTATTATTTGTTATAAATATTCCTAATTATTCTAAAGTTGCTAATATCTATCTTATGATTGTCATCAAATACTTCCCAGAGCAACAGTAGCCTTATCATTTCTTCTTTATTTGAGATGAGTCATATGTCACTTAAATCTTGTTAGAATTGATCTTCTGATTTGCCCAACATACTTTTAATGTATTTATTTATTTAGTAATGTACTCAACAGGCAAAGCCCTATTACAAAGTGATATAATACATTTGATATTTAATATTAACCTAAAATTAACTTAATACTAACGTAATACTAACATAACATTAAAAAGCAATAGTTCAATACAATGAATTTAACATAGTTTTTAATTTTCTTACGCTAATGTTTTGTTTTGGATCGAATTATAAATACTACATAATCTGTGGAGAGGGGAATTAATTTGATAGTTTGTACCCGCCAGTTCTAAGTAAAAAGTTCTAAAAGTTCTAGTAGGATAGTAGGGGACATTTAAACTTATCATGGCCAGAAAACTACTATCATCGACACTGCCATGTAACAATTTATGTAGGTATACATTATGCCCGTATTTTCGTCGACTCTCCAGTGTTTTGAGATGATATCTTTCCCTTTATATATCTTTTTCGAGATCGAAATCATATAAACCAGTCTATAATTTATAAACCTTAACACTTTATTTTGTATTGTTTCTTTGCTACTTATATGTATTTGATAAAATGGATTCTAGACAATAGAGCAATATTCCAACTGAGATCTTACGTATAATTGCCAAATAGCTCCTGTATTGTTAAACATCTTCGTATTACGTACTATGAATCCATACATCCTATTGGCCCTATTTCTCATGGCGTAAATATGACTACTAAATGTCAGCTGGGTGTCCCTCATGGTTTCAACTCTAGCCAGATCTGTATCGGTTATTTGGTAGTTATATATAATTGGACTTGTTCTCCTAGTATAGGTCATAATGAAACATTTATTAATATTAAGATACAGCTTATTTTGAAGTGTCCATTGATATAAATTATTAATGTCATTTTGTAGTAGGGTGCAGTCCATATTACTTTCAACTTTAATGTAAATCTTTAAATCATCTGCAAATAATAAATATTTTGAGGCTTTAATTATTTCAGTAAGACTATTTATAAACATGAGAAATAACAGTGGTCCAAGGTTGGAACCCTGAGGGACTCCGGACAGGGCAAGAAAATGTTTCGGTGTATATCCATTCACAGACACATACTGTTTTTATTATGTAAATATGATGTGAGAAGTTGTGTAATCCAATTCATTTTTGAGTTTGCAGAGTAGAAAATTATGTGACACCGAGTCAAATACCTTTTTGAAAGTCAGTATAAACTACATCTACCTGACTTCCTTCGTGTATTTCTTGGGATATAAACTGAATAATATTAATTAGGTTACTAGCAGTTGATCTATGTCTCATAAAGCCATGCTGGTGTATGGATATGCTTATTGCTGACTGATCTATAGATATCATTATAGATAATCGATTCATAAAGCTTTGCTGGCACTGATAGTATAGCAATAGGCCTATAATTTTTAATGTCGGTTTTATCATCTTTCTTGTGTACTGGGCAAAGACGAACTTCTTTCCAAATTTCGGGATATACATTACATTGGTTTTTAACCTTAGGTGAAACAAGTAATGAAGCGGGTACACAAGAAAGTCAATACAACCCTTAACGATGTAAGAAGGTAGCCTGTCGGGTTCAACTGCTTTGTTTGACTTTAGTCTTTTTATAGCATCACATATCTCATTTTGTGCAATAGAGTTTATAACTACTATTTCATCCATATGCAGTTTTAGTTTTATGCGTGAGTCATCTCCATGGAGATCGACATTATATACACTATTAAAGTGACTGGCAAATGCATCTGCAATTGCCTCTCCACTCTTACATTCCAGGTTTTGTAGGTACATAGTGTTTGGAATGGAGACTGACCCTTTTTTGTCCTTCATAAGTTGCCAGAATGTCCTTGAGTCATCGCTAATATCGTGTTGAATTTTATTTACGTACTGTTTGTATGCTTGGTCAATATCATTTTTTAGTTTTGCTCTTAGATTACTGTACTCATTTCTTAAACCGTTTGATTGAGAAAAGTTACACTTTTTACGAATTTTGTCCTTTTTTCTGAGATCTTTTATGATTTGATTATTGAACCAAACTGGATATTTCTTGGAAGTTTTTGTTTTTGGAATACATTTATCAAATATATTGTACATAATGGAATAGAAGCCTCATTTACATCAGAAGACCTTTCGATATCAGTCCAACCCGTATTCCTAAATAGATCATATAATAGATCAAAATTTGCCTTATAGTTATAAGTAGATTTCGACGAAGACGACAATTGCGTTAATTTTTTGATTACTAATGATATCTCTATACACAAAGTTGGATGATGCGCATCGTCATCTACTAAACAAAATGGGCTACGTTTGACTGTACAATTTTGATTCGATAACAGCAGATCTAATATACGGTCTAGATAATTTGTTGTATTATATTGCCAACAGTCAAAAAAGTTTTGAAAGTTTACAAGATCTGTAACATACTGATCATTTAATGTATTGCTCTTATAGTACTGATTCAGTTTGGAGATATTAAAATCCCATGATTAGGAAATTGTTATCATAGAGAAATGCTGTATTTTCCAAAGAATGAAAAAGGTTACTTATAGAGTCGATGTTACAGGCAGAATCAATATATACTAAAATGACATATAATGCATTAGATTCAGATGTATTTACTTTTACACAAACCGTATCGATAAATCGATCACTGAAGTCCATATGTATTTGCTTCATATTATATATGTTTTTCACGGCAAGAACTACTCCCCCACCTTTAGCTTTTCCACTTATTTTCCGATATCTATCCTTTCTGAACACCAAAAAGTCACTGGGAAATGCCTCGTTGTCATGTACACCTTCATTTAGCCAACTCTCTGTTATTGCTATTATGTCATATTCATCTAAAGTAGCACTAATATTGTTTAACAATGTGGAAGTCTTCGTATTAAGGCCCCTTACATTTTGGTAAACTATTGATAAATTGCTCCGATTACAATCAATACAACGAATTTCGTAAATTTTCAAACTGATACCTTATAAGAGTGTTACATATTACAAAGTGATTTAAATGTAAATCAATCAGTTTAACAAAGAGAAAGATTCCTGTTATAAATAGCATATACCATCAACAGTACAGTGTTCGCTTTTCAGAAATAAAAAATTTCTGTGTCAAGTTCACAAATAGTTTCAGCTTCAATAGTCATGTTTTAGATATAGTTTCAGTGGGTTGCAGAATGCTTAGTTTTGTTATAAGATGGTCGTGAATTTATGCGTGATATATGTACGTTATTTAATTTTTATGTTTGTTGTAAACTAGAATATGGTGCTATAACATGGAATCCAAAAACAATTTTATGTTCAGATGATAGAAAAACATAGAAAAAACATTTCTAAAGGCCTTGTCCTTTAGGAAGCATAATTACTGACCCTCAGTCGTCAGCCGATGGTAACTTCATCTGTCAATGTCAATCCCAATGTAATAAATTGAAAAAACTTCTCCCACAAAGCGATCTTTACTAATAACGGTATAATAAAAATTAAATTACCAAACTATTCCAACAGTGAGGGTAAAACTAATTTACAAATAGTAATAAATAGTAAAAATAGTACCTAAATAAGATACCAAGGTTGTAATCCACTCATTTTGTTTAATTGAAGATTAAATAAAATTGCCACACACACTTCTTGATGATTTAGAACTTTGTATCATACAAAGAGAAGTGATTAAGCTTTAATATCGATTGCCCACTAACAAAATACTTTTGCCAAATAAATTTAAATCTTTTTTGGGGCCGTCGCATATACCATTTGCAGACAGCTTTCTGGTTTTTGCTTTGCTCAGTGCGAACTAGGTATGAGCAACAATTGACACTGATAGAGTGCGATTGACACTAATAGATTGCGATTGACACTGGTAGATGGAGTTACCATCGACTCGTTAGTACTCTACTTTTATGTAGATATCTATGGATCTGAAATCCTTTTTATTGGCATTGCTTATACCTGTTTCACACTGAAGAAGGCAAAAACCAGAAACTGGTCTGCGAATGGTATACGTGATGGCCTCGAGAGAGTCCCATTTATTTGATAAAAATATTTTACTAATGGGCGATCGCAATTAAAGCTTAATGACTTCTTTTTTGTATGATAAAAATTTATAAATCACCAATAAGTGTGTGTGAGAATTTTATTTAATCTTGCACTAAATGTTATGGGAGGATACACGATTTTGGTACCTTATTTTTAATATTTATTGCTATTTATTTGTAAATTAATTTTACCCTCTCTGTTGGAATACTTTGGTATTTTAATTTTTATTATACCTTTATTAGTTAATATTGTTAGTTTTCTTCAGTTCTTGTGCCTAGATGTATATACATATATTTAGTTAATTTTTTATTGTGGGTTGTTGGACAATTGCATCAAAATAAAGTTGTTTTAATTGTCTAACATCCTACAATAAGAAATTCAACGAAATATTGTTATTAAATATTTAAGTAATATTTCGTAATTTGTCTTTTATTCTTTTAAAATTTGTTGTCCGTATGCAAAACAACTTGCAAATAAAATTACATACGCATTTACAGAGTCAGGAAGAGAAATTAAATTCTTGTGGATTATTAACCCAAATTCGTACATATTTTGATTGAAAAAAGCTAATGTATTGAATAAGTAACGTCACAAGAGTAGTATATTAAAGCAGTTGCAGCGTACCGTCAAGCACGTAAAGGTTGTCTGTTCATGTCACATCGAATGGTTTTTGACATGGCCACAATCGTAGTTTAAAATTACCTTTCATATTTGGATATAAATTGCATTCTCCAAAAGAAATAAATGCGCCCATCACAGCATAAAACAATCGCGCTTTTACGATTGAAACATTTCTTTTACATTTTAACCAAATTACCACCGCACAACTGGATATCGGAAATAAATCAGAAACATTATTTTATAAAATGGTTTTGGTTTGGTACGAAATGAATTTGAACATTTAAGTACATCAATTCCAAATGTCGTGTATATAAATTTCCATCGTAAAATAAATTGTTCCTCTTAACAGATTTGTATAATAGTGCAACGAATACAGTCAGCATGTAATATGCATACATTTATCGACTCCTTCCTTATTAAGAAGGAATTATCATTGAATCGTTGTGGTAGTTAAGGACCTATGAATTATTTTTATTTTCTGTTCACGCATTGGCGTAGTTGCAGCAGATGTTATTAAAAATGTCCATCCAGTACATAGCTAATTTCATGGAGCAATTTTAACAATGGCAATGGTGAATCTGTTTTTTCGCACTAACGATTTATAGTTGTACAACTAAAAGTTGGTAGAGTGACAACCACAAGAATGTATGGAATGCAACACCCCCCGTCCAATTGTTGGCATAACACAATAAGCTGGGGGTTGTACTTATTAACCGGTAGCTCAGTGAGCAGGTCGTGAATAAGATTGATTTGAGTTATCACCAAAATCTAGGCTGGGCCCCAGGACTTTTGCAAGTACCAAATAATTAAAATTTCACATAAAAAGGGGAGAGTTTTATGAGATCAGTATTATACGCAAAAACAAAGTTAAAAGCTGTGACGTTTGAATTGTCCAGCTACGTAGACAAAATATGAGTTAACACAAATTTACCGAGTAAATTGCAAACTAAACAAACTAGGATCGGTGTCCTACAATATTTTAGGAAGTTGAAGACTTAAACTAACTTAAGTATCAATAAAAGTTACGTTAAATAGACAAAATACTAGTCCAACAAATAAACTAGGTGTAGCTACGATAATAAACAAAGTGAAATAGGTATTCCCTATATGTTAAGATATTTTTTTACTAAAAGAAGTTAATCTTCAAGAAAATAGAATTTAGAATGTCTGTATACAGACAGACAGCTAGAAAGATAATGTAAATAAACAGTTGCTAAATATAAAACAATATGATAGTTTTCATCTTGAAGGTAACGTTAAATTAAATTATTTATTAGTTCCTCGGAGAGAGGTTCTAAGGAATTGCAGATAAAGTTAAATAAAGATATATAACTTGACTATATGTTTACTGTAGATAATCAAAAGTTAATCAATTGCCCGATAACTAGGCAGGTATCTTTGCCAGAGAACTAGGCAAGGCTCCACTAGAGCAGCGTTCCTGATTAAATAAGTAAACGTTCAAGTAAGCATTCGATATTTTAAATTTAGAAAAACCTTACGTTACTGAGGTCTGGTTGATAATTATATGCACTGGTATAAAATAATCCACCACAAAACAAATGCACCAAATTAGATAATTTTCACAAAGGTTATAAACAAATAGGTTTGGTCCAACCTGGTGTACCAATCTCCAAATGTCACCAGTCACCACTGTTTAGAGCGCTACCAACGTAGCTAAGTGACCTAAAACATCACGAGACAAAGACATAAAACAACTAACTACGATACAAAATGGCGACATCCGTTGCCGAGTAAATCTAAAATTTACAATAACCGAAAGTTAGTTTAAATTAACACACGAAATTATTACAGTATCAAAGGGATATTAGATAAATTGCCAGCAAGGCACGATAGATTGATACTAATCAATATTAATGATGGCTGTTCCAAAGAACAACCAAGGTGAACTAATCACCGAAAAGCAAATTCGCCCAAGGCGTAAATTAAGATAAATACGGTACAATATTATTATGAAAATTACCTCACAGGTACGTTAAATCCATATAGCAACTTTTTAAATAATGATGATCATAAAATTACACGATAATACCAGAAAACATAAATTTTACCGGACCGCTGAACTACAGATGTTATCTTCAGAACACTACACTAGTTAAGAAGGAAGTAGCACTGTAGTGTTCTGCTACCTAAACCCGATTATAGTTTGGAATGAGACAAATATTTCAAAGTACAGTATGAGCAGTAAAGACAAATAGATATTTAGGAATTTTTATAAGTGCAAAAATCTACCAAACCAATTATTCCAGTAGAAATTAGTGGCGCCACCTGGATTAAACTGGCAGAAACTTAATTCATCGCGAACAACAACAAACTGGAATGAAATGGCTTGCAATTTCGTTGCAAAACTCAGATTAAACTCATATATTAACAAATTTAACATACTTTCTGAAAAGCAATTTGGTTTCTGGATTTAAATAAAAATTAGGCTACTATGTATAAATGGGATTTTCCTTATAATTTCTTTAATATTGTGTTTATTATAACTTCTTAACAGTTTTGAATGGAATGATATTGAATTTGCGCATTTTTCTTAAAATTTAATTTCTTTTCGATTGCCGTATAGAAATATGTGTTTCTGGGGAAATAACGTATAACAGGCTACGCGACGCGACTGAAAAACAAAAACCACGAAAAAGGCCCGGGGAGAGAACTTTGGGACACCCTGTACATTTAATATTGTAAATATAGTCAAGGATAAAATAACAAAAAAACGAAACTTCAGCACCTGTTACAATGTGTAAAAAATGAGATGTTCCTACAAGTTCCCTTAAGCTACCACCCGAAGTGTATATCCGCCCCCGCGCAAAGCGTAATAATAATTATTACTTCGGCATCGAGCACGAACAACTTAATTATATAAATTACGTTTAGCTGTCTGTCTGTCAGGCCGCGTTCCTTTTCCCCTGGATTGTTTACAGTTTTACTTCTAATTAATGTCTGTATTTTTAAACAGCACATTGATTTCTAATAGTTAGCGGTTTTCTTGTATCAACATAATATTTTTGCTATAACAGGCAAGGAGAAATCCAGTCAAAGACAATAACCGCCATTAATTATGGCCTCTCCTTCACCAGAGTGGCATTATGTCGACGTACCGGTCCTTACAAAGTGTAGAATATGCGACAATTAGCAGTGCTATAAGATATTACACACATTCGCTACGGGTTAACTCTGTAAAAAGCAGTTAATGGCATACGGTCACGAAATCTCAGCGTCGAAAGGTATCTTTGGGTTGTGTTTATAATTAAACGTTGATCAAATTTTATAAAATTAAATGATAAAGTCGTCTATTTTTACACGATTTTGGTGAAAAGTGGTGCAAAATTCGCGATAAGTTAATAACTTTGATGTTATCAGAAAATACTACATATAACCTCAAAAATTACGGAAACTTGGAAATTCGTGATATATACATTGTTAGCAAACTTTTTTAATGCCAGGCAGTTAACTAAAAAACCAAAGTCGATTTGATAGTCAAATTTTTTTAACAACTGACTTTTTCATCTTGATAGAAATGTGCGTACAAATCTCGTAGCAAATCATAAATGTCCAGAAATTTAAAAGAATTTCTGTTTTTTAAAATTTTATTTTCTAAACTTCCATAAATTTCGTAAATAATCAAAATTTTCGCAGATTTTTGTCCAAACGAAAGATGGAAATATTTACTAAGTTCTGTTGGGAACTTTCACAGCTCAAACACTAAAAATAAGTCATTTTGTGTTAATACCGTTTGTCTTTTTTTTCTTCATTTTGTTTTACCTACATATATTTTTGTTACACATGGGCACGATAAACGTGGTTGCTAACTAAGTAGCCCGATGTGGCAAATTGAAAATGTCTAAAAAAACAGGCAATATTTCATAGAAAGCATTCATTTGTTTTTGTTTTCTTAATCAAAATATTGACTTAAATTAACACATCTTCCAATACTATTGGAAATACTCTCGTCAGATAACAAAATAAACGAGAGTCACTATTTAAACTAAGGCTGGGAATTTTCCAGATTTTAGTATTCGAATATTCGTTCGAAAAAATATTCGAATATTCGAACTATTCGAATTATTCGAATACCTATTCGAATATTCGAATACTCGAATAATCCGAATTATTCGAATAGGTATCCGAATAATCCGGATCGTCGAATATTCATTATTAATAGGTATAGCACTGAATACTAGTGAATAGTGAATACTCTGTTTGAGTATTTGGTTGGATAGACCACAATAATAGTCGTGACGTTAACCACTAAGCAGGCAATTTGATTTGCTTTCCATACCCACAATAGGGTATGTCTCCTGTACATGTGCTTTAAGCGTCAGATTTATTCAGTTAGTATTTTATTTTAGGATTGAGGCGCTATTGTTCACATTTAACTATTGAAGCTTAAATAAAACAAAAATAGAGCTAGTTTATTATACTTCTGTGTCATAACTATTTTTCCTTTTCGAAGAAAATAAAAGTGCTCTAAAATTAGAATGTTTTTAAAAAAGACGCAGATTGTGAAGGTAAAACAAATACATGAAAAGTCAATAGTTAAATATTTACAGGTTTTCTAAAATTTAAAATTTAATTTTAACCCCTGCCTTAGTACAGTAAGAATAAGGTTGAGGCGAGAAAGAGATGGAATAGTTTGACTGGGAGTAAAACGTGCCACTAATGTGGTCTATTTATAAATTTGGATTTTAGAATAGGTACCTACCTATACCTACTATCTACCTACTTTGCTTGGATGCAAATTGCATACCTATTCGTACATAATTTAATAATATATTTTAATATTCAAATTTACTCAGAGATAATCGAATATTCGAGTACCTATTCGAATATTCGAATAATTTCCCATTAGAATAATTCGTATTCGAATACTCGAATTATTCGTATTCGATTCCCAGCCTTAATTTAAACAAATTAAGTTGCTGATGAATCCAAAAAATCACGCACTTGATATATCATTTGACCATAGTGTGAATAAAAATAAAAAGTTACCCTTGGAAAGTATCCTTCGGTTTTACATATTCCCAAAAATAAGAGAGTCCGAGGTAAAATACAAATTTTCTGAATTTGAGATGTCATAAGTTTCTCGAAAACGGTCTCGAACAGATATTTTTTTACCGCTTGCGCTTCTTTACGTAACAAATACACGCAAAATTGACAAATCTAAACTAGCCCTTTATTTCCTCAGGTAAGCGGTATTTGAAACCCTCTGTATATACACATATACAGGGTGCTCCAAACTTAAATGTACAAAACGTTAACTGTGAATAGAAGCCACTTTTTTGGTTTCAAATTACCTATCGTTAAGGGGTCCATCGTTTTATTTATTATAAAAGATTTTAAAAAATTTCCTTTATGTTAAAAACATGTAGGAATTTTGGAAATGGCGAAAGTCAGACGTATAAAAAATACGCCTTTTGGTTTTTTTTTTCAAATCTCTAAACAGATTTTCAAAATTATGCAATACAGGGTATTGTTTTTTAAGAAATCAAAAATAGTATATCTTTTAAAATCCGTACCCAAATTTTGATTTTTTCATTTATGGAATTTTGTCAAATAAGTAAAATATACATAATAAGTAGGAACTGATTTATAGCGTTGTTCAGAAGTTATAGTCAAAAAGATATTTGTCCAAAAACAATAAAATATCTATCCTATATCTTAGTAACTAAGGACTATGTATCCATAAAAGATTGAACCAGGAAAGTGCCTTATATTCGCATTTATTATGTACATTTATCATTTAAAAAAAAGATTTAAAGGTTGTTGAAAATAACAACAAAATTAATGTTTTCGCAAAAAAATGCAAATCAACTAATTAATTTATTTAAGTTTACAGCATATATTATTAAATAAATATTTGTTGGCGGTTTTTTAAAATATTAGAATAAAATATTTATATTTTTATAAGTAAAAATGCCGGAAGAGTATAGTTATTTAAGCGTGTTACTGTATTTAAATATCGAATATTATTTATTACTTGCAAACAACTTAAACATTTTATATCCCATTGTCTCAAAGCAATTAGAGAAAAAAAACATCAAACCTATACTTAAAATAAATTGGAACAACCAAAAACTGTGTGGCTTATGGAAAAATCTAACATTTCTATTAGTAATTTCAAAAACTAGACCCAGTGAATTTGTACACCAAGAAATAAAGGAAGCTCGAAAACTTAAAGTAGAACTATAACATATAAAAGAAGATGCGAATGAAAACTACATAATAAATTGCGGTAATCTTCAAAAAGGAATGTGGAATGGTATTAATGCCAACGCAAATAGGGAAAATAATCAAAAAAATACTATTCTTAATGCAACTGACTTTAATAACTATTATGTTGAAGTTGCAAAAAATACTATCGAACTACTATTAGTAATAAGTCACGCAGCAAAGTATTATTTAACAATACAAAATTTATAATCAAATAAATTTTAATTTAGAGAAGTAGGATTTATAGAGGTAAGGGAAATTTTAAATGAATTGGAAAATAATTGTAGTAAAAATATTTATGATATGAACTACAAAATAATTAAGTACCTATGTAAAGGATATTTTAATTATACCCTTAACAAAAAATGTTTAATATATGTATTAGAGAAGGCACATATCCAGACTGCTTTAAACTTACCAAAATAATACCGATTTAAAAAAAAGGATCAGCAGAAGTCCCCGTAAATTATCGGCCTATATCATTATTACCAATTATTTCCAAAATATTCGAAATGCTTTTCAAAAACCAGATTTGTGAATACTTTGAAAAAAAATAATCTACCAATTGAAAATCAGTTTGGTTTGGTTTTTAAAACATATCTATAAAGAGTTGGATGAAGGCAGATATGTTGTGTCTCTATTTTTTGATTTATCAAAAGCTCTCGATTGCGAGGATAGGATCATCCTTTCACAAAAATTAGAAAACATTGGTATTAGAGGATGCCTTCTAAGTTGTATCAATTCCTACATGGAAAATCGAAAACTAGTGGTAAATTGTAACAATTTTCAGTCGGATATCCATGACGTAACTTTGGGTGTTCCACGGGGTTCCATTTTAGGGCCTCCATTGATTTTGCTCTACATTAATGATTTACCAGATCGCATTCAATATGGTATTACCACGATGTATGCAGATGATAGCACTGTTTCGGTATCAGCTGCTACACACGAAGAACTTAACCTTAAAATTTATACCACAGTTGACGATGTTCATGCTTAGTGTCAGAGAAATAAACTCGTTTTAAACAATGATAAAACTGTACTTGTAAATTTTAACTACAGGAGAGCATTGACCTCTGATGATCTATCCTTTTCTAAAACAACCAAGTTCTTAGGCATATTCATTGACAGTAGCTTGACATGGGAATCACATATTGATTATGTTTGTAAACTGTTTAATAAAGCCTATTACGCAATTTGACAGTTAAAAGACACAATTGCCGAGACTGGTCTCTTAAGTATCTATTATGCCATAGCTTATTCACGTTTGTCATTAAATATATTGGCCTGGGGACGATCAAGTCATCTACAATGAGTCCTTGTCTCCCAGAAGAGATTACTAAGATTGCTCTTTAATTTAAAGAACAGAGAGAGTTGTAGAAACACTTTTATAAACAAAAATATGTTTACTGTTCCCAGCATTGACATATTCAAGTGTCTAGTTTTTGCTAAAATTAATTGACATGCTTCCCCACTTAGCAGACAGTCAACGTATGATATTAGAAATAAAGAATTATTGTCAATTCTGACTCATAAAACAGTCACAATTAAGAACTCTCCACATTATAATTGCATTGTCTTATTTAACAATCAATGTACCTAAATCTATTAGAGATATGAAGCTATCTTCATTTAAAAAAAGAAATAAAGAAATTACTGATAAGAAAGGCTTATTATTGTGTAAATGAGTTTTTAAATAGATTTTATGCGTTTTTTTTACAATTGTGAGTTCATATGTCTTATCCTTTGTTTGTATATGTATAATATATATGTGTGTATGTGTATGTATGTCCATGTATATGTATGTGTATATATGTATATATGTATATTTTATGATATACCTTTATTGTATTTTTTGTATGTATCAAAAAAATTGGTAAATAAATATTCTGATCTATCTTATTTTATTCTATGGTTTTAATGATATAAGTCTAAATCTAATAAAGTCCTATTTGTCAGATAGAAACAAACCACATTATTTAATGAAGTAAATTCTGGTCTCCTATCAATTAAACACGGGGTACTACAAGGGTCGATACTTGGTCCTATGTTATTTATTATTTATATAAATGATGTAATTTACGTCAATTGAAGTTGTTTGATTTTGTTATATGCCGATGATTCCACAATAATAACTAGAACAGATACCCTACTGTCTACTAGATCTAATAGAACATTAAACTCTCAAAATTAGTTCATGGCCAATAATTATCTTTTATGGAGGTATGAAACTTCTCATATGGTCTGAATGCTACTATCCGACCGACATCCTAGATGTTTCTGTGGCGGATAGCGACTTGCATCACAGCAAGTACCGAGAGCAGTGACCCCTAGCCCAGGTGGACTAAACTAATGTTATTAAATATGAATTAAATATGATATTGGCTACCGATCTATCATGATTTGAAGGTGTAATTCAATGCAGGTCGGGGTATTTGCCCGCTGAGTAGTTGTTTCCTTCAAATCATATTTAATAACATTAATTTAGTCCACCTGGGCTAGGGGTCGCCGCTCTCGGTACTTGCTGTGATGCAAGTCGCTATCCGCCACAGAGACATCTAGGATGTCGGTCGGATAGTAGCATTCAGACCATATGAGAAGTTTCATATCTCTCACCACTATTCACTTCACCATAGTTAGTATATAACTAGCAGGTTGGCCACTATCATGTGTCTGTTCCATAACCTATGGCATACTGAAGAGAACAAATAAGTTCGAAATCGATCTATGTCTGGTTAGGAATTGACAACTGATATTGGCTATCGATCTATCATGATTTGAAGGTGCCCGCTGAGTAGTTGTTTCCTTCAAATCATATTTAATAATATATATATATATATATATATATATATATATATATATATATATATATATATATATATATATATATCGACATGATATCTAGGACCCCCAAAGTAATTAATAAAGGTTTAAATCATTAAACTTAAGGACTCTAGCGATTTATTAATAATTGGTGGCCTGAATTTGTGTCTTAAAGTTAATGAATGGTACTAACTACATAGATATGGAATAAAATGGGGTTTATTACAAATAATAAAATAAGTTTCGATCTTAGTTAACAAACATTGCAGCCAGTAAGGGCATATTTAAGGTATAACGATAAGGCAGAATGAGAAATATCAAGTTGACACATATTTTAAATATATAAATCAAATTTGTAGTAGTAATAATACAAGAGTTTTAGATTTAAGTAATAGGTATTAGGTATATGAAAGGTCAAAAGGACGAAGATACACGTGAATGGACCATAGTGATTGTGGATGTGCCAAAAGAAAGATAATTAGTGTAAGTCCTATGCAAGTGCAATGTTTCGACAGAAATACATAACGTTTTAGAGCCAAACTTAATATATAGGTAATGAACAACGTAGACTCACCTTATAACTTGAAATTGTAACTTTTTTAACAGGTTTGCAAAGGGCTAGAGGTTGATCTTCATCACATGTATCATTTTATGGGATGCTTCTGGTCAAATATGCATACAATTTCTTTATTCCTGTTAAGATTTTAGAAATGTTCACTCCTGTGGAAAGGAAAGACTATAATGGTTGTTTTGTGGTAGTTAGTTGCTAGACAATGATGTCTCAACGTTATATTTAGTTTTAAGATGGAATTTTAAAAAGGAAGCTAGTTGGCGAATTATTGAGGTGGAAGAAAATATGACAGAAAAAAAATAATAAGTAGGAGTTTTTTTGAAAAAAGTTTAATGTCGAACTGTTTAGTATACATACCAAACTACGATCTTCATAGAAGGAGAAAGCTGGGACATATTTGAGCGGAGAAGACAAAAATTGAAGTATTATTTGTAAAGAGAAATTAGCTAAGCATACATTTCCTGTCGGAAACTTTAACTATAAATTGGAGACAGGAATTTATGGTTTTGCCTGAGTGTTGGAAACTCTATCCAAGTGTACGGCATACAAGAAGATTTTGTATTGTTTTGTGTCATACGACAGACATTTCATTCATATTGAGAACTCTAATGTTAATTTCAACTTTATTTATCTGAGCTCAGACATCGTTTTATTTAAATAATTCAAAATTACAACGAGAAGTCATGTTTTTGTTATCATTAGTAGTGGGTTTTATTTGTAATGTAGTATCTATTTGTGTCAAGTATTGAAAGAGAGGAATCATTATGTGTGTTAATTTAATACCTTTGCCTTATTATAAAAAAAGGAGAGATACCTTAAAATTTAATAGTGCTTGGGCACCTAGAACCGGCTCCCTTAGTTGACGAGTCTCAGCTCATATATCAATCATAAAAGTAAGTATCGTAATCCAAGCAGTCTCCGCTTGGTGGCGCCCAAAATAAAATCCCATTTTGTTATCATTACAATATGTATGCATATTTATGTATATGTAAATTCAATAGTGACATTGTTTCTGTAGATATTAAATAACTTACCTTTTATTTTAGAAATGTGTTTAAATGTGTTTTTCTTTTCCTATAAATATATAGGTATATATTTAAAGGGGATGAGGTATGGACATCCGTTTAATTTCCGATATTCGATCAGTGAAGTTAAGCAGCACTGATCGAGTCCGGCAATTGGATGGATGAACGATAGCTCATCTAACAGTCGGTAGGCTGTCAATAGACAATCCCGGGAAGGCCGCTAGCCTGATGCAGGCGGAGAGGCAAGCCCGGGTGGAGTTTCGAAGAGACCTACCCAGGAGGTTTGCCACTCTGCTAGCGGTGCATGCGGGCAGGCCCAGGCGGTGGATTAGTTGACAGTCGAGGACCGTGGTTCGGAGTCCACGCTAAACTGTAGGTCCCTAGGTAAAAAGGGCCCATTGTGAGTATATATTTTAAAGCACTAGTTATAAACCCAACTAGGTATATTATTGTATTTTTTATATATGTCATATTTTATACAATACTATTTAAATTATTGTTTTACAGTATAATCTAATAAGTTGAATTTAAATTATATAATTAAACTGACGTGTCTGATTGTTTTATTACAATGAAAAGATAAATAAAGAATTTGATTTTGAAAAAAATTTGAATTTAAATAATATTCTTTGTTTTTTTCACTCGGTGGCTCTCTTTGGATTACCCAGGATTAGAAGATTATCACCCAGCCACGAGCAACACGCAAGTTACTTAGTACCTACCTAAGTTGTAGTAAGCCTATCTGTAAACCTAACATGAAAATAAACGTACAGGAATTGCAGTTGCCTAAGTTTCTTTTTAGCAGTGCTGCTATTTATCAATTTTTATTACTGTTTGATTCAATGTTGTAGCTGTATATCTGGTGAATTATTGTTTTATAATAATCAGAATTTCCAGATTATTAAATTTTTTGTTTTGGGCATTTTATTGCACATTCTGGCGAAGGTGCCAATGTCAACTCAATGTTCGGATAATTGGCACTTTGATATATGTTAATTTATTCTTTGATACTCTACCTTTATACAATGTAATATTATTATTATTAATTTACGGTTTGTTCCCTACACATGTAATTGAATCGGTGATTTCAAAAACAATATAAGTCATATAACTAAAATTTTACAGAAATCAGTAAAATCTGTGTAACACAATAACACCATTTGTAAAACTAATTATTGGTTTGGGAGTTGTGGCGAATATTTTCCTCAGTTATATTCTATAGCTCAACAAATGTATGTTATTTATGTTGTTTAAACAAAATTTTTAACAGTACATAATCGTAGTCTATATCAGATTCGACATTTTCTTTGGAAGAAGTTGATATATCAGTTAAAGCATAATTTTAACAGTTGGAAGGTATTTGTAACCATACCATAGATAAAATCCTGTGTAACTACATCTTTTTTTGGAGTATCATGTTATAAACTTGTCTAAGAGGAGGGAGTGAAGTAACATTTTTGGTCCTTTTTGACCTTTTTTGCCGCTTGATTCAACCGACAAACAGTATTATTTATATTAGGACAGCCATCACTTTTAAAAGTAATAAACTTGATCTGTTTGAAACTGTTTTATTGAAAATTTATCGCTTAACTCATCTACCATCTTAAAATATTCATCTGGTACGTAATAGTTATTTATATACCAAGAACATTAGAGCCCGAGGCGTTAGCAGAGGGTTCTAATACAATAAGGGTCATAAACACGAGTTGTGACCACAAAATTTTATGTACGACCAAATATATGTCGGCTGTCTTGCAAATTAGAATTGTCAATCTGTTAAATTTTGACACTCCATAAAAATAAAAATCATACTGTTATACTTACAGATAGGAATTTGATTTTGAATTTGAATTGAAAATAAATGCAAATAACCAGGCAGACATAAATAAAGGTGGCCATATTGTAATTTAGTTGAGTAAAAGCTTTAGGGTGGCCGTAAAGTAATACTTTAAGCTCTCAAACCAAGCAAATAAAGTGACTAATCAGACTGGTCGTATATAAACACAAAAAATTGAATAAAACACACAAGTTCTTACACTTGTAATCAAGGGAGGTTGTTATACAGAATGTTTCATAAATAGGGTTCCAAACTTCTACAGCGTGTAGTACTCATCAAAATTAGTCAAAAAGTTGTTATAAACACACCTCTAGGGGAGTTAAAGGCCGTTAAAAATGTTCAGATGAAATTGTTTTTTTTCTATTATTTGAGGAACGGTAACAGATTCATAGATAAAATTTTTGGTTTTTCATGCTGCATAAGATGCGTTAGTTCGCTTTTTAAGTAAGAATTTTACCAGATGATCAACTTGGCTCTCAAATTTAAGCGTCGATTCGAGATAAATACCCAAAAATTTAGTTTCCATAGAATACTCTCGTTTGCAACTTGCCTAAGACTAAAGGTAATGTTTTTGATGTATTTAGAGACATTTTATTGGACAAGAACCAATTGTTTAAATCAGTCACGTTCTCTTCCATAGTTCTATTTGATATGTTATAATTGACATTTGAATTTACTAACGTTGTATCATTGTGAATAAGATCTGTTTATCGTTGCGGACTGAAGTATTTATATCATTATTATATATTAAGAACAATGGAGGCCCCAATATAGAGCCCTGAGGCACTCCATGTTTTATATCTTCCCATTCAGACATTGATTTCATGTAACATGTTTTTTGTTTTCTTTCGGACAAATAACTACTTATCAAATATTAGCAATAAAAAAATTTTGTTAAGAAAACATTTAAAAAAAAAATCATATTCCACTAATAATTTGGCAAAAAAAATTTTGTCTACAATATGCAACTAATCCATTTCTTTATAAAATTTTTTAAACAAATATTATTAAATTATAATATCTAATAGTGTTTTGATATACAAAAACAGTGATAATAACAATATTGGTAAAAAAATTTTTCACCTTTTTTTATCGTTTATTAGTTTTTTGTTAACGTAAAAGATTAATAACTCATGAACTATAACAATTAAAAATATCGTGATGTGATTATTTCATAAAGTATACTTGTCACAATGTATCCAGCATCGGTTATAATTTTCACGTCTTTAGTTTAACAATTATCTGATTATAAACATAAACGTGAACTCCAAAAAAATTTGTTAATTAACAATAAGCGCATTTTATGAAAAATGGATGAAAAAAGATTTTTTTAAGTGAATATTGTTCCTTGAGATGTCTAGATGATTCGATAATTTTTAAGCCAAATAATAATAATAAGCCAAAGATTTTAAATAGACCCATACGAATTAGGTAAGTGGATTTAAATCCGGAGAATGAGGAGGCCAAGCTACAGGGTCACCTCGTCCTATCCATCGCTCATAGTAAACTGTGTTTAAATGTGCCCTAACGTCCAAACGAAAATGTGCCGGTGCTCCATCGTGCATGAAATACATGTTACATATAAAATAGTATGCCATATGGTCGAGCAAATTATCTAAAATATTTTCCAGAAAGTCTAGATAATTTTGACCCTTCAAACGATTTAGCAATAGGGTCCTACCAAATGATCACCAATTATCCCCACTCAAACATTGATGGAAAATCTATTTTGATGCCTCGATTCAAAAATTTGATGTGGGTTTTCGGCAGCCCACTCATGAAAATTGTGGAAACTCACTATTCCATCCCTAGTGAAACCGGCTTCATCGGTGAAAAGTATTCTAGTTAAAAAGATAGGGTCCTCGTGCCAGTTTCGCCTAAACCATTGACAAAAATTCATCCTAGGCTGAGAATCCTCAGGTTTTAATGCCTGGACTCTCTGTAGGTGGTAAGGATAAAGCAACTGTTCATTAAGAATTTCCCAAACACAGCTTTTCGGAATGCCCTCGTGTATAGTAATTCTCCTGGTGCGGGTTCCTGGATTAGCTGCTATTAATTATAGGACCCTTTCCTCTACTTCTACGGTGCGAGTAGTACGATGTCTCCCAGAGTTACTCGAATTATTTTTGAAATTACGTTTTTCTGAGATGTAAACCGGTGAAGGTTTTGTCACAGTGAATCTTTCTTCCATCATTAAATGATTCTTCATAAAGCCTACGCGCTTTGGAAGCGTTCCCGTTGGCCTTGCCATACATGAAATGCATATTCGCCATTTCTTCAAAAGAATAGTCTTCCATTTTACAGTATTCAATTACAACTTGACAGGTTGAAATAAGCCAACTTAGATTTTTTGAAGGCGCAATTGATCAATCGCCTTCTCACATCGAACTTTTCAATCGAGTTTTAAAGAAAACCATACGTTTCACGACTTTTCTCTAAGAGTATATTTTATTTAAAAATCTGTCTGGGAAATCATATTTAAAGTAGAAAATGCAAAATATTTCAATGAAAAAAAATTATGGGCATTTTAATTAGGAGCCCCCCTATTTCGTAAGCCCCTGGTCGTTGCTCTCCGTTTTTTTAGCACCAAACGATTTTTCATGATAAAATTACCACATGTACAAAATTTCATCGCTCTAGTAGCAGTAGTTTTTTAAAAAATCAGGAAAAGAAAATTTTATACCATCTTTGGAGGGGCGTAGTTTCGTTAGGAAGCATTTCCGACCCCCGTTCGTATGAACTTTTGTTCATATTTTTGGTTGTAGAACCACCCACCGAAATAATCGAACGTTATTTCCGGACGCCCTGTATAAGAATAGTACCGAGTATGAATTGTCTTACAAAAATTGTGTCGGCCAGTGTTGATAATATCTCTTTTTGAACCTTTTTTTAAAAATGGGTATTACTTTATTTTGTTTAAAGCAAGAAGGATGTATTCCTTTTTTAAACTGTTTATTAATAATTTAGTTATTGGGATTATCAAAAGATTTTTGAGTGACTTTATGAATGTTATATTCATAACATAAATATATTTACTAAAATTGGAAGAATTTAAGCGTCGAATTCAATTAGTAAGTACTGACAACGAAGGCCATGTGAAAAAATATTAAATATAAGCGTAATTATCTTTGTTCTGTAAGCTTTCATTTCATACTAAAGTTCGTTCAATATTGTTTGAAATAAATTTATTTTTGCGCCGTTGATTTATGAATGTGTTATGTCTTTTCCCACCCGTAGCTAAATAATAGGGAACTTGCACATTTTTTTTACTTCATAAAAATTTTCTACAATACCAAAAAATAAGATATGCAAAATATGACGCCTTAATTCCCAATAATAAATTTGTTATAAATTATTAAAGTTTCGCGCGCGAGCGAACCGTTTCAAACAGGTTCAAAAGCGCGGGAGTAGTCGTGACATCACACCATACAATTTACAAGCAACGACGGAGATCCCAGCACTCGACCGCTTGATTTCAGCTGTAAAAATACCAGCATCGTCATAAATTTTAAGTGTATACTTAAAATGGAAACAAAAACTCCTTATTTTAAATATTGCATTGTACCGTTGTGCCAGATAAAATATTTATAATATTGCCAGAAGATAAGATTCGTCGATCAAAATGGCTAAAAGCTTGTAGAAGAAATGAAAAAGATATTTCACAGAGCAGTAGGTCTCTACATGTGTGTAAAGATCATTTTAATGTAAGTACATTATTAAATACTATATGTCTATCTACTAGTTTTTCGCAGGCGGGCAATAAAATATTCCGAATTCCGAATTATTGAATTTTAATTAGGGTAGGATTAAAGAAAGAATGTGTATACAATGTTAGAAAATAAGATTAGTAGATAGAATGTAATTTAGTGAGACTAAGTAAAGGTAATTTCCTGATGCGAAAGTAAACAGCTATTTATTATTATACTCTTCGCAAATACGATTACGAAGAGTATATTGCATTTGATCGGGACATTTCTAAAATCGTTAATATCGCTCGCAGAGAAAAAAATCATTTCGTTCGTCATCGAGTTCTGAACAACTTTCAAAATGTCCGTCTGTTCATCTGTCCGTCCGTCACGTTTCTTGTAAGCACGATAACTAAAGAAAGAAAAGTCGGATCGAATTGAAATTTGGGCTATAAGTTATTGTTAGCTAGAGGAAGAAATCCATTGTTTTTGAAAAAATCAAATAGTAAATAAAAAAAGTTATAGGACATTTTATTTAAAAATATGAATCTACAGAGGGTTGATTTTCAATGTGCTACTAAAATTGAAGTAATTTTCTATAGACACCAAAATGCTGTAAAATATGCTACCACAAATTTCGCCTACGCAATCGGCATCATCGGGAGATGAAAAAAAATTGAAAATTAAATATGTGACCAATATATTAGGTATTGTCAGAATGAATCTTAGTTTATACTATAAAATATACTACCACGCGTTTCGTCAATACAGTCGGCACCATCGGGAGAGAAAATTAAATATGTAGTCAATACATTAGGTATTGTAAGAATGAAGTTTATAAGACAAACACAAGATTCTTTTAAAAAAACTGCGAAGAGTATCCTACAGAATGTGCAACAATTATATAAAAGTTCAATAACACTACTGTCTGCGAAGAGTAAAATGTTTACCTCTAGTATATATAGTATATTGCAAATACCTTTCCCTTGCCCTTTAATTAATTCTATTCAAATCTTACATTTATCTATTATGTGAATGATAACACGACACAATCACTTATTTCCTTTGTCCCAAAACATAGTACGAAAATACCTATGATAGATAATTATACATTTGCGCAACATTTCCTTTGCAGCAAATGTCTTCTATAGAGACACTTTATGCGTGTGTACAAAAAAAACACGAAAAATATAGAAGTAGCTGTTGTAAAGAATTACCCTAAATTCTTTCAAACATAAGACTAAGTCTGCTAAAAATGCTTAGTTGCGACTAAGCATTTTGTAGTTATTTCTTTTTATTCCGTGATCAAGTCATAACTATTTTATGTTTATAAATTATTACTAAAAGCTAAAAGAATACATACTTCTCTGCCTTGACCCCGCGGACCTCTCCAAGGGAAAAACTTTCACTATTTTGTATAAAAGATGCCACCATAAACATATCCACTTTAGACAAATTATCAGATTGGCTACAATAAGCGGTACTATAAAACACAATTATATATTTATATCAGAACAGTCACTAACAAATCAACCACAGCCTAATAACACCATATTGTACATATGTTTATATAGAATGTCATACTTTGTTAATTTGTTTGTATTATTATTTTTAAGTATTTTATGAATGAATTGATTTTTAGTTTTCTTTTTTCTGTATATATGACATGTATATTAATATAAATCTTACTCTGTACCCCATACAAGTTGTAAATAATCTACTTAATTGTGAATAAAGATTTTAAGTTGGAATTGGAATTGGTAAACATCTGATTGTGTTGCTTCCCGGCGCGACGACTACCGAATATTGTATGGTGTGACGTCACAGTAGCTCGTTTCGGGCCACTTCAATTTTATCGCTGTTTAGATCCTTCATACTGATCGCGTGGAATTAGAAATCTTATTTTTTTGTGAAGTACACGTTTTATTAGAACGTTACGCTATGTTTTTTAGTATTATTTTTATTTTTAAAATTATAGGCAAGTTCCCTACTGTTTGGTTCAGATTACAGTAATTAAATGTGTTCAAATTGAGCATTGGAAATTACGTTTCAAAATGTTCATACCTGTACGACTCAATGTGGCATTATAGATTAGCTGTACTTTATATTTCAGTTCCATTTATATAATTTCTGTTCCTCAATGACAAGGAAATTCTCTCGAAAAGCCCCTTCCTTTCAAATTAATCGTCTTCTACAGTATTAAATATTTTAAGAGTATTAGGAGCCACTCTAACCTTCCACTCTTATTTATAAACTTTTTGAAATTAACGAGGTTTACCTCCATCGTACAGCTTCTGCTTGTAAAACATTAGTATGGACACCCGTACAACGCTGCGGAGTGCAGGGCAATCCCGCGCTGTGCCACAAAAGGGCAAATTATCCGGGCGCGAACTGCCGGTGTGTCTTTCGCATTACCTAACAAAGAATGGCATAAATCACGTGTGCGGACATTAATTAGGCCGTAGACACGACATAATATGTAGATGCACGCTTAGATTAATAGCCGCGCGCAGGTACACCCGGGATTATTATTTACCGTTTTTTATTAGTGATGGCTTAGATGTCGGCTAGGTTGACTTGAATTTATAATATAACTATTATGCGGAAATAGTTCATAGGCCTTAGTTACATTTGAAGAAATGGCGCTCAAAGAGAAAGGTGTTGAAATTTAACACGAGAATTAGATTGCCATTTTTGTACAGTCGATCAAGGAGATTGATATAAATGCCTACTTAAAAATAGTAGTGATTTTCAACTAATCATAAATAATAGTTAAACTTTAGTAAAATATCTAATGTGGCCAGCACATAACTTTCTTATACCAGTATACATGGTGGGGCAATAGTGCGTCGGACCTTGATATCTCGAGTTCTACGATAGCTAGAAATGTTTTAAAAAATGCAAGTAAACTAGATAAAAAAGTCTATAACTGGAAATTATTTTCGAACATACAGGGCGAGCGAAGACAAAATTACAGGACCAAGTGCCATTTTTTAAATGGAATGCTATGTATATCAGTAAATTTTTTGAAGCCTCTCTCTAGGCTCTGTACATTCCTATATTATTATTTGCTATCTCCCAACCACTTTGATGTAATGAATTTTTTTTGTTGAAATAATGCCATCTGCAGACGGATATTAAAAAAATCACCACAGTCACGATTATGGGTTTTAAGAAAAACTTATGTGAATACCAGTTACGAGACATCTAATTAATGTTTTTGAATCATTTTCATTTCCTAAAAAATTAGTATTCAATTAAGAACTTTTTTGATTGAATTTTCTCAATTTTTTCAAATGGAACACCCTGTATATTTTTGGACGACGTGATGTAAAAATGAAAAACGAACATTTTTTGTAAGTACCTCCCTATGGCTAATTGCAACCATTTTCGTTTTATAAATAAATGAGTGTCAAATTCAAGAATAAACTTAAAAAGAGGTTCCCTCAAATAATTCATTAGAAAAATTTATAATAGGTGTTCGACGTGTTGCCCATTTTGATTGACACACGTTTTTATGCAATTTTGAAATGAGGCCATTTAGTGGGACCATTTCCATTGAAATGCGTAAATAGTATTTAACCAGTCCTTTATTGTAATGTTTTTTTTGTACATTTTTTTGCTGTTTTCGTGATTCGACAAGCAATAAAACCTTAGTTTGGTATAAATTGTCGTGTACAAAGGAGCATTTATCACACTTATCGGTCGTTAGTTACAATTTGTATTGAATTTAAAATATTTGGAATTTTACAATATGAATTTTAATAAAGCGGAACTTGTAGACATGACTTTTGTTTTGGGCGAGTCAGACAGAAATTGTTTACTTGCCAATAGAATTTATCACCAACGTTATCCTGAAAGAAGGCTTCCTGATGTTAGCAGCTTCCAAAACCTTCTCGATAGATTTCTGAAACTGGGAATGTCG